>CP092864.1:41764314-42002476 GCA_030710605.1 Cordylochernes scorpioides
GTCTTCCATCAAAACATCAAGACACAAACCTATTGGTCATCTAATGATAATCACTGTAATCTACAGAACTCGGATTGATGAAAAAGCTATAGTACCAGTTCTGTCTAATGCAAACGCACTATTTGGAAATCATGGTTCTGGGCGTCTTTCAGCTTAGATTTTCAGTATGTAGGTTTTTATACTAGAATCAATCTACATTTCATTATTTTCAATGATTTTACGATCTATTTTTGTGGCAAGATTGGTTATAAGATACCGACAGAACACTATTGGTGCACGGATACCATCCTAATATCGAGGATGATAGGAAACTTGGGGTTGCCAGTATGTACACTATAAGAATCATGACAGATATTTTAGATTGAGTCGTGAATTATATATATATATATATATCCGTATCAACCTTTCTTTATATATTTAAAGGTCAATTCTCCCTCAAAATAGACGTCAAAGCTAGACGTCATCACCATCGCCGCAAACTAGCGGCCTCGATTCGGTGGCAAATCACAAAAACACTAGCTTTGGAAAACTGAGAAGCGTCCACCTAGAGACCGTGGTTTTGGCCTAATGGCCCTAGTCTAGGGCGGACTCTATTCCATGAGAGCCACAGAGAGTCATTTACAATGATGACCAGTCATGAATATTGATTGCGAAGTCGTCTACGATGATGATCCTTAACTAACAATGATAGTCGGTTATTAACAATAATGGTCAGTAACAACGGTGGTCGCCTACTGAAAATAAGAGCAGTCGCTAATTATAATGGTCAGTTACTAACTATGTTGGTTAGTTACTATCAATAATGGTTAGCCTCTATCAATTATGGTTGGTTACTAACCATAATGGTCGGTCAATAACAATGGTGGTCAGTCAATATCTTTGACAGTTAGCTACTAGCAATAATGGTTGGTTACTAACTATGATGGTTAGTCACTGACTACATTGGTCAGCCACTAGCAATAATGGTCGGTCAATAACAATGGTGGTCAGTCAATATCTTTGACAGTTAGCTACTAGCAACAATGGTTGGTTACTATCTATGATTGTTAGTCACTGACTACATTGGTCATTCAATAGCAATAAAGGTTGGTCAATAACAATGGTGGTCAGTCAATATCTTTGACAGTTAGCCGCTAGCAATAATGGTTGGTTACTATGATTGTTAGTCACTGACTACATTGGTCAGACACTAGCAATAATGGTCGGTCAATAACAATGGTGGTCAGTCAATATCTTTGATAGTTAGCCGCTAGCAATAATGGTTGGTTACTATGATTGTTAGTCACTGACTACATTGGTCAGACACTAGCAATAATGGTCGGTCAATAACAATGGTGGTCAGTCAATATCTTTGACAGTTAGCCGCTAGCAATAATGGTTGGTTACTATGATTATTAGTCACTGACTACATTGGTCAGCCACTAGCAATAATGGTTGGTTACTATGATTGTTAGTCACTGACTATATTGGTCAGCCACTAGCAATAATTGTCGGTCAAAAACAATGGTGGTCAGTCAATATCTTTGACAGTTAGCTACTAGCAATAATGGTTGGTTACTATGATTGTTAATCACTGACTACATTGGTCAGCAACTAGCAATAATGGTCGGTCAATAACAATGGTGGTCAGTCAATATCTTTGACAGTTAGCTACTAGCAATAATGGTTGGTTACTATGATTGTTAGTCACTGACTACATTGGTCAGCCACTAGCAATAATGGTCGGTCAATAACAATGGTGGTCAGTCAATATCTTTGACGTTTAGCTACTAGCAAAAGTGTTGGTTACTATGATTGTTAGTCACTGACTACATTGGTCAGCCACTAGCAATAATTGTCGGTCAATAACAATGGTGGTCAGTCAATATCTTTGACGGTTAGCCGCTAGCAATAATGGTCAGCCACTAACAATAATGGTCGGTCAATAACAATGGTGGTCAGTCAATATATTTGACGGTTAGCCGCTAGCAATAATGGTTGGTTACTATGATTGTTAGTCACTGACTACATTGGTCAGCCACTAGCAATAATGGTTGGTCAATAACAATGGTGGTCAGTCAATATCTTTGACAGTTAGCCGCTAGCAATAATGGTTGGTTACTAACTATGATTGTTAGTCACTGACTACATTGGTCAGCCACTAGCAATAATGGTCGGTCAATAACAATGGTGGTCAGTCAATATCTTTGACGTTTAGCTACTAGCAATAATGGTTGGTTACTATGATTGTTAGTCACTGACTACATTGGTCAGCCACTAGCAATAATGGTCGGTCAATAAAAATGGTGGTCAGTCAATATCTTTGACAGTTAGCCGCTAGCAATAATGGTCGGTCAATAACAATGGTGGTCAGTCAATATCTTTGACAGTTAGCCGCTAGAATATTGGTTGGTTACTAACTATGATTGTTAGTCACTGACTACATTGGTCAGCCACTAGCAATAATGGTCGGTCAATAACAATGGTGGTCAGTCAATATCTTTGACGTTTAGCTACTAGCAATAATGGTTGGTTACTATGATTGTTAATCACTGACTACATTGGTCAGCCACTAGCAATAATGGTCGGTCAATAACAATGGTGGTCAGTCAATATCTTTGACAGTTAGCCGCTAGCAATAATGGTCGGTCAATAACAATGGTGGTCAGTCAATATCTTTGACGGTTAGCCGCTAGCAATAATGGTTGGTTACTATGATTGTTAGTCACTGACTACATTGGTCAGACACTAGCAATAATGGTCGGTCAATAACAATGGTGGTCAGTCAATATCTTTGATAGTTAGCCGCTAGCAATATTGGTTGGTTACTATGATTGTTAGTCACTGACTACATTGGTCAGCCACTAGCAATAATGGTCGGTCAATAACAATGGTGGTCAGTCAATATCTTTGACGTTTAGCTACTAGCAATATTGGTTGATTACTATGATTGTTAGTCACTGACTACATTGGTCAGCCACTAGCAATAATGGTCGGTCAATAACAATGGTGCTCAGTCAATATCTTTGACAGTTAGCCGCTAGCAATAATGGTTGGTTACTAACTATGATTGTTAGTCACTGACTACATTGGTCAGCCACTAGCAATAATGGTCGGTCAATAACAATGGTGGTCAGTCAATATCTTTGACGGTTAGCCGCTAGCAATAATGGTTGGTTACTATGATTGTTAGTCACTGACTACATTGGTCAGCCACTAGCAATAATGGTCGGTCAATAACAATGGTGCTCAGTCAATATCTTTGACAGTTAGCCGCTAGCAATAATGGTTGGTTACTAACTATGATTGTTAGTCACTGACTACATTGGTCAGCCACTAGCAATAATGGTCGGTCAATAACAATGGTGGTCAGTCAATATCTTTGACAGTTAGCCGCTAGCAATAATGGTTGGTTACTATGATTGTTAGTCACTGACTACATTGGTCAGACACTAGCAATAATGGTCGGTCAATAACAATGGTGGTCAGTCAATATCTTTGATAGTTAGCCGCTAGCAATAATGGTTGGTAACTATGATTGTTAGTCACTGACTACATTGGTCAGCCACTAACAATAATGGTCGGTCAATAACAATGGTGGTCAGTCAATATCTTTGACGTTTAGCTACTAGCAATAATGGTTGGTTACTATGATTGTTAGTCACTGACTACATTGGTCAGCCACTAGCAATAATGGTCGGTCAATAACAATGGCGGTCAGTCAATATCTTTGACGGTTAGCCGCTAGCAATAATGGTTGGTTACTATGATTGTTAGTCACTGACTACATTGGTCAGCCACTAGCAATAATGGTCGGTCAATAACAATGGTGGTCAGTCAATATCTTTGACGTTTAGCTACTAGCAATAATGGTTGGTTACTATGATTGTTAGTCACTGACTACATTGGTCAGCCACTAGCAATAATTGTCGGTCAATAACAATGGTGGTCAGTCAATATCTTTGACAGTTAGCCGCTAGCAATAATGGTTGGTTACTATGATTGTTAGTCACTGACTATATTGGTCAGCCACTAGCAATAATGGTCGGTCAATAACAATGGTGGTCAGTCAATATCTTTGACGGTTAGCCGCTAGCAATAATGGTTGGTTACTATGATTATTAGTCACTGACTACATTGGTCAGCCACTAGCAATAATGGTCGGTCAATAACAATGGTGGTCAGTCAATATCTTTGAAAGTTAGCCGCTAGCAATAATGGTTGGTTACTATGATTATTAGTCACTGACTACATTGGTCAGCCACTAGCAATAATGGTCGGTCAATAACAATGGTGGTCAGTCAATATCTTTGACGGTTAGCCGCTAGCAATAATGGTTGGTTACTATGATTGTTAGTCACTGACTACATTGGTCAGCCACTAGCAATAATGGTCGGTCAATAACAATGGTGGTCAGTCAATATCTTTGACAGTTAGCCGCTAGCAATAATGGTTGGTTACTAACTATGATTGTTAGTCACTGACTACATTGGTCAGCCACTAGCAATAATGGTCGGTCAATAACAATGGTGGTCAGTCAATATCTTTGACGTTTAGCTACTAGCAATAATGGTTGGTTACTATGATTGTTAGTCACTGACTACATTGGTCAGACACTAGCAATAATGGTCGGTCAATAACAATGGTGGTCAGTCAATATCTTTGATAGTTAGCCGCTAGCAATAATGGTTGGTTACTATGATTGTTAGTCACTGACTACATTGGTCAGCCACTAACAATAATGGTCGGTCAATAACAATGGTGGTCAGTCAATATCTTTGACGTTTAGCTACTAGCAATAATGGTTGGTTACTATGATTGTTAGTCACTGACTACATTGGTCAGCCACTAGCAATAATGGTCGGTCAATAACAATGGTGGTCAGTCAATATCTTTGACAGTTAGCCGCTAGCAATAATGGTTGGTTACTATGATTATTAGTCACTGACTACATTGGTCAGCCACTAGCAATAATGGTCGGTCAATAACAATGGTGGTCAGTCAATATCTTTGACAGTTAGCCGCTAGCAATAATGGTTGGTTACTATGATTGTTAGTCACTGACTATATTGGTCAGCCACTAGCAATAATGGTCGGTCAATAACAATGGAGGTCAGTCAATATCTTTGATAGTTAGCCGCTAGCAATAATGGTTGGTTACTATGATTGTTAGTCACTGACTACATTGGTCAGCCACTAACAATAATGGTCGGTCAATAAAAATGATTAGGATCTTTAAAAGGATGGTTATCAACATGAAAATTGGTTCTCTACTTTGATTTTTCGTCTACCCAAAGTAATAAGGAAGCTTTAACAATAAATTAAGATGATCAACTATCATGGTATATTATTGACAAAAAGAATCATGTATATACAATTAACAGTCGAACAAATTCGATATTGTTCAACAATTGGTTAAGGGAACAATCAGGTAATACTAAGAGAGTCTTTCAATATTAAGGTGAATACATAGGGCTGCAGGGATAATTTTATTTTTAAATTTTTAATTCAAATCTCTAGCCCTCTTTCGGGCATGAAAGCCCTTTTACAGGAAAAGCACGATACAATGATTATTTTATTAATATGAGTTAATCGCACACAAGCAAACAATTTTATCAATTCAGAAATTATAATATACAAAAAATAAAAACGCGATGGTAATCCATCATGATCAATATTGGCCAACAATGATAGTCAGGTATATAGAACAATAGTAGTTCTTTCTTAATCAATAATGATCAACAAAGAACCATATATAAGTAGTCCATCACATAATATAATATCGGTCAACAATATTTCGGATATAGACAATATCAGTCCTTCCTAATCAATATTCAGTCAACATTAAAGACTACCAATAAAGGCTTATTAAAAAAAATGAAATTCCGTTGCCCAAATAGTCCATAAATGATTGGTTATCCAAATTATTGAGAGGTCGATAACAATATAGATCGATTAGCAATAATAACGATCGATCATCATCAATAATAATCGATTACAAATAATAATGATCAACAATAATGGTCACCTACTAAAGATAATAGATGCAATCATACATACCACACACACAGAAGGAGGGTATTCATCAATAGCATCATATCGCATACTATTGGTGTTTCACGGAGCTGAAAATCATCAAGATGGACCAATCACCAAGCAGAATCAGCAAGTGGATATCTATTAATAGGGATCGGACCAATTAGCGATCAAGAAGCACCGATGGGCATCAAGGGAGAAGGTGATGACTAAATCGCTAGACAAACCCCCCTAATGGGACCTTATCGGATACTTTAGCCCAATAAAAAAGGCATTAAAAAGTCTTGGGGTGATAAATAAATGCAAGGGCTGTAATTTGGGCTCCACGGGCGGCAATTATCCCTGGGCTGGTTTGTTTAAGAAGGCTGAAGAATGATTGACGCGGCCTTTCGTCGCCTGCTCCATTAACTCTCGTCTCTACCAATTTACATGGCTGCTACGTCTGGTCTTGAAAGGAAGGGTTTGGTAGTTCCTTGCTTCCTTGAAGGGCGGTTTTATTTTGACGCTTCGCGGGGTTCCTACTTTTGACACATTCCGCAGATTTTCATTTCTCCCCAACCTCTTATTACATCTAAATATTTGTTGGCATTTTAAAATTCTTGTTACCGAAATGTTTTGTATATTTGTGAATTTGTTTAGTAGTGTATAATATGTGTGTGTTATACAAGTCATTTTGAGTCGTTCTCATTTTCGACACATCATTAGTTTCGAGGTCACATCCTCCTGGAAACATTCTAGGATTTCTATCTCTGAGGACAATCTGCCAATTCCTGTGCAATTTTGGAATAACTCAAAATATATATTTACTAAAGATTGCAGAGAAGTTAAGAATATATCCGATACCATGAAAATGTAAACTCCATTTTGGTTATTACGAGAAAAAATGCAAAGGGGAAAAGTTTCTTTATTCCATTTACATTAATACGTATTTAGTGCACTAATGGGCCACACAAGTAGTTACAATCATTCTAGTAATCTCGTATCATCATGTAATATGTTGTCATCAATAAAAACATTTGCGTGGCTGTCCAGATCCTTCTATTTGTTTCTAAAATTCAAAGACAACATAAAATAATCTAGATAGAATATATATGATTTGAAGATAACATTTTTTTACTAATCCTTTTATTAGTCTAAATTAGACAAGATCTTGGAGGTCGTGCTCATAAAGCAGTTCAAGAACTCTTCTTGGTTCTCTATACAGGGATCCCTTGTCCTTTCCAATACAATATATAATATGTTGGGGAGTGGCTTCTTCGGTTTTGCACCTAGTGCACATGGGGAAGCTTTTGGCTCCCTCTTTATAGACTAGAGGGCGCAGGTGACCAGATTTCCATCTGGCCAACTGTATCGACTTCCTTCTGTTTAGTTGGAGGGTCTGTTTTTTGGGATTTTCTATTTGGTACCAAGAATTATGGAAACTATTCCTATGGTTCCTTATCAGTTGTGATCAGAAGATAACATAAAATAATATAGATAAAATTTCTCTCTCTTGCTCTCTATAAATTTAAAATCACATATAAAATAATCTAGATAGAATCTATGATTTGTAGATCAAATAAAATAATATAGATAAAAATCTATTTGAAAAACCAATACAGTTTTTTCTCTCGATTTAAAACATACCGAAATGAAACCGAATCGTATTTAAGACAATCTGACCTCAAACATCAAAAATAATTCTAAAATGAAATCTAATCGAAAATATAATCTATCACATTTAAGATAAAAATACAATTTCAGACCAATATTTTTAAAAGTCTCAAATTCAAATTTATTATTTTAATTGAGATTTTAAGATCCAATTTTTTTTTTAAATTGCATGTATTTTTATATTTGTTATACATTTAACAAAAATACACTCTCTCTTTTTAAGACATGAATTTTGACACGTAGAAAATTAGGGAAGACATACTTAAGAATGACACAGCAATTTAGTTTAAGGCAAGAACAAACTATGAATGATAAAACAATAAGATAAGCAATGAGGGAAGTTTACAAAGTATCAAAATATAAACATGAAAATGATACTCTGTTAATAAAAATAATAAATACTTTGCTACATTGAATATATAGACCATTATATTCTCTTTTCCATTTCTACATCTCAAGAACCTAGCATGAAAATGAGAACGTGGAGAATACTAATGATTCATCTTATAACAGCGATGTGACACTTGCTGACGGGGATACAAAACACCATATTCAAAGTTCTTGAACTATAATTATTCTTAAATCAAGAATACTCTGTTTATATTTTGAAGATGTTGCAATCCATTACACTTCTGCTTGGAGTATAGGGACTCTATAAGCATAGTACGCTTCTCCCGTCAAAATAATCGTCAAAACTAGACGCCATCTAAATTTCCATACACACATATTCAAATATAGGAAAATTGGGTTTTACTATTATAAAATATAAAAAAAAAATTAGCAAAAAGTTTATTTAATTTGAAACTTATTGCGAAAGTTTTTTGATATTTTATAACACACATATACCCATAGAAGCATAAGGCGCCTCTCCCGTTAAAATAAACCTCAAAACCTAACGCCATCTACTGACCGTCGCCGCAAACCAGTGGCCTCGAGTCAGTAACAAAGCCACAACACTAGCAAATTTTTCATCTACATATATACATGCATGCTCTTCGACTATTGCTTTCCGCAAACACTCTATTTCAGAAAAAAAAACAAAACATGAACACTATAAATAGTTTACATTTCTGAAGATAGATGGCGCCATAATGCATGAGTATAATTGTGTATTAATTATAGGAGGAATAAATAGTGAGAACTGTATGAATGATATAAAATGTTCTATTTACAACTCATCAATAGAACCATAAAGATGACAACAATTAAGATGGTGTGTCACAAATAGAAGGCTGTGTGCGCTGACATCTATTCATTAAATGCTCCCAGTGGAGTTGTGTCACGTTTTACTACGTGAATGAAGCATCGCTGTGATGAATGAAAGCTACGATGTCGAAACCTCTTCCCGATCTATTTCGGTGGGCCTTCCTTTCAGATTGATTGGTGTAGAGGACCTAGTTGGGGGTACCTACCGCGGGAAGTTCCTCACTTCATTGACCTCCGTCAATGGCGAATCATAGAGTTAAGAGAAATATGTTAAAGGGAAGACACACGAAGATTATTTGCAATGAGCATCAGGAAAGGATCTTCATTTTCTCCCTTCACCTCGTAGTTCAGTAGAACTTATAAATAGAGGCTGCCTTTGTCAACCTGATGATGGAGTTAGTGTCATTATCCATTCCTTGTCCGAAGAGTCAACTCCAACTAGAATCTGTGATTTTATTATTTATTGTGAAAAAATAATTTGGAAAAATAATAAAAAGGTCAGGTGCTGATATTAAAAACAAATAAGGCATATCCTGACTACTAACATGAGTGTTTTCTAGATGGCGCTCTGCATCTAGAAATCTAGTAAACGCTCATGCTATTGGCCAGGATATCCCTTATTTGTTTTTAATATAAATTATTGTGCAATCTATATGGGAAAAGAAAGGAAAAAGTAAGAAGTGAAGAAAAGGTCAGGTTGTTAAAATGGATGAAAAGGTATACCCTAATTTGTTCAAGGAACATTTAAGATGACAAAGCACCATATTTCGGAATAAATATAAACTAAATGTTGACTAAAGATTTTAACTTAGGTTGATAATAAACTAATTTCAGGCTATTGGAGAATCCATTATCTTGATAAATGAAGAAAATCCAACCACGTACACGTTTCTGACTGTAGTCCCTCATTAGTGCATCTCGACGATTTAAAAGGATGTTGTCTCCAGGAGACTTCCTGAAAATCAAGAAATGAATATTCAAGGCAGAAAAAAATTTGCGTAAATACGTTTTAATATATTCAAAGAAAAAAAATAATAGGAGAATAGGTCAGTTAGTTAAATTGAATGGAAATAGAGCT
Source organism: Cordylochernes scorpioides (assembly GCA_030710605.1). Classification (NCBI taxonomy): domain Eukaryota; kingdom Metazoa; phylum Arthropoda; class Arachnida; order Pseudoscorpiones; family Chernetidae; genus Cordylochernes; species Cordylochernes scorpioides. Next base: position 41,774,267 of record CP092864.1, read on the forward strand.
TGTTCTAAGCCTCTCAATAAGTTTTTTTAGATGACAAATCTAGAATAATGTGTCGAACTGAACATTTAGTTGATATTTAGTCCGGAAGATGGCGCTTTGCATCCAAAAAGCTCATTGAGAGTCTCAAATCATGCCTTTTCATTAAGTAAGATTTTTTTTATGTCGTAAGGGGATATAGGCAGAATGTGTTGATAGTACAAATTACCTCTTAGCACAGTTTCAAGTAAAATCATGTGCTTGTAACCGCCTATAACCAGTTTCGCTTAAAATATGGTTCACTGTGTGATTATATTCTTGTTAGGAATTTTTCAAATTGATCAAACGATCAATCCATGTATGAGATTAATTGTCATAATTAGTCTTCGTGTCATCTGAATTATAGTTATCGAGTAGAAATAGATTTAATTTTTCAACTTTTTATTGCCGATTTGGGGATGAACCCATGTATATGCTATACTATAGTATTTTATGTGGGCGTGAAGCCATCAATACTATTTGAATTTCAATCAGGTTAAAAAAAATGGCATTTAAATAAATCAAATAATTAGTTTGATAGAATAATTTATTTATTTTTAGTCCATTTTGAGATTAAATTCACTACAAATGTATTTATTATATAGATTTAAAATAAATGTTTATTTGGATGTATGTTTGTTTCATATAGGTTTACATCAAATGTGACGGATGGAAATTTTATCCAAAATGAAGGTTGGTATGGAAGCTGTTGTAGTTTTAACATCAGGATTTGTCAGAAAACGTATTAATTAACATATTCTGGAATTGGATAATAATGATGATAATAATATATTAATGAATTCCCCTATCTCTAAATCACTACTATTATTTTATTTAACTTATTAAGCAATTAAGAAATCTCCTTTTGGTCGTTCAATTGAAAGTTACTGATGGCTTGTCTCATCTGTCTGAATATAAATATTAACTAACTGTTAATTGAATATTGAATTAAAAACTAGTTGATATTTATTCCGATAGATGGCGTAAGCCATAAGTAAATTTCAGTTGCACGATCAGTAGATGTTTATATATCCATATGATCTCAGTGCAAACTAGTTGATATTTATTCCGACAGATGGCGTAAGCCATAAGTAAATTTCAGTTGCACGATCAGTAGATGTTCATATATCCATATGATCTCAGTGCAAACTAGTTAATATTTATTCCGACAGATGGCGTAAGCCATAAGTAAATTTCAGTTGCACGATCAGTAGATGTTTATGTATCCATATGATCTCAGTGCAAACTAGTTGATATTTATTCCGACAGATGGCGTAAGTTATAAGTAAATTTCAGTTGCACGATCAGTAGATGTTTATATATCCATATGATCTCAGTGCAAACTAGTTAATATTTATTCCGACAGATGGCGTTAGCCATAAGTAAATTTCAGTTGCACGATCAGTATATGTTTATATATCCATATGATCTCAGTGCAAACTAGTTAATATTTATTCCGACAGATGGCGTAAGCTATAAGTAAAGTTCAGTTGCACGATCAGTAGATGTTTATGTATCCATATGATCTCAGTGCAAACTAGTTGATATTTATTCCGACAGATGGCGTAAGTTATAAGTAAATTTCAGTTGCACGATCAGTAGATGTTTATATATCCATATGATCTCAGTGCAAACTAGTTAATATTTATTCCGACAGATGGCGTTAGCCATAAGTAAATTTCAGTTGCACGATCAGTAGATGTTTATGTATCCATATGATCTCAGTGCAAACTAGTTAATATTTATTCCGACAGATGGCGTAAGCCATAAAGTTAATTTCAGTTGCACGATCAGTAGATGTTTATGTATCCATATGATATCAGTGCAAACTAGTTAATATTTATTCCGACAGATGGCGTAAGCTATAAGTAAATTTCAGTTGCACGATCAGTAGATGTTTATATATCCATATGATCTCAGTGCAAACTAGTTAATATTTATTCCGACAGATGGCGTAAGCCATAAAGTTAATTTCAGTTGCACGATCAGTAGATGTTTATGTATCCATATGATATCAGTGCAAACTAGTTAATATTTATTCCGACAGATGGCGTAAGTTATAAGTAAATTTCAGTTGCACGATCAGTAGATGTTTATATATCCATATGATCTCAGTGCAAACTAGTTGATATTTATTCAGACAGATGGCGTAAGCTATAAGTAAATTTCAGTTGCACGATCAGTAGATGTTTATGTATCCATATGATATCAGTGCAAACTAGTTAATATTTATTCCGACAGATGGCGTAAGTTATAAGTAAATTTCAGTTGCACGATCAGTAGATGTTTATATATCCATATGATCTCAGTGCAAACTAGTTGATATTTATTCAGACAGATGGCGTAAGCTATAAGTAAATTTCAGTTGCACGATCAGTAGATGTTTATATATCCATACGATCTCAGTGCAAACTAGTTAATATTTATTCCGACAGATGGCGTAAGCTATAAGTAAACTTCAGTTGCACGATCAGTAGATGTTTATATATCCATATGATATCAGTGCAAACTAGTTAATATTTATTCCGACAGATGGCGTAAGCTATAAGTAAACTTCAGTTGCACGATCAGTAGATGTTTATATATCCATACGATCTCAGTGCAAACTAGTTAATATTTATTCCGACAGATGGCGTAAGCTATAAGTAAATTTCAGTTGCACGATCAGTAGATGTTTATATATCCATATGATCTCAGTGCAAACTAGTTGATATTTATTCCGACAGATGGCGTAAGCTATAAGTAAACTTCAGTTGCACGATCAGTATATGTTTATATATCCATATGATCTCAGTGCAAACTAGTTGATATTTATTCCGACAGATGGCGTAAGCTATAAGTAAACTTCAGTTGCACGATCAGTAGATGTTTATATATCCATATGATCTCAGTGCAAACTAGTTGATATTTATTCCGACAGATGGCGTAAGCTATAAGTAAACTTCAGTTGCACGATCAGTATATGTTTATATATCCATATGATCTCAGTGCAAACTAGTTGATATTTATTCCGACAGATGGCGTAAGCTATAAGTAAACTTCAGTTGCACGATCAGTAGATGTTTATATATCCATATGATATCAGTGCAAACTAGTTGATATTTATTCCGACAGATGGCGTAAGCTATAAGTAAACTTCAGTTGCACGATCAGTAGATGTTTATATATCCATATGATATCAGTGCAAACTAGTTGATATTTATTCCGACAGATGGCGTAAGCCATAAGTAAATTTCAGTTGCACGATCAGTATATGTTTGTAGCGGCTCCCAAATATTAACTTTTCCTATTTTCATTATAAGTTTTAATTTGTCTAATAACTATTCAATTCAAATATTAAAATTATTCATCTTATAAATATATAATGCTTATAAAATATACTTTATTAAAATTATATGAATTAACATTAATATCATATTAATTGTTGCCATATCAATATAATAAAATAATTATACATCATTCTAAATATAAATCATAAATAATATGAAATGTAAATATTTATCTATAATATATCAAGCACATATGTCTAACATTATATAATCTAGAATTGATATTTGACCACACACACATAAAAACAAAAATAACTTCAACATGTAGTATACACCAATTTAACCCTTCTGATAATTTGTATAAATAAATGTAATTAAAAGTTGATTTTACAATAAATAATTTGTTATCTGACTCCGCCTAGAATTCCATGCCACCCACAAAATGGTGAGCCGGTAAACTTTAACGAACATTTGCAAGCAAACAAGAATTTCAATTCGATCAAAAGTGAAAAATAAAAATATTCATAATATCAAATTATAAATATTTAAGAAATACATATTAAATATTTATATTTAAAACAAAAATTATAACATATTTCGCAATATTTAAAAACTACGAAAACGTACATCGTTTGGTATTTAATTCAAGGCAAATTTTCAACTTAAAAACAAATCAGATATCAAATATAATTTTAAGAAATAAATATTTAATAAATTCAAATACACATTAAATTGGCAATTAAAAAAATAATATATAACTTACAATTTAAAAATTATAACTTGATAATATATTCAAATATTTTTTCTTATCAAATAAAAAAATCAAATATAAAATTTTAATTCTGAATTTTAATAATTATAATAATCAGAATTTTAAAATCTTTTAAGGACATATAATTTTTTAAATACAATATATTCTCAAAATGGATTCAATTAAAGCACCCGAATTTTGGCCAAACGATCCAGAATTGTGGTTCATAACATTGGAATCACAATTTTTATTGAACAAGCCAAGTCCAATTACAAATGATGACACCAAATTTTCTTATCTAATTTCACTTTTACCTCCATCAACTGCCATAGAGTTACGTGAATTCATTATATCACCTCCACCAGACAATAAATACGACGCGCTAAAAAAGGCCATAATTAAATGTACCGCTGACAGCGAATTAAAAAAACTACAGCAATTGTTGACTCAAGAAGAACTTGGAGACAGACTGCCTAGCCAATTATTACGCCACTTAAGACAATTGATTGGAGAAAGCAAAGCCGTCAGTGACACAACATTAAAAATGCTCTGGATGCAACGTTTACCTAAAAACATCCAAATAATTCTGACAACGCAAGAGCAAGCATCACTAAACTCTCTAGCAGATTTAGCTGATAGAGTGACGGAGATTACTTCTTCACCATCTTCAAGTACTTCGACTTTAGAAAAGAAACTGGCATCTTTGCGTGCGGAAATTTCAGCATTGAAAATTGACCTTAACAAGAAGGAAGAAAGAATACCTCGTTCAAGATCCAGAAGCTCATCTTCATCTCGAAAATCTTCCCCAAACAGTTATAGAAAGTACAATCCAAATGGCTCTTGGTGCTGGTATCATTTTCGATTCAAGCACCATGCAAGAAAATGCATCTCACCTTGTACTTTCAACAAAAAAGCAAAGAACCAGCAGGAAAACTCCAACAACAATCAGTAAGCCCGGTGGTTACTGATTGTAGCAATAATAAAAGCCACCGTCTATTTATCACTGACTACCGCAACAAAATTAGTTTTCTCCTTGACACAGGTGCAGAGATCAGTGTCCTGCCTCCTCGTCCTGAAGATAGACGGCGTGGTCCAACAAAATTTACTCTCACAGCAGCAAACAATTCACCTATCAGGACTTATGGCGAAAGATTCCTTAATCTTGATCTAGGTCTTCGTAGAGATTTCAAATGGAGATTCATAATAGCAGACACAAACAAAGCCATTCTAGGAGCTGATTTTATGGAACACTTTGGAATAATTCCAGATATCAAAGGAAAGTTTATAATTGATTCTTTAACGAAGCTACGCAAGCGTGCATCAATTACAAATTTCAACTCACTTTCTCCAAAGTGCTCAATAAACAGCTATGAAGACAAATTTTTGAACATTCTCTCTCATTATCCCTCTCTAACTAAGCCTCCATCATATTCCACACCAGTCAAGCATTCAGTCACTCATCATATTACTACAAAAGGGCAACCAACATTCTCCAAACCAAGACGGCTGAATCCAGAAAAATTTAAAATTGCCAAATCAGAATTTGAGCACATGATGGAACTAGGTTTATGCAAAAGAGGAGACGGAGCATGGGCATCACCTTTACATCTAGTCCCTAAGAAAAATTCTATAGACTGGAGACCATGCGGCGACTACAGAAGACTAAATGCTGTGACCCAACCTGATTGTTACCCCATTCCGCACATTCAGGATTTCACCCAAAGCCTTCATGGCTGTACAATTTTCAGCAAAATAGATCTAGTGAAGGCGTACCACCATATTCCAATTAACCAAGAAGACATAACCAAAACGGCAATAACTACGCCATTTGGTCTATTTGAATTCACACGCATGAACTTTGGTTTAAAAAACGCAAGCCAAACATTTCAAAGATTCATGGATGAAGTAACAAAAGGTCTAGATTTTGTCTTCGTTTACATTGATGACGTTTTGATCGCCAGTAAAAATGAAAATGATCACATTCAACATCTACATATAATCTTCAAAAGACTTTCCGATCATGGACTAACAATCAATATATCTAAAAGCGTTTTCGGAAAACCTTCACTAGAATTTCTTGGACACATCATTGACAACAAAGGAATAAAACCTCTTCCTGAGAAAATAAGAATCGTTAAAGATTTTCCTCAACCTAATTCGACCCGTCAACTCCAAAGATTTATTGGTCTTGTAAATTTTTATCACAGGTTCATAAAAAATTCAAGTCATATTTTAGCTCCGCTTTATTCACTTTTAAAAACTAAATCTCCCAATGCATCATTAAATTGGACTTCAGACACATTAGAAGCTTTTCAAAACATCAAAAATGCTCTTGCAGAAAACACACTTTTAAACTACCCTCAACCCAATTCTACATTAAGTGTACTGGTTGATGCCTCCAACGTTGCTGTTGGTGGTGTCCTCCAACAACTGAATGACGCTGCATGGGAACCAATTTCATTTTTTTCAAAAAAGCTATCCCCAGCAGAAACGAAATACTCAGCATTCGACCGGGAACTCCTAGCTGCATTCCTTTCTGTTAAGCATTTCTCATACTTTCTTGATGGAAAAACATTCATGCTTTTTACAGACCACAAGCCTCTAACGTATGCCTTCACATCAAAATCTGAACGTTCACCTCGTCAAGAACGTCATCTCAACTATCTTTCACAATTCTCCATGGACATACGCTATGTTAAGGGAAGTGAAAACATTGTGGCTGATACCCTTTCAAGAATTGAAATCGAAACTTTCAATCACACGAAGGTTAATCTAGATCTTAATGCATTCCCTGAAATTCAAGAAAAGGACAAAGAACTAAAAACTCTCATTGATAATTCAAATTCTTCACAAACAATCAAATTAATAAAACAACAAGTTCCTTTTTGCAATAAATTAATTTACTGCGATATTTCTACTGGAAATCCCAGACCTTTCGTGCCTGAAAATTTCCGACGACAAATTTTTAATTCTCTCCATAATTTGTCTCATCCAGGAATTCGTGCAACAAGAAAACTAATAACTCAAAAATACTTTTGGCCCAAAATGAATCAAACAATAAATCATTGGTCAAAGTCCTGTTTAGATTGTCAGAAAAGCAAAATTCACAGGCATACAATTACAAAACACGGAATTTTTCCTCTCCCATCAACTCGCTTTGAACACGTTCATCTTGATTTAATAGGCCCCTTACCCCATTCTGAAAATTGTACCCACATTTTGACTGCTATAGACAGATATTCAAAATGGCCTGAAGCCTTTCCGATTTCGGACAAAACTGCAATAAGCGTAGCAAAAGCTTTTTTTCGCGGTTGGATTTCTAGATACGGAGTTCCAGCAACAATAACTACTGACCAAGGTCGTGAATTTGAATCACATCTTTTCAAGGATCTCACTTCACTCATTGGCACCAACAGAATACGAACAACGGCATACAACCCTGCAGCAAACGGTCTCGTCGAACGCTTGCATCGTCAAATTAAAGCTGCAATCATGGCAAGCGGAAATACTATTAATTGGATAGATGCTTTGCCTCTAGTACTGCTAGGCATCAGAACATCCTACAAAGAAGACCTGAAATGCACTGCTGCAGAAATGGTTTTCGGGACAACTTTAAATCTTCCAGCTGATTTACTAACCAATTCAGAATTTAAAAACCCCGATCCATCAAATTTTGCCACTCAATTAAAGAATTATATGAGTAGAATTCGACCTCAACCAACAAGACAAACAAAGCAAAATAATATTTTTTCTCATAAAGACTTAGACACCTGCTCACACGTCTTTGTAAGAAGAGATTTTGTAAAAAGAGCTTTATCTCCACCATACGAAGGTCCATTTCCAGTGGTATCAAGATCTTCGAAGACATTTACAGTTAAAATCAATGACCAAAACAAAGTCATTTCTGTCAACAGACTAAAGCCTGCATTCATAGAAAACACCCCTCAAAGTTTCCACGATTCTTCAATTCTGCCACCTATGCCCGACGGTGCTGAGGAAACTACACCGAAGACAAGTAGCTACACCACTCGCTATGGACGCCACGTACGTTTTCGACTTTAAGTCTTCACTGGCGGGGGAGTGATGTAGCGGCTCCCAAATATTAACTTTTCCTATTTTCATTATAAGTTTTAATTTGTCTAATAACTATTCAATTCAAATATTAAAATTATTCATCTTATAAATATATAATGCTTATAAAATATACTTTATTAAAATTATATGAATTAACATTAATATCATATTAATTGTTGCCATATCAATATAATAAAATAATTATACATCATTCTAAATATAAATCATAAATAATATGAAATGTAAATATTTATCTATAATATATCAAGCACATATGTCTAACATTATATAATCTAGAATTGATATTTGACCACACACACATAAAAACAAAAATAACTTCAACATGTAGTATACACCAATTTAACCCTTCTGATAATTTGTATAAATAAATGTAATTAAAAGTTGATTTTACAATAAATAATTTGTTATCTGACTCCGCCTAGAATTCCATGCCACCCACATGTTTATATATCCATATGATATCAGTGCAAACTAGTTAATATTTATTCCGACAGATGGCGTAAGCTATAAGTACATTTCAGTTGCACGATCAGTAGATGTTTATATATCCATATGATATCAGTGCAAACTAGTTGATATTTATTCCGACAGATGGCGTAAGCCATAAGTAAATTTCAGTTGCACGATCAGTAGATGTTTATATATCCATATGATATCAGTGCAAACTAGTTAATATATATTCCGACAGATGGCGTAAGCTATAAGTACATTTCAGTTGCACGATCAGTAGATGTTTATATATCCATATGATATCAGTGCAAACTAGTTAATATTTATTCCGACAGATGGCGTAAGCTATAAGTACATTTCAGTTGCACGATCAGTAGATGTTTATATATCCATATGATATCAGTGCAAACTAGTTAATACTTAATCCGACAGATGGCGTAAGCTATAAGTACATTTCAGTTGCACGATCAGTAGATGTTTATATATCCATATGATATCAGTGCAAATTGACTTTTGTATTATTATTTTTTATCAAACTGCGTTATTGCAGGTCTCTAAGTGTCTGTGCCAATCTTTGTTTACCCTTCCATCTTATGAATTGATGATATTTTTGATTGGCTGCTGGGAAGCAATTGCCTATTGGAATAACATGGAACTCGAGACCTCTACCCATTTCTTGTATGATAACTATTTTTCTGTAAAGGTTAAAAGAATAAAATATATTGTCTTGTCATTATAAAAAATAATAATAAATTTTGAAAATGCGTTAGTTGGGCAGATATTCACTCGATAAGAACCCGACCGAAGTTTAGTCATCCATCTAGTTAGGAATATAATTCAAAAACCCTCAATAGTAACAAAATTACCATTTCAAATTCTTTTTTCATGAAATTCATGTCCAACGTCCAATAACTGAAAGGGACTCTCTGAAAATAAACTGTCTAGCAAATCTATCAACATATGGAATCGAAGCATTTTCTGGAGTTAAAAGCTAACTACACAATTACCATCACTCACAAGGCCGTTGGGAATTCATCGAAAATAATTTATTATTAAAAAATAGCCTTTCACAAATTCTGGAAAACAGCACAGACAATACGTTCAACATAGATGATGGATTCAACTTGAAGAAAGGTCGATTCTATCTCCACTTTCTATAGATAACTGTTATGTTTATTTCTGATTACCCATCTGGGAGAATACTGTATGGAAAGAGTGTCCTTAATACAGGCTTTTTGTTGCTTTGTCATTATTTTAAAGTTTTTATTAAAGTTTCACTGAAAGGAAGAAAATAAGTATTCCAGCTATCACCATTGAACAAATGGATTTATATAAGTAAAAAAAAAGTGGCGGGAGACAATTGATAATTGACATAGTTTTATTGACCTCTTGTCAATACATGTAAAGTGTACAGTCCGCCGCACTATTTATGTGATAATGATATATTTACAATGAGGATGATGGTTATAAACAAAAATGATTAAAATATACAACTATTAAGAATGGGTATTTGGCCAATTCTGGAATAATTAAAAATCAACGATAATAGTTGATATTTATTCCGATAGATGGCGCAAGCCATCAGCAACTTTCAGTTGCACGATAAGGAGATGTCTTTTTCTTAATTTATGCACCTTATCCCAGTACAATATCACATTTGTACTATTTTTTTCATATACAACTAGGTATATGGCGCCTCTGCAGAATTTGATGGAAGATCGGTGGCGGGAAACGATCACCTTATATTGAGAGAAGAAGTAGAATATTCAGTGAAACATAAAACATAATTAGATTTGCGCTACTTATCGTTGTTGACACATGACGCATTGGTCAGGCTTCCATTTAACAGAGGACTGTTATATGTGTTTAATGAGGAAACACAATTTTAGAAAAAGAAACACAAATCGGGAAGAAGAACTTATTTAATAAAAGAAGCTATTCTCCCCGGATTATGTTTCTTATTCTATATTGAAGATTTAGATTATCGTTGTCTTAAACACAATTTTAGTCTCATATTACAACTCCCAGTATAAAACACGACTTGCTTAGCATATATTTTATTATATGAATAAAGATTATTTTCTTAAAGCATTAAACCCGGTACTCATCACACAAAGTCATAGTATTCACCAAAAATCTACATGTTGTTTGCAGGTTCAAACCCCAGAGTTACTGGGAGAAAGCCAAAGAGACAGATTGGTCAATCTATCAGTACACTAGATATTTATGGGAACAAAATAAATTTTCTTTTTTTTTTCCATGGCTACCGGAAGGAAGTTTGAAAAATTATCCCTTATGGCATATCTCACCCACGCTGGCTTAGATTTCGCTTGAATCCACAGAAGCAAGAAGTCATATACAACGACATTTCTCTATAGAAATTTTTATTATAAGAATATAATTCTTTATGGAAATATCAAAATGTTTGAAATTTACTTTTATTAAGATAAAAACCCTGTTTTCTAAAGTTAAACGAGAGATGGCAATATCAAAATCAAGTTATATATCGTCCAGATATATTTGAATTACAAATAAAATGTTTGAAATGCAAATTTCTATAGAATTTTTTATTATAGGGATGATATTCTATAGAAATATCAAAATGTTTGAATTTACTCATGATACAAACGTTGTTTGCTAAAATTAAAGCGAGAGATGGCAATGTCAAAATCAGGTTATATATCGTCCAGATATATTCGAATTACAATAAAAAATTTTGAAATGCAAAATTAGGCAGACGATCAGTTAAATGCTAAAAAGTATAACTTCCTTTAGTTTTGTCCATGAGTGTATATATTTTATCAATATAGTATATCCCAAAACTTCAAAAAAATTCGAATAATGAGTGAAAAACTTTTTTAAACTCAATATTGGTTGAGCAATTATTTACTAGAGCCAAATAATCGGAACGAAGCATGTCTTGTATATTTCATCTCTTTAAGGTTGTATTCAATCCCTGCTAAGTATTTTAAAAATGTATATGATATTAAATAAAAGTACCATATACCAAATTTTGAAAATACAGAAATTATTTACAACAATATTTAAGATAAACACTCAAGACTATTTTTAGAAAGTTGGACCTCAATGAAAGATAACCAACAGTATTAATAGAAAAATTGATCCCCCTCCGTTACATTTACAGTTCCAATCCTTTTAAACATTATTTTATTATACTTATTAGGACTCATGTATTATTATTTAATTTTTATAAATGTACATATATAGTCTATACTTATTTATATTTGTGTGTATATATTTTTAAAATTTTAGCCCCATAGTGCGTTTTGTAAATATATATCGTCGCGTGACCAATCAAAACAGTTTAAAAAAAAAAGAAAAGCCCTGACGAAGTTAGGGGTATAGTCTAGTGAAATATTGGCATTTTGTTATAAATAGAATTTTTCATTTTAAATCCAAAAAAAGACTTTTAATTAATATATACAATATATTCTCTCTGTCTCTTTTTTATAACTCTGATTTTATGTATATGGCAATTTCAGTCAAATATTATTTTTTCTTTAATTAATTTGAGAGAGAGAGTCATCTTTAATTAATATATTATCTTTTTTCTCTTTTTACTTTGAAAGTTAATTAATTTTAATTAAATACGTCTTATTATTCATTTCTATATCGACTTGTAATTTTTTTCCTTTTCAAACAGATTTATGTAATTTTCCACATATTTACATATGTGGTATTATATTTAAAAACAGAAGATAAGTGTATAATAATTTGCTTTCATGTCTTTATAAGCTTTACAATAATTATTTCAAAATCCATCAAATTCATATCACCCACTGGATTTCCAGATATATCACTGTTTTGGTAACTTTTACAATAATCATTGTAAACCCGTGCCATTGTGTAAATTATTTTTTGATAGTTTTACACTCTAAATTCAGAAAAAGATATTCAAAACTTCATAATTATTATGCATGTAATCAATGTATCATTCATGAATATGAATAAAGTCAAACAGAAGCGATTTCCTGTATCAAGCCATAACTTGTTGCATGTGACCCAAATCACATGGTTCAGATTATAACAGATTTATAAATAGCGAGTCAAACGCAGAATGCTGTAACATTGAGACAGACCTCCATACTAATATCTTATTGATTTTATGTTTCTTATATGTGACGCATTTTAACTTGATAAATTTGTAATGTAAAATATATAGGTGAAAAAAGAAAGAAAGGGGAAGAAGTCCGACCACATCTCCCTGCGGTCTCTCCTGGACCCTTGGAGTATTTGTCCAAATTCTGGTCTCTTTCGTCCGTTGACTAAAATGACAACGGCACCCATTTTCCAATGAAAAGATATTCTCATGTCCAGCAATGGCCGCAGCCTTTCAGAAAATTGACATGGACCCAGAACAACAGCTTTACATACCCAAGATAGATGACATTACGACTGCTGTAAAAGAGATGCATGGAGACATTTGAGGCTCTTCATTGAACACGACAACGACAACAGAGATAGAAAATATAGATTGAATAAAAAAGGTCGGGTATTACATGTTCAGCGTTTTAATACGCTACAAATCTTTGAAGAGAATCGCTGAACGTTTTGTGAAGCATACAGAAAGACGAGGTTTTCAAATATATTCGAAGTTGGAAAAAATATGGCAAAAGTCCATTGATGCAGGGGAGAGAGAGTGTCTTATTTTATAAACTATTAAACAATTTAATTTTATATATGTATAAATAAAGTCTCTCAGTACAAGAACATTTTGATCATACCTTCTAAAATGATGAAGCCATAATGTTCACCCACATCAGCATTCTATATATTGTTACATAACATAACTTATGCACTCATTTTTTTCTATAAAATGTTATTGTTATAAAATTAGTGTAAATATCACTTTATTTTTAGGTGATTATGTATAATATTTCCACACAGAATATGTATATTGTTAAATTATTATAAATATTTAACACACCATTGGCGAACTACAATATTTTTTTTAAAATATAGCATGAGACAGAGCTTTTTGGAAGGGGAAATCACCGAAGACCCTAAGATCATAACCTACGAGGGATAGAATAAAAAAACACTAATTTAAAAGATAATGTTTTGATAATGGCTCAAGGTAAACAATCCAAGAAAACAGGATAGTAAGGTTGGTAAACTCACCCCCCCTGGGGTAACAATATTTATTTTCTGTAAAAATAATTTACACTTTTCTATATAAATTGTATAAAGGTTGATAAAATGTATTTAAGCGCAAGTATCCCAAGTTGGGATATCGCATCCGTTATGTCAAATAAATAAATATTTCGAGAAATAAAAATATTAAACACATATGATTCTGTTATAAAAAGTAGAATAATCTTCTCTTGTGGCTATAAAAAATTATGACCATAGTTTGCTTGAATAGCCTTCCTATGATTCCACCCTTCACTGTTGAATTTATAAACAGAATCATCCAATACAGTATTAGAACTTCGAATAGAGCGATCTGGAAGATTAAATTACCAAAACCGCTGGGAGAGTGTGGTCTACCACTGATAAGCCAAGCCCTTCTAATAATTTCTAATCACAGTAGATGTTTATTTATTTGAAAAAATGTTCTTAACAGTTTTATTTCTTATAAACAAGTATAAATACTTGTAGAAATGACGCGTTATTTCATTATAATTAAATTATATTTTATGTAATTCTCTATAATTTGCACTAAATATATATAGCATTTACTCTTTAACCATTTTAGATATTTTGAAAGTTTTAGCTATCCATTTATATATATTTAGTTTTTTTTTTTTAAATAGCATGTAGAGAGACAGAGCTTTTTGGAAGGGTATATCACAGTGTTTTCAAGTGTTAAGCTTATTTACGAAAATTTGGTCTTAAATACCCATTTCTTGGTTTCTCAAGGAGCCATTGGGACCAAAAATATTTTTGGTCGCAGTGGTACAGCCTACTCCACGCTGACGAGCGCCAACAGCACGAAACGCGTTCGTGGATGGCTTTTCTTAATAAATCAAGAAATTGGGTTGGCCAAATATCACGGAGCAAGTTAAATAAACGTTTAGTTTATTTTTGCTCCACTAGATGGCGCTCTGCCATTAAAAAAAAGCACATGTGCTCGTGATCAGGATATGCTCTCTTTATTTTTAATATATATATATATGAAAACACCAAAACGCGAATGTTTCTTTTCACAAATAAATCAAACTTGTATTGTCCTTACTGCGATCAAAAAATATTGGGAAGGCTTGGCTTCATCAGTTGTGAACCCTCTCAGCTGTTTCGCCAATTTAATTTACCAGAATGCCTCTTTAGGGCTCTAATACTGTATTGGATCATTCTGCTTTTATATGCAACACTGAAGGGTGGAATCTTAGAAATGGTGTTAGAGCATATCTGCATTTAAATTGGCGAAACCGCTGAGAGGGTTCACCACTGATAAGCCAAACCCTCCTAATTTTTTTCAACGCAGTAAGGGCAGTAGAAGTTTGATTTATTTGTGAAAAGAAACATTCGCGTTTTGGTGTTTTCATTTTTATTATATAGATGGCGCGTTATTTCTATGTATTAATATTAATAATTTATTCAAAAGAGGTTTATAATAAAAATAATTTCTATAGTGTTTTTTTTTATAAAACCATAGTAAATTATTTCTATAAAAACGAACGAAAACAAGGATACAAAAATTCACGCACACACACTAAAACATACCCTATTTTTGTCAAATTTCCTGATATTTCCAGTAAGCGCTGTGTGTTGACAATTTCAATTTTGGAAGCAATGTGATCAGAAAGGAAATCCTTCTATTTAATGACATTTAGAAGAAAAATGATTAAAGAAAAATAAAATTTTATGATGAGATTATGATAATTTTATTTCCTTCTCTTTTAACAGATGCTGAAATCTTCAACTCCACCAGTATATTAGAAATATTTCTCTTCCAAACAATTGAAAAATATTCAATTTCAGAGTTCTTGCAAGTCATCCTGCGATGTACAGTTCCATAGTCGGGAAATGAAGCTTTTATCATAATTTTGTTACCTATATTTTTTTATTAATCTCTTTTTTATCACACACATATTCTCCTCTTATTTCTAACTCATACACGCACATTGTATCTCGCACCGTGCTACTTTGTAGCGTTCTCTCACTTGTTGAAGAACATGGCTGAAAGGAAACAATATTTTCCTACGATGAAAACCTTTTTGGACCGTGGGATAACAAAGACTGATTTCTCTCTAAATAAACGTGGAATAATATGTTTGATGTTTGGTTTTAGACGTTGAGGAAGTGTTTTAACAGTAGTTGAAAACATTGGTAAGAGTGCGAAAAATAAATTCATATTGAAGAACATTCCTAGCACCGTTTATATCGCCACTACCGTCAAAAAAGACGCCAAACCCTATGCGTATTCTATTGACCGTTTCCGCAAACTAGCGACCTCGGGTCGGTGACAAAACCACAGCACTAGCTTTGGCATTGTCACCGACCTGAGACCTCTGGTTTGAGGAGACGGTCAATAGATGGCGCATAGTTTTTGGCGTCTATTTTGACGGTAGAGGCGACCTTGATTTTATAAATTAATATCCTCCCGGAAAAAAATATATTTCAATATATATATGTCATAATTTGCTTAATGCCCAAGAGATATAATTTATTTTGCCATAATTAATATGTTAAAATGTAAATACAAATTCACCCATCTATAAATACACTGTACAAAATAAACTTGGGAGTCAGCGCGCGCGGGCGAATGCTAAGGCAAGCCGCCGCGTGCGCGCGCTCACGAGTGTGGAACAAATTCTTTTTCGAAGCTTACATGCACAACGGTGGCGCCCTTCCATTCGACCACGAGAGCTACGACATATATATATATATATTTATTTATATTTAATCCCTAACTACGTTTCAAGCTGTTGGTAGTTGTCAGAATGAGGCAGACTGTACGTTGCTAGTGTTTCTTGATTCATCCAGAAAATGGTCTATAAAATTGAGTGGAATAAATAAAAATCAACGTTTAGTTGTTCTTTATTCCGAAAAGTTGTTCCTGTCCATCTAAAATAGTTCTGGTCTCTCTACACCTAAATGAACAGGTAGCATAAATTCGTCTCCTTGAGAATTCTTGTCTCTTTAGAGCTAAATGAACAGGTAATATAGTACCATTCCCGAAATATTTATAGAATGTGCCTAGTCCTAAGTGAATATATAGATGCCACAAATATATGTATTCGTTGTCTTCCTGAAAGCTGTTGTTTCTCTCCGGACTTAAAGGTGCAGTTAAAATGAAGCGCGCTCGCGTGTGTGTGCGTCGAAAACATGTCTTTCTCTAAACCTAAATTAACAGGTAATACACATACATATATAGATTCCACAGAAAAATCTTGGTCCTCTAATCTAGATTGTGTGTGCTCTAAGTTTCGCCCCACCACGTAATCCATGGCTGCAATCGGCCTTCACGAAGACGCCCGCATAAACCTTTATGAGGATATTTTACAACACCTTCCCACGAAAAGCTTAATCATAAACCTGGAGATCCTTCTCGGGGATTTTACTGCCTTGCACGACACGACCTGTCACTCCTGGTTGTTCCTGTTTGAACACCTCTTCCATTGACGCCTTACTTCGATATATTGGTATTCATTATAGCATTTGAGCATCGTGTATTACAGCGGAACATTTAATAGTTTTCATGTTTAGGAACTATGTTTTTATCTTTCTAAGATATTCTACACAAGACATATATTTGGTGTTCCAAATAAAGAAAGGCATATCTTCCTTTTTAAAAATGAAATACAGAAATGCATAATTCGTTATCCTCTGTGAAAATCGCTCGGATTCAGGTAAGTTATTAAGCCACCAAACTTGATTAAGCAAATTTCAAAAAGACAATCTGTGTATCATGTTTTTTGGGGCTTCATCAGTTCAGAGACGCTCCCAATTTGCCAAAATCCTAGGGGAAAGCGTTATGAAAACGGATAAATATATCTAAAAGGTATATGATCTGGTTTAATGGTAGAGAGGATAGATATTTTTGAAAATACATTGCAATTGAGGGAGATGATATTCAAGTTTGTTTTTATTTTTAAAAGCTTAAGTGTTTCAAAAGAATTGCCCACATATATAAAAAGTTTCCTCTGGAGTTATGAAAGAAAGGATACTGGAATATATAAAACTGAAGTTGTCAGTCTACTTTATATTTGTTAGAGTTATAGAAATAGAGAGAGAGAGACATATATTAGACTCATAGAACAGGAACAGCCGGAAGAACATAGCTGAGTCCGCTGGGCGTATGTTAGACTTACAGAACAAGAACAGCCGGAGGAACATAGCTGGAGTCCGTTGGGCGTATGTTAGACTTACAGAACAAAAACAGCCGGAGGAAAATAGCTGGAGTCCGCTAGGCGTATGTTAGACTTACAGAACAAGAACAACCGGAGGAACATAGCTGAAGTCCGCTGGGCGTATGTTAGACGTACAGAACAGCCAGAGGAACATAGTTGGAGTCCGCTGGGCGTATGTTAGACTTACAGAACAAAAACAGTCGGAGGAACATAGCTGGAGTCCGCTGGGGGTATGTTAGACTTACAGAACAAAAATAGCCGGAGGAACATAGCTGGAGTCCGCTGGGCGTATGTTAGACTTACAGAACAAAAATAGACGGAGGAACATAGCTGGAGTCCGCTGGGCGTATGTTAGACTTACAGAACAAAAATAGACGGAGGAACATAGCTGGAGTCCGCTGGGCGTATGTTAGACTTACAGAACAAAAACAGTCGGAGGAACATAGCTGGAGTCCGCTGGGGGTATGTTAGACTTACAGAACAAAAATAGACGGAGGAACATAGCTGGAGTCCGCTGGGCGTATGTTAGACTTACAGAACAAAAACAGTCGGAGGAACATAGCTGGAGTCCGCTGGGGGTATGTTAGACTTACAGAACAAAAATAGACGGAGGAACATAGCTGGAGTCCGCTGGGCGTATGTTAGACTTACAGAACAAAAATAGACGGAGGAACATAGCTGGAGTCCGCTGGGCGTATGTTAGACTTGCAGAACAAAAACAGCCGGAGGAACATAGCTGGAGTCCGCTAGGCGTATGTTAGAATTACAGAACAAAAATAGCCGGAGGAACATAGCTGAAGTCCGCTGGGCGTATTTTATACTTACAGAACAAGAACAACCGGAGGAACATAGCTGGAGTCCGCTGGGCGTATGTTAGACGTACAGAACAGTCAGAGGAACATAGCTGGAGTCCGCTGGGGGTATGTTAGACGTACAGAACAGCCAGAGGAACATAGATGGAGTCCGCTGGGGGTATGTTAGACGTACAGAACAGCCGGAGGAACATAGCGGGAGTCCGCTGGGGGTATGTTAGACTTACAGAACAAAAATAGCCGGAGGAACATAGCTGGAGTCCGCTGGGCGTATGTTAGACTTACAGAACAAAAACAGCCGGAGGAACATAGCTAAAGTCCGCTAGGCGTATGTTAGACTTACAGAACAAAAATAGCCGGAGGAACATAGCTGAAGTCCGCTGGGCGTATTTTAGACTTACAGAACAAGAACAACCGGAGGAACATAGCTGGAGTCCGCTGGGCATATGTTAGACGTACAGAACAGCCGGAGGAACATAGCTGGAGTCCGCTGGGCATATGTTAGACGTACAGAACAGCCGGAGGAACATAGCTGGAGTCCGCTGGGCATATGTTAGACGCACAGAACAGCCGGAGGAACATAGCTGGAGTCCGCTGGGCGGGCAAACATGGCAATTAGCACTGCACGCACAGATTAATAAATGATAAGGACGTGTGTTAATTCGCCGTGAGTAAGCGATCTGAATTTTTCATGTGACAATCAGCCCCCCATTTCACGCCAGCGCTACCATCCATTCTCCCACGGGATGAAAATAGGGTTTGCACATTAAATTCTAAATATTTAGTGTTCCATCCATTATACCAATGATGTATTTCAGGCAGATTGTTTTGATCCCCATTTCATATATATCATTTATTAGTTATACTTTGAGCTGGTTTTGATATTGTAAAGTAGGTTAGTCAGCATCCAGGGTCAATTTATTTTTAAATCTTTGGATTCACATTCCCCAAAGCGCAAATATAAGCAAATACTCGATAATACTGATATGGAGTTGATATGAAATATCTTACTCTCGCTTCTCTCTTTCAAAAGAAAACTCAGTGAATAAATCTTAAATATCTTAAGACTAATAATATTTTAATTTAGTAAATTTAAAACCAATAAAATATTAATCCCTTTATATAATGTATATGAAGAGAGGATATGCGAAGACTCATTATGGATTCTCAACCCGTTCGATCGGAAGAAAGGTAGAGAAGGAATGTAGCGGAAACTTCAATCTGTTTGATCGGAGGAGAAGTAGAGAAGGAACATAGAGGAAGCCTCAATCTGTTTGATCGGAGGTGAAGTAGAGAAGGAACATAGCGGAAGTCTCAATCTGTTTGATCGGAGGAGAAGTAGAGAAGGAACATAGCGGAAGTCTCAATCTGTTTGATCGGAGGAGAAGTAGAGAAGGAACATAGCGGAAGTCTCAATCTGTTTGATCGGAGGAGAAGTAGAGAAGGAACATAGAGGAAGCCTCAATCTGTTTGATCGGAGGTGAAGTAGAGAAGGAACATAGCGGAAGTCTCAATCTGTTTGATCGGAGGAGAAGTAGAGAAGGAACATAGCGGAAGCCTCAATCTGTTTGATCGGAGGAGAAGTAGAGAAGGAACATAGCGGAAACTCCAATCTGTTTGATCGGAGGAGAAGTAGAGAAGGAACATAGCGGAAGTCTCAATCTGTTTGATCGTAGGAAAAGTAGAGAAGGAACATAGCGGAAGCCTCAATCTGTTTGATCGGAGGAGAAGTAGAGAAGGAACAAAGCGGAAGTCTCAATCTGTTTGATCGGAGGAGAAGTAGAGAAGGAACATAGCGGAAGTCTCAATCTGTTTGATCGGAGGAGAAGTAGAGAAGGAACATAGAGGAAGCCTCAATCTGTTTGATCGGAGGAGAAGTAGAGAAGGAACATAGCGGTAGTCTCAATCTGTTTGATCGGAGGAGAAGTAGAGAAGGAACATAGCGGAAGTCTCAATCTGTTTGATCGGAGGAGAAGTAGAGAAGGAACATAGAGGAAGCCTCAATCTGTTTGATCGGAGGTGAAGTAGAGAAGGAACATAGCGGAAGTCTCAATCTGTTTGATCGGAGGAGAAGTAGAGATGGTATATAGCTGAAGCCTCAATCTGTTTGATCGGAGGAGAAGTAGAGAAGGAACATAGCGGAAGCCTCAATATGTTTGATCGGAAGAGAAGTAGAAAAGGAACATAGCGGAAGCCTCAATATGTTTGATCGGAGGAGAAGTAGAGATGGTATATAGCTGAAGCCTCAATCTGTTTGATCGGAGGAGAAGTAGAGAAGGAACATAGCGGAAGCCTCAATATGTTTGATCGGAAGAGAAGTAGAGAAGGAACATAGCGGAAGCCTCAATATGTTTGATCGGAGGAGAAGTAGAGAAGGAACATAGCGGAGGCCTCAATCTGTTTGATCGGAGGAGAAGTAGTGAAGGAACATAGCGGAAGCCTCAATCTGTTTGATCGGAAGAGAAGTAGTGAAGAAACATAGCGGAAGCCTCAATCTGTTTGATCGGAAGAGAAGTAGTGAAGAAACATAGCGGAAGCCTCAATCTGTTTGATCGGAGGAGAAGTAGAGAAGGAACATTGCGGATTGGATAATAAAAAAGGAAGGCATATATTGGATTGAATAAAATGATTTATTTGGCAATATTTTTTATTCAATTCAATATATATCCTTTAATATCTAATGATTTAAGTATGGATTGCTCTATTTTCTAAACACAATAATATATTAAGAAAAAGGCATCTCCTTATCGTGCAACTGAAAGTTGCTGATGGCTTGTGCCATCTATCGGAATAAATATCAACTATTCTCGTTGATTTTTATTTATTCTAGAATTGTCCAAATACCCATTTGGAATAAACTAGAATAATTAAAATTCTCTCAACGAGAATAGTTGATATTTTTTCCGATAGATGGCGCAAGCCATCAGCAACTTTTAATTGCACGATAAGAAGATGCCTTTTTCTTAATTTGTGCACCTTGTACCAGTACAATATCACATTTGTACTATTTTTTCACAATAATATATATTTATTTAAAACAAAAAAAGGCATATTCTAACCACTTACATTAGCATTTTAGATGGCAGAGCGTCATCTAGTGGAAAAAAAAAAACAAAAACAAACTAAACATTTATTTAACTTGTTACGTGATATTTGTCCAACCTAATTTCTCGATAACTCAAGAAAAGCCAACCAGGTACATGTTTCGGGCTGTATGATGTGCTAATGTGTAAATTCTTCACCATGGCCTCGACAGAGAGAGACAGAGCTCGATGGTCAAGACAATTGGTCTTCCAAACAAAACCTTTCGCCTTGGGCGGCTTTGAAGGCGAGTGATTCAGCGGGAACCATTAAAGGGGCAGTTACCGGATGTGTGTGTCGTCGGTACAAGGAAGCGGTACACTTCGTCGAGTGACATTTGACATGTATCCACAATGGCACGGTCCAACAATGGACAACCACACCGCTCAAATTGCCCAGGTAAAAAAAAAAGATTTGAATTGAAACTTCTACACATACAAGTGAAGTCACACTTTGATGCTATATGGACAGGTATATGTAATTTATTCTTAGTTCTTTTATTATTGTAACTTTATAACCATACAGATGAATTGTCTATATTTTGTTCTGTCGCCGTTCACATTTCTTGTTTCTTTCAGGCTCAGTCTGGTGATTTGTCTAATATGGCTAGTTCTGGTTTCCTTTTTTCCCCATAGCCATCTCTTGAACAATGGGTTTCTTCAGACATTCCGCTTTTATTCTGATGAAATTGCATCTCAGAGTTTAAGATTCAATATAGGGAATAGATCTTTCTGTATCTTTAGTAAATATTCTATAAGATGTTTGCATTGCCTCTTCTTGAAGTACACGAGACTTTGAGCTTCATGCACCAAACAGATAATCTCAAACCATCAATCTCTTCTCTTTGATAAAGGTCCAAGAGATTCACGTATATAGAGGTAACTATAGAAGCTATATATAGAGAGAAATTTCTATTTCAGAAATAAGGATTTTAGTCTCCATCTATATTCGCAGCGGACATGTATGAACTTAATTCATAGCAACATTATTTTTGATCCAATCCAAAGATTGGCTATTTTTTCGTTGAAATACTTTTTTGTTTATCTGAATATTTTTATCTGTGAGCTATTTTATTGAAAATATAATGAAAAATTCCCACACACATAGAATAGAACTGGTAACAACATGCTCAAGATTTGAATAAAATAGTTTATAACTGCCGCGTACTACAAACAGAGCCACAAAAGGCCTTTGAATAAATGGTTCCGTATATTAATACATATAAAATAAAAGGATTTAAAGCGCGAATGTTTCTTTTATACATAATACGAACTTCTACTGTCCTTACTGCGATGAGAAAATATATTGGGAGGGCTTGGCTCATCAGTGGTGAACCCTCCCAGCGGTTTCGCCAATTTAATCCACCAGACCGCTTCTCAGAGCTCTAATACTGTATTGGATCATTCTGCTTTTATATGCTACACTGAAGCTTATGTCCATAGTTTACTTGAAAACCATTTCTAAGATTCCATCCTTCAGTGTAGCATATAAAAGCAGAATGATCCAATACAGTATTAGAGCTCTGAGAAGCGGTCTGGTGGATTAAATTGGCGAAACCGCTGGGAGGGTTCACCACTGATGAGCCAAGCCCTCCCAATATATTTTCTCATCGCAGTAAGGACAGTAGAAGTTCGTATTATGTATAAAAGAAACATTCGCGCTTTAAATCCTTTTATTTTATATGTAAAGATGGCGCGTTATTGCTTTGTATTAATACATAGTAAAATGAGACTACCATATGTCTGTAAGAATTAAAAATAATAATAATCCTGATTTTTTTTTCACAAATTGAACAATTTCCTTACATTCTTACTGATATGAAAATATTGTGAGGGCCTAGCCAATCATTGGTAAACCCTACTAGCAAATTTTACAGGTCAATTTACCACACCGCTATAAATATCAATATATGATTTACCCCTATTTTCACATAATAAACCACGCTGACGAGCGCCAACAGCGCGAAACGAATTCGTGGATGGCTTTTCTTGATTTATCAAGAAATTGGGTTGGCCAAATATCACGGAGCAAGCTAAATAAACGTTTAGTTTATTTTTGCTCCACTAGATGGCGCTCTGCCGTCTAAAAGGCACATGTGTTCGTGGTCAGGAAATGCCTACTTTATTTTTAATATCAACACCTGACCCACTTATCTTTTATTTTTTCTATTGTTTTTCATAATAAATTATATTTCTATCATTTTCTATATACACATAATATATGATAATTCTTTAGCATTTATAAATATTTTAAATCATATCAATGTTCTTCTTACGACCTTTATATAGAAGTTGAAATATAGAATCAATTATAAAATTAAAAAAAATTATAACGTCTTGCCAAATGCTTTATTTTATTTACTTCTCCTGACGAAGACAAAAGATTTTTGTCGAAACGTTGAGAAAATAAATAACTCTAACTGGCCGAAATGTCTATTTTACACAGAAAATATGAATACCGACCAGGCAACCTCTATCTAAAGGAAAGTCATATATTCTACACCATGGAGACATGTTTCACTCTCATTGTACGTATTGTTATTACAATAGATGGAATAAACAATTAATAAACAAGTTCTGAAGAGCATTTGTTGGTTGAAAGTTGATTAAGAGAAAAACACATTAACCAATAGTTTATTTCAACTCCCGACGTTTCAGTAAATTCCTGACACTCTTCAGGGGAAGGTTACTGAAGACAGTGACAGGAAGACACTGAAACATCAGGAATTGAAATACACTTATTGGTTAATACAAAAGTAATATATATAAATAATAAAAAAAAGTTTTTAAAATTTTACCTTTATTTCATTTTTGAACAATGGTAAATAAATTTGTGTTTAGTTGCTCTATACACTTCTAAAGAATTTATTATAATTGAAATAAAAAAATTGTTTACACACACAACACAACACCCACAAAATAAAAGAAAAATATAATTATCAAATTAAATATTACTATTTGATGTTTTCATTTTTTTCAAAGTTCATAAAAGTTAAGGAAAGAGGTTGTGATGTCGATTCACTTTTCGGAACTCCAGAAATCTCAATGTTTAGTTAATATTTACTCCTATAGATGGCGTTGAGCTATCAGCAAGATTTAATTGAAGGGTAAGAAGACATTCCTCCATCTCATGTGTCAGGAATGTTGGAGGTCCACCCACGTACGTAGGTAGGGCGATGAAATCTTGTTGGGCCATCGAGAGGAAAAGGAAGCCCGCTCCATTGTCCGTATCGTCACGCGATGGTCTCGCGTGTGGCGGGCGCGTGGCTCCGCCGGAGGACCGGGAGGAAGCAAATATATCGCACATCCTGCGCCGTGCAAGGTCACTCTACTGCGTCCTGGCCAAGTGATTCCAGAACACTCATTAATTATCGAAAATAAAGATACTTCGGCCAGTAAATCTTTTTATTACCTCGACATTTCGACAAAAATCTTTTGTCCTCGTCAGGAGCAAACAAAAATCAAAACATTTAGCAAGGCGTTAAAAATCTTTCTAAAGTTCCAAGGGCGTTCTCACGCGATATTTCAAATTTTGTACAACATCTAAAGCACGAGTCAAAAATAAATATTTAACTCACAAAAGACTATGATCTTTGAAATAAATTATACATATATATAATGAGAAATTATAAACAAAAATAAATATTTAAATAATAATAACATTCACAAAGATTTCCCAATAGTATATATAAAAAAACAATTTATACCAACCCTTTTAACTACTTTTTAAATTTAAAAACAAATTGTATATTGTAGTGGAATATCTTCTCACTACTCATTAATTCGTATAACAGCCAAATCGAATGGACATCTCCTGATACATCTTCCTGCATAGCACTTCAACCAGACAGTTCTCTACTGCCTCATGCTAGAAGACCAATAGTCCAAGATTACTGAGGATCGGAAAAGTTGGTAAAACATTATTCAGACTAATCAGTTTTCTAGAGTGCTTGTGAGATTTTATACAGGTTTTCCATATTCCATACACTTATTTGTAAAATAAACTATTTGAAAAAGGAACAATAAAATTCAGGTAAAGAGTTTATTTTAATTTTGTTTTTGAAAGCTTACGAGCAAAAATGCCCATTGAAGAGCAGAAAATTTGCTCGAAAATTTGCAAAAACCAAAATTAAAAGAAACTATCTGAATTTTATTGTTTCGTTTTCAAATAATTTTAAGTAACATTTATTTTATTTTATTTAACAGTTGGGAGAGACACGCCATATCCACAATTAGGATAATTGCGTGTATATCTTAAATTATATATAATTAACACAATTGAACATTAGGAATCATGAAAATTAAACGTTCGATGTCAAATTTTGTTTATAGCAATTAGAAATATTTTATCTTGAAATATGTACAGTCAACACTTTCGCCTTGAAATATACATCCTGCAGAATCTATTAAATTTAATGTATTGGTCTTTATTGCAAGCAACTTTTTTTGTATTAGTCAGGTAAAGTTGGTTTTCTTCCCTTAGATCAGAAGTTAATGGACAGTTTATCAAAAGGTGTTCAGGGGTTTGTTTTTCGTTTCCACAAGTGCATGCAAGTGAACCAATTTTGCCAATTCTAAACAAATATGTGTTGAAGTCACCATGTCCTGTAAAAGAATTTAACGTTTAAGTAACTATTGGTCACATAAAATAAACTATAATCATACAGGTTTCTGAAGATGTGCTTCTTTATCTTTATCAAACGTCATCTCGAGGTTTCAAGCATATATATGCCCTTCTACAGGAGTACATGGAAGCATATACATGTTATAACAAATATATATTTTTTCTGAAGATTATTGATTATTTTGAGAATTATGCTATGTCAATGCAGTCGTGATTAAAATCTTGAAACTATAATAATAAAAATAATGAAGATTAGAAATAACTTTAATTGAGCTTATGGGATATAAAAAAACATAATTTGATAAAAGTACTGCCTGTCTAAAGGCGAGTAGAACAAGGGAAAAAAAAAGATTATATTAACAAAATTACAAAGGTTTTAGCCGGCCATCGGGAAAGAGAAAATATCTTTATTTACGGGGCTGCTAACCATCGGGAAACAACAACAATAAGTTTTTATTGGGGAAGCGTGACCTCTGGAGGTCGATTTAACAGAGTATTTAAATCTATGAAATATATATATATATATATATATATATATATATATATTATATTTTAAATAAAAAAGATATAAGATTTCTGTTGTTTTGGATCATATTGATGATTATGCTATGGTGGTGCAGTCGTGGCTAAAATCTTGAAAGAATAATAATAAAAATGGTTTTGATCAGATATTGATTTATTTGAGCTGAGGTATGAATTCAAAAATGAAATGAAAAACATAATTTTGTACAAGTACCGCCTGGCTTAAGGCGTAAGAATAAAAAAATGAAAATATTATTTACATAATTACAAAGTTTTGGGTCGGCCAATCGGGGAAGAACAACAATGAGTTTTTATATGGTAAGCGTGACCTCTGGCGGTCGATTAAAACAGAGTATTTATATCTATGAAATTATATTTTTTTTAAATAAAATAACATTTTAACATATAACATTTTAAATAATATCTTAATATAACATTTCCCCCCTGTGAAAAGAATAATATGGGTACAGAAAAAAGTGATAAAAATATAGTTTAAAAATGGTAAAATGATTAGAAAGAAAATGACATCATATAAAGTATGAATGATGATAAAAATGTTTGGGAGAAAGTGAAAAATAAAAATGTGATATTCCATAATCATATTGGTTTGTTGTTAACCAATAGAGACAGGAAATTACAAAGTGTGAATGTTGATAAAATGTTTGTTAAATAGTGAAAATGTAAAAAGAGAGAAAAAAGGTGTTCCATAATCGTGTTGGCTTATTGTGAACCAATAGATTGGAAAATGAGAAAATGACACATAATAAGAATGAGTAAGGAAAATAAAATGCATGATTATTAAAAAGTAAGAAATAAAAAGGGTGATATTCCTTGATCATATTGGCTTGTTGTGAGCCAATAGATTGGAAATAGACAAAAAATACACATATTTTATTAATGAGGAAGTAAAAAAATGAATTAATAAATTACAAAAGTATATAAATGAAAAATATAAATATGATAGCATTGAAAAAACATGGATGATTATAAGAAAAAAAAAAGGCATTTGTGAAAAAGCAAAGGCAAAGGTAATATTATGTAAAAAATAGGGCGGAAGGCTGCTTGAAATTGCTGGATATGGTAAAAAATGGGTATGTTTGATTGTAGTGGCTATTGTATATAAATATTGTTGATTGTAGAGACTATGATTGATTGAGGTAGGTTATTCTTGGTTGAAATGAGCTATATTTGGTTGAAATGACTTATTTTTGATTGGAGAATTTGCATAATTGAATTCGAAAAATTTTGCTTTTGGCATAAACAGGTAAATATCCTGTCGACTAATATTATATTTTAAATAAAAAAGATATAAGATTTCTGTTGTTTTGGATCATATTGATGATTATGCTATGGTGGTGCAGTCGTGGCTAAAATCTTGAAAGAATAATAATAAAAATGGTTTTGATCAGATATTGATTTATTTGAGCTGAGGTATGAATTCAAAAATGAAATGAAAAACATAATTTTGTACAAGTACCGCCTGGCTTAAGGCGTAAGAATAAAAAAATGAAAATATTATTTACATAATTACAAAGTTTTGGGTCGGCCAATCGGGGAAGAACAACAATGAGTTTTTATATGGTAAGCGTGACCTCTGGCGGTCGATTAAAACAGAGTATTTATATCTATGAAATTATATTTTTTTTAAATAAAATAACATTTTAACATATAACATTTTAAATAATATCTTAATATAACATATATATATATATATATATATATATATAAATAAAATAATATTTTAATATAACATACATATATAGGTTGCCATGTACTCCTGTTGAAGGGCAGAGATGCCTGAAAGCTCGAAATCACGTTTAATAAAGATTTTAAAAACTCATCTCCAGAAACCTGTGGCATTTGCTTGATTAATATCCAGGAGATTTAAATCAAACCATAATTATGATGATAGTAAAGTCTGTCTCTCTCCCAAACAGTTTTGTTGTTGCTTATTCCAAGTTCACCTTGTTATGACAATGCTATTCAGTTTTCCTGCCACCAAAGTGCTATCACACCATGATCCCTTCTATTCCACTTTTACCATCCAGGGCGGGGCAAACATGCTTAATGGTAGGTAGGATTTGCGAGTGCTGGCATTCAAATAAGGAAAGCTAGATCTTTGGGCAAATGATTTATTTATTTTGAGGTGTTGCAATCTTTCGAGCAAACTTTGCTTTTCAACGGGCAAATACAAAAAACAAATAGAGAGATTTTATCGGAAGTGAAGTAAACTACATATCTACAAATGAATAAACAGTTTGGATTTTGAATTTACATATTACCAGAACTCGGTTTGGTTATTTGTGCTCACCGCAATGGGATTGAATTTTGAAAAAAAAATCAGTAGTAATTAAATCAATTTACTACTTTTAATATGTTTCTTCTCGTATTTCAGGTCTAGAAGCTTTAGAGTTCAAATTTCATAAACGACAGCTTTATAAAACGTACCTCTTTATTTTATTACACTTCCTGATGTCCAGAGATTTGAAATACATCTACAGCCAATCACTATACGTGATATAAAATCTGAGAGAAAAATGACAAAAACTATAACAAGACTTAGAACAAAACACTATAAAGGAATGACAATACATCCAGATGACACAAGAACCTATAGGACATGCAACAATTGTCTTGGTGTGGAACTAACACCTACCCACATATTCTCATGCCCAAAAATGGCCGCAGCCTTGCAGAATATTGACTTGGACCAAGAGCAGCAGCTTCACACACCCAAGATAGTGGACATTGCTGCAGCTGTGATAGAGAAGCATGGTGACATCTGAGGCTCTTCATTGGACACGACAACAACAACTATACGTGTTTCTTCAAGCCTACGATGTGTAAAACAATGACCTTTTTGGTCCGAATTATTTGAAAAGATAAAATCTCTCGGGAGCTAATCCCACATATTTATTGTTCATTTCCAGTCTCAATAAAGACGGAACGCAAGTTATCAAACTGTCTATAACATTTTAAATAACCTAAATAAACATGTTACGTTTAAAATACAACCAATTACAATTCTCTATTTAGTCATCGTAATTATTATGACCAACCCAAACTTAAAGGAAGTAAAATAGAAGAATTTCACTAGTCAGGAACTCAATGATAAATTTTGACTGAATTATGAAAGATTAAGGTATTTCTCTTAAGAAGGGAATTGTAGAGGTATTGATATTTCCTGTGATCACTTATAGATGTGAGAATTGTAGCCTCAGAAAATAAGAATAAAATTGAAGATTTTAATATGTGGAAATGGACAAAGCTACTCAGAGAGCCGCGTGTAGACACGGATAAAAATACAAAAATTTCAATCTTAAAAATAAAATTAGTCCTGATAGATCCCTAGAGGGAATTTCAAATATGTAAACAAAGACTGACCTACCTTGGACACCTAATGGGAGTGAAAGGTTTAGAAAAGATGTTGATGTTGGGGAAATTGAAGGAAAAAGAAAGAGATGAAGGCCTCCAATGAGCTGGCTGGAAGGGGTCAAGGAAAAGCTACCGGAAGGTCACTAGATGAATTGCGGGTGATTGGTTATTAACAGATGGAATTAGAGAATATTTGATCATATAGTCACATATTATTCTTCTTCTTTCTTATCTCCACTCAATCATATTAGGGTATCAAGTTGTGACCCTTGATGGTGTCTGTTTGACAACCATCATGACTGGGTGAAGTAGAATGCGTCTGCCTTTGTCATTAAGACTGGGAGCACTACTCAGTGGCAGGCTGACTTAGCTCCAAAAGAAATGGCCGCCTCTGACATGAGGAACAGACGCCATGTACAGCCGCTTCTAACAATGGAGTACAAACGCTGCTCATCCTGTATCCCTGGATTAGGAGCCCTTACTATCAGCCGGGCCAGCTGAACCCAGGTTTTTTAGCAAGCTTGTTACTGCTCCCCCTCCTCCTTTTTCATTCGGGCGGAATTTCATAAAGTCATAAGAAGTCGAACTAGACTTACTGGCCAATAACAACGTCAACAATCCAAGTTTACAAGAGAATAAAAGAGAGACGGGGTGGGTGAGTACAGACATTCAAATAAGTACTTTATAAGTTCAAAATAAAGATTATACGTTTAAAGTTTGAGTAATCACAATTTTCCACCTCTATCTTGATTAGCGCGATCAACTCATTTCTATTTCAATTATAAATTCATATTAAAATGAAGACAAACAGTCAAATTAGCTACTTACAAGTGCAAAATATAAACATTTTACGTTTAAACTGCCAAACAATTATAATCTCTTTCCCAAATATGATTATCAAGACCCATTATAAATATAATTTTAAATCCTTAAAATATTGAGTGCACCAAATCAAACTAGTACGTTGCATACAAAAAAAAAAACATTTTTCTCTTTCAAATGTAAATGATCATAGCCCTCTAGCCAATGTAATTACGATGGTTCATACTACAAATTCCATTTTGGAAGGAGTAAAAAAATTGCAAGATTGTAAAAGAGACAAAGAGAGATTTGATGTGTGCCGGCCAGGAAGGGAGGTGACAGGGCACCGACCGAAAGTGAGGAAGTCTTCCTACCGATTTAATTTTGCGCGGCTGGCTGAAAGAAGGTACGTCAAACAAAACCTCGGGATAGACCCCAAATGAGTCTTCTTTGTGTCGGGACCAAAGGAAATCACCAGAGTGTGGCGCACGCGGTGATTGGCTTCTCCACCCCGTGTTTACCAACTACCTGGCCCAGATACTCACTTCTTTGTTCCCGACACGGAGCTACTGCCACTTGCAGTTTCGCTCCTTCAATCTAACTACAAACTTTGTATCTCCTTACATCACACGGATGACGTAGGGAAATGGCAACAACTCCCCTTTCCGATGGACAAGGGAGAAAATATAGATAAACTTTTTTTACCAAACTGATCATGGATACTTGGAATACAATCATGTTACGCTTATGACATTAATAGTAACGTTTTCCCCTCTATATATACAGCGAGAACCCTTTCTATAATGAAATTGCTTTCCTTTGTTTCCCAATTCTATTCTTGAGAATTATTTCATCAATCGCATTAACCTTAAACCATCTTAACCCATCTTGCACATCATAAACTTGGGTGTCTGTATTGAGAGTAGAACAGTATAAACAAACAGCCCGTGGATCATTTTGGTTCTGAAGGTAGAGCCAGTATGAATGAACAGCCTGTGGAACATTTCGGTTCCAAGAGTAGGGCCTGTAAAAACAAACAGACTTTGTAACATATCAATTTCAAGGGCAGAGACGGTATAAATAAACAGCCTGTGTAACATGCCGCTCCAAGGGTTGGGAAGGTATAGACAAACAAACAGCCTGTGGAACATGTCGGTTTAAAGGGTAGAGAAGGTATAAATAAACAGCCTGTGTAACATGCCGCTCCAAGGGTTGAGAAGGTGTAGACAAACAAACAGCCTGTGGAACATGCCGGTTTAAAGGGTAAAGAAGGTATAGACAAACAAACAGCCTGTGGAACATGTCGGTTTAAAGGGTAGAGAAGGTATAGACAAACAAACAGCCTGTGGAACATGTCGGTTTAAAGGGTAGAGAAGGTATAGACAAACAAACAGCCTGTGGAACATGTCGGTTTAAAGGGTAGAGAAGGTATAGACAAGCAGCATGTGGAACATGTCGGTCCAAGGGTAGAGAAGGTATAGACAAACAGCCTGTGGAACATGTCGGTCCAAGGGTAGAGAAGGTATAAACAAACAGCCTGTGGAACATGTCGGTTTACGGGGTAGAGAAGGTATAGACAAACAGCCTGTGGAACATGTCTGTTTAAAGAGTAGAGAAGGTATAGACAAACAGCCTGTGGAACATGTCGGTCCTGGTGTAGGGAAGATATAAACAAACAGCCTGTGGAACATGTCGGTCCTGGTGTAGGAAAGGTATAAACAAACAGCCTGTGGGACATGTCGGTTTAAAGGATAGAGAAGGTATAAACAAACAGCCTGTGGGACATGTCGGTTTAAAGGGTAGAGAAGGTATAGACAAACAGCCTGTGGGACATGTCGGTTTGAAGGGTAGAGGAGGTATAAACAAACAGCCTGTGGGACATGTCGGTCCAAGGGTGAAGAAGGTATAGACAAACAAACAGCCTCTGGAACATGTCGGTTTAAAGGGTAGAGAAGGTATAGACAAACAGCCTGTGGAACATGTCGGTTTAAAGGGTAGAGGAGGTATAAACAAACAGCCTGTGGGACATGTCGGTTTAAAGGGTAGAGGAGGTATAAACAAACAGCCTGTGGGACATGTCGGTTTAAAGGGTAGAGAAGGTATAGACAAACAGCCTGTGGAACATGTCGGTTTAAAGGGTAGAGAAGGTATAGACAAACAGCCTGTGGAACATGTCGGTTTAAAGGGCAGAGAGGGTATAAACAAACAGCCTGTGGGACATATAGGTTTAAAGGGTAGAGAAGGTATAGACAAACAGCCTGTGGGACATGTCGGTTTAAAGGGTAGAGAGGGTATGGACAAACAGCCTGTGGGACATGTCGGTTTAAAGGGTAGAGAAGGTATAGACAAACAGCCTGTGGAGCATGTCGGTTCAAAGGGTAGAGAAGGTATAAACAAACAGCCTGTGGGACATGTCGGTTTAAAGGGTAGAGAGGGTATGGACAAACAGCCTGTGGGACATATAGGTTTAAAGGGTAGAGAAGGTATAGACAAACAGCCTGTGGGACATGTCGGTCCAAGGGTAGAGAAGGTATAAAAAAAACAGCCTGTGGGACATGTCGGTTTAAAGGGTAGGATAGGTATAGACAAACAGCCTGTGGAACATGTCGGTTTAAAGGGTAGAGAAGGTATAAACAAACAGCCTGTGGGACATATCGGTTTAAAGGGCAGAGAAGGTATAGACAAACAGCCTGTGGAACATGTCGGTTTAAAGGGTAGAGAAGGTATAAACAAACAGCCTGTGAGACATATCGGTTTAAAGGGCAGAGAAGGTATAGACAAACAGCCTGTGGAACATGTCGGTTTAAAGGGTAGAGAAGGTATAGACAAACAGCCTGTGGAACATGTCGGTTTAAAGGGTAGAGAAGGTATAGACAAACAGCCTGTGGAGCATGTCGGTTCAAAGGGTAGAGAAGGTATAAACAAACAGCCTGTGGAACATGTCGGTTTAAAGGGTAGAGAAGGTATAAACAAACAGCCTGTGGAACATGTCGGTTTAAAGGGTAGAGAAGGTATAGACAAACAGCCTGTGGGACATGTCGGTTTAAAGGGCAGAGAAGGTATAGACAAACAGCCTGTGGAACATGTCGGTTCAAATGGTAGAGAAGGTATAGACAAACAGCCTGTGGGACATGTCGGTTTAAAGGGCAGAGAAGGTATAGACAAACAGCCTGTGGGACATGTCGGTTTAAAGGGCAGAGAAGGTATAGACAAACAGCCTGTGTAACATGTCGGTTTAAAGGGCAGAGAAGGTATAGACAAACAGCCTGTGGGACATGTCGGTTTAAAGGGTATAGAAGGTATAGACAAACAGCCTGTGGGA
Organism: Cordylochernes scorpioides; assembly: GCA_030710605.1. NCBI lineage: Eukaryota > Metazoa > Arthropoda > Arachnida > Pseudoscorpiones > Chernetidae > Cordylochernes > Cordylochernes scorpioides. Next base: position 41,808,700 of record CP092864.1, read on the forward strand.
CATGTCGGGCTACCCCAGTCTGTGTCGAGCTGAAGGGTGGCCAGCACGTGACAGACGGACTGGCTATTGTCTTCCCTAATGTGGGAAACGCCCGCCCTCTCACATCCTGCCTGTCACCGGACATTTCTTTCTTCAAATTACTCAGCTTTGTTTTTTTGTGATTGTCTCCATGGTCGTATCGGTGGTGATTGGCCATAATGATGGGCTCTTTACCGGAACATTAGGGTAGTTACGGATCGGGTTACAGTACCTTCTATCTCGTTTGGGAACCATTAAAAAAAACCTTTCTAACTATGAATTAAAAGTATTTACAAACCTCAAACAAAGACTCTTTTAAACTACTAAAGACAAGAACAAAACAATTATTTCGGTTATCACATTATGTTTTATTTACCAAATTAGTAATATTGTTTTTTTTATATATATATTAAAAAAATAATTATGTTTTTTCAAATAAAAATAATATCTGTTGTGTGTGTTAAATATATTATAGATTTCTTTTGGAATTATAGTTTTATTATATATATTAAAAACAAAATTGGCATTTCCTGACCGTTTACATAAGCATTTTAGATGGCAGAGCGCTATATGCAATATTCATACTTGTATATATAATATTCTCTCGTAAAAAGAAAATAAATATAAAAATTAATAAATTTGAATAAATTAAGTGTGAAAATATGAGAAATGGTACGTTAGACTATGTGTAAGATAAATGTTCGTATAAACGAATGATTCCACCTCTTTTGTGTGTAAGCTTATATAACGGGAACCTTTATATATACAACAGTTCATTTTCTTTGCGCTGTTATATTGGCTTTTTGATTCACCTCTAGTTCTTACCTTTGTTGTTTCCTACTAGATTATAAAATCGGTAGTTTATATGCGAAATACGGTTAATTTCCGTAGATTTTGCGTCTGATATTATTTTTATCTTAATTCTGAGAGCTGTCACATGTGTACAATCCTATTGACTCCAGGGGTTATAAATTACATGCTATAGCCATAGTGAAGTTGTTGTTTTGTACCTGTCCCAAGAGCAATAAATTGTTCTTCATGAGTAGTGATGGTAGATTTTCCTGGATATATTGAAGTTTACGATTGCAATGTTCTTGTGTGTGAGGGCTGGGGGCGCTCGTATTTTATGCTACTAGATATATATTGGACTGGATGTCATATATATATATACACTCTTGGACAAAACTTGAGGAAATTTCATATTTTGATGTCACCGGTTATCTGTTCTTTTAAAGAAGACAGAAACAATTTTATTCACACTTTGTTATGTCGTGTATATCTTTCAGAGTTATTGTATTAATCCTGATATATATGTTAAAAGGTGCAACTTTCTTTAGTTTTGTCCATGAGTGTCCATATAGGGCTGTAATATTTCTATCTCTAATCTAGAAATCTGCATCTATAGTTCTATACCTTAGTAGGTGTTAATTCTTCTTGTTATAATTATTAAGTCTGTTTAATTTTTGTTAAAATTCCATTCCTAGTAGTTCTCTTTGAACTAGATTGAATATGTTGTTTTTTGAATAGTTGTAATTGTTGTTTATATTTATGATATAATACTGCAGTTAGCAATGTCGCGCTAAAATTTATTGAGGCGAAAAATATTATATTTGTATTGTTCTGATGAATACTATGACACTGAAAACACTCACCACAACAAAGGCATCGCAAGAACTAGTTACAGTCAGTTCAGAGGCTAAATACATTCAAAAGGTCTACGCAAAAATAGAATCAGCCTTCGTGAAAAAAAAAGACTAATGGTCCCGAAAACATTTGCATAGTCAACACAAAAGAAGTACATAACGGCATTCAAGCCGACCTGGAAAACTGATTGCGTAAACTAAACTAGCACTAAATACTATCGACGACGAAATATACAGGTAAAGCCTAATAGCCATTATAGAAAAGAGCAAAGTCATAAAAGAGACAAGTCAAAGTGAATACACCAACGAAGCTCACATGAGTTCTAAAAAGCAGTCTCTGAAATTAAATTGGCGAATTCGCTAGGAGGGTTCACCACTGATGAGTCAATCTATCGCACAATTTTTCAGCGCAGTAAGTGCATTATAAAAAGTTTGTTTAGTGTGTAAAAGAAACACTCGTGCTTAATGGTTTATTTTTTATATATAGATGGTGTGTTATTGCCTTAAAAGAATTTTAAAAACGTGTAATAAAGTGAAAATGATTAATCTGAATAGCAAATGAAGAATTTCAAACGTATAAAATATATGAAATATAACTTCAAATAGTTCAGTATATCCTAGAGATTTTAAAGTTCAAGACAATGAAAATTAACAACTTTATTGACACCTAGTCAATAGTAAAATGATAAATTTACAGAAAAATACAGTATTGTAATAAAAATAGAAAATATTTACACCAGAAGAAGCCTTCTCTGAAGGGACATCGGGATCAGGTGCTACAAGCCGCCCTGAGTGTGGACAGGCCCTTGCTTATTGTGCAGTTTTTGTCTCCAACATGCTCAATGGAAATTTTGAGGAATTATCACAGAATTTTCTTGTATTCAGGCGTTCAAAGAGTTATCCATTTCCTCAAAACTCTTGCATTCTCTATAACTCATCGTAACCAATATCAAACCAAATATCGCCATCTTAAGTTTCAATAAATTGACATTTGGATTAAAAACAAGGTCACAACCAGGTTAGAAACAGCTGGGGTGTCTTGTGAGGTGACAACGACCTTCGATAAGATCGGCACATACATCTAACAAGCTTGTTATTCGAGCAACGAAATGTTATTGGCAAAATAGCGAGAGAGCGACCAATTAATTTCTCTCCCGAGATGGCCTTGTCTTGGGAGGTCGTCGTGTGTTTCTGGGATGGATGAGTGACAGTATCGACTTTTCCATGGCTTCCTTCTTATCGATTAAATCTTAAATCGATTAAAATATTTCTTATAATGAAACTTATAGATAGCTCCTAGACAGCGTTTCTCTCTGCTAATGCTACGGTAGCGTAAACATTTAAATACAACCATTTATCACTGACACCATGTGTTTTTAAGGATCTAAAATACAAGATTTGAGAATATTGATTCACAGTTTCCATAGAAAAGAAACAATACAAAAGGATATTTATTATCCTAACCACAGAATAATGATTTAGTAATCTGTTATTCTGCGTGTTTCTTTCGCTGCATATAAAATTCTTGATGTTTAAGGAAACTTGCTCTTGCTGATTATCGAAAGAAAACATAGATCTGCGCTTCACAGCTTCATGACAATGGGGCCAAACCTCCCCCCTCCCGCCCCCCTCTCTTTTCGTTACTTCTTTTCAAATACTAGGTATGAAAGTATAAAACAGGTGTTTTCTTGTCTAGTTATAGCATAATCTAATATGTGCATATTTCTAAATCTAGTTTAAGAAGTTAGCAATCCATAAATGCATCTTAATATTGAAAATACATTGTTATACACATATTTGATATACATAGTATCTTGACAAAGATTGGCACGCTCAACCAAATAAAATATTATTATATTAATCCTTTTTATCCAATATACTACTCTTTTTTAATATAATCACTATAGAATAAATGCTAAATATTGATCTTTTTTATATATGAAAAATTCAGAGCCAAGTTGTAACGCAACTACTAACACGATCTGAATGCGGAAAAAAATATGCCAGGTTCGAGTCATCTCACACTTGTTGTTTTTTTAATTATTATTATATAAATCTATCTTCCTTATCCCATTTTAGTATTATGATGACATAGCGTTATTGTCGGTTAGTCATCACTAAAGAATGTACCATGGTAAAAGACATGCTAGAATTATCCAGTGATTTATTTTCTTTGGCTGATGGATTGAATAAATCTTTACGCCTCTTTTCATCTATTGGATTTTGTGCTGAGCCTAAAATGAAAATATAAACAAATTAAATATTCTAAGGCAAAAGTCATCTCCTGATCGTGCAACTAAAGGTTGATGATGACTGATGGACCTGAAAGAATAAATATTAACTAATCTCGTTGATTTTTAATTATTCCAGAATTCTCCAAATACCATTTTTTATTAATCAAAAAATGGTATTTGGCCAATTCTGTAATAATTAGAAATCAACGAGATTAGTTAATATTTATTCTTTCAGGTCCATCAGTCATCACATTATTGATTGTTTAAACATTCATTCAGGCATACACCGAAGAGAAGTTGGGTTATTCGTCAAGTTTTGATATATTTTCGCGATTTCAGATTATAGAAACACAATTTAATTTTATCAAGTTTTATTATTCAGTTTATAAACTTAAGTGAGTGATGTTTTCCTCACAACAATCAAGAAAGAAAATCAGTAACAGAATATTTACATACCTTTCTTATATAACACTTTAAAATAATAAAAATATATACATACTAGCGGATGTGCCCGGCTTCGCCCGGGTTTTACCCGAGTGAATGTTTGTCTAACGAACATTTGTTAAAACAATTCTCTATAAACTTATAAAACGTACTCGGCTTCGCCCGGGGTTTTACCCGAGTAAAGGTTTGTCTAGCGAACATTTGTTAAAACAATTCTCTAAAAACTTATTTAAAAAAAAAAGAAGATATATTTTGATAATTTGAAACTCGTAAATTTGAATCTCTCGATAAAGTGAACATTTTTTCCCGGTCCCTGTGTGCCGTGTCATCCTGAATTTTGTCTTTCCTAATTTTCTACATTAGAAAATCATAGTTTTATCTAGTGAACATTTTTTCCCGTGTCACATTGCCGTGTCATCCTGAGATAATCTTACTTTTGATAAATAATATTTAAGATAACAAACTTAGTGATAAGAAAACCTGTTATCATCGTCACAATGGGGGCGCTGCTTGCGAGTTAAATCTACAAATCTGCAAATAACTCTAAGGATATTCAAGATATTCATGAAATTATTTTTCAAAAACCTTCCCGGTGATATACCTAATAATATCCCAAAATTTCACGGCGATTGGATGTATGGTTTTTGAATCTATAGAGTACCGACAAACAGACAGACATTCAATTTTATATATATAGATTTACTGATAGAGAATTTCTTTAAATTTTCTTTGAAATAAAGCTAATTTCTCGCGACAATATATTAGAAACATATATATTAACAATTTTTAGATTTGTTTACAAGACTCTTGAATGGCATTCTTCAGAGAGGTCGTTTGAAAGGACTGTGATGGGGGGTGGTTCCTTGATCTGACTACAGTTCACAACCTTTTATTGTTTCTTGTTCCAAAATCACTTTATTAGGTACCGCTCAACAAGAACAACCTAGTTTATGATAATTACAACAATGAATAATATGTGAAGGTTATCCACATATTAAACAAAATGTTAACGCGGGATTCGATCCCGGTTCATGACTGTCGGGAATCAAGGGTGTTACCCACTCGTCCACCGACTCTTTTATACAACCTATTAACTGTAGTCATAGTTATATATCATAAAATTAATATGAAGAAATGGATATTTGAAAAAAACATGTTTAACCTATATCAAAATATAACGCACACACATAGTTATCATATTTCTTAGCCAGTCAATTTTTCTCAATTAATATCAATTTTTTTCTATATGTGATAAAAGGACTTTATATTTTTTCTGATATTTTCAAAGACAATTTTTTTTATTATAAATCCAATTGCCATCTATCGATAAAATTTGTAGAAATTAAATTTACTTGAAATGTGTTTCTGTAGAGATGAAATATTTGATGAAATTATTAAAAAGAAACACATTGCCTATAAATTTAATTTTTACAAATTTTATAGAAATTTTTAAATATGAAAAATTATTTTTGTCCATGAAAAAAAAAAAGAATTAGCCATCATCTTAGATGGCATAAATGTATCCCACAGAATGAGTAAGTTAGAGAGAATTGCATCCTTCCAAGTATACCTTTGGTATTGTGATGAGAAAAATATTGAGATCAAAATTCTATTTGATTAAAAATTGTTTACAGCTATTGTTTTGTCTTAGCACTCCACAGTTCAAGATATTTAGTATCTGCGAATAGAGGCTAAGAATCCTTTGATATTATTCCATAAGTTGTTGCTGGTGCAATATTAGTGCCCATCAAAGAATTGAATTTTTGCAAATAAATTTTCCTTACCAATCAGCTACAAACCAAATTCTGCTTTCAATGGAATTCGGCAAAACACAAAACGGAAAAAGATTAATTGCATAACACTTAGAGTTATTTAATCATCTTTCAAGTGGCCAGGATAAAAGAAATCTCAGGTCTCTTGTGTGCATTCTAGGATAAAAAAAACAATCACATTCTCCACTGAGCCATCATGTTTAAAATGTAAAAAAAAAAGGAAATTAAAAGAAGCCATCAAAAGATACCGGAACCTAATAGACCATCAAGTTTAGTGGCGGTGTGGCCATTAGGCCTGAGGCAGCTGCCGTAACTGCCGTCGTCTCCGCTATCTGGATTTATTTGTTTTATAAACCCGGTTTAGTGGGGTCTCCTTCACGGCCGCTAGTTACTTTTCCCATGTTGGCATTGCTGGTCTCCTTCACGGCCGCTAGCACCTATTCTCATGTTGGCATTGCTGGTCTCCTTCACGGCCGCTAGAACCTATTCTCATGTTGGCATTGCTGGTCTCCTTCACGTCCGCTAGCACCTATTCTCATGTTGGCATTGCTGGTCTCCTTCACGGCCGCTAGCACCTATTCTCATGTTGACGTTTTATACTCCTTCACGACCGCTAGAACCTATTCTCATGTTGGCATTGCTGGTCTCCTTCACGGCCGCTAGCACCTATTTTCATGTTGGCATTGCTGGTCTCCTTCACGGCCGATAGCACCTATTCTCATGTTAATGTTTTATACTCCTTCACGGCCGCTAGCACATATTCTCATATTGGCCTTGCTGGTCTCCTTCACAACCGCTTACACCTATTATCATGTTGGCATTGCTGGTCTCCTTCACGGCCGCTAGCACCTATTCTCATGTTGGCATTGCCGGTCTCCTTCACGGACGCTAGCAGCTATTCTCATGTTGGTGTTCTGGTCTCCTTTACGGCCGCAAGGTACTTTTCTCATGTTAGCATTGCTGGGTTCCTTCACGGCCGTTAGCATTTATTCTCATTTTGGTATTCTAGGCTCCTTCAAGGCAGCTAGCTACTTTTCTAAGGTTGATATTACTGGGTTCCCTCACTGCCTCTATCTGCACTTCTCAAATTGATATTACTTGTCTACTTGAAGGCCACTATTTGTTTTCCTCATATTGGAATTACTGGTATTCTTTCATGACCGTTAAATGCTCTTACCATGTTAGCATTAATAAGATCATTCATAGCCGTTAGATCTTTTCTGTTCTCCTTCGCGGACGCTCTAACACTTTAATGATCTCTTTCACGGCCGCTTTAACGCTTTATTGGGCTTCTTCACGCCCTCTAGCTTGTTTTCATATGTTATGTTTACCTGTCTCCTCCACAACCGATGTAAAATAGAGGGAGGGCTTGTCTCATCAGCAAGGGCAATAGAAAGTTACTTAATAGTTCATTTCTTATATATCGAGATGGCACGTTATTGACTTAGAATCAATTTAAGCCTAATTGGCCTTGTCCTTATTGTATGCGTAAGAGTATTACTCGATGCAAATATTTATAGCTTATGTTCATAGTTTGCTAAAAACTATAACATTGTCGCATATATAGGCAGAATCGTTCAATACACTCATAGAACTATAGAAACGGTTTGGTGGATTAAATTAGCGAAACCGCTGGGAAGCCACTGATGAGCCAAGCCCTCTACTATTTTCACCGCATTAAAGACAAAAGAAAGTTTGTCTTATATGTAAAAGAAACATTCGCGCTTAATATAATTTCTCTTTTTTTCCTATATCTGAAATTCTTATTTGAAACATTAAAGAGACACGCACACTATCATTCTCTCCCTCTCACCCATCTTCCATTATAAATAAATCTATAAACAAAATGTATTTTTAAAAAGCAACATAACCTAATTCAATTTGCGCTTTAAATGGTATAAAAATGCATAGTACATAGTCGGGGCACAACGTTTTGCATTTATATATCTTTTTTACTTTGTTTCTATCAAATGTAAAAAATTGCCTTAACAAAACACACAGAACAAAAATGCACACACAAAATACGCAGCAACGTAATTACAAGTATCAAATCAGAACAAAAGTACAAAATACGAGGGTAGGTGAAAAGTTCTTGGTATGACCCAGAGATGGCATTCCAATCGGCAAACATTACGTTTCCTTCCTGCGCACGCATACCATTTGTTTGTAGGATAAGTTTCAACTTGTTTGCTTAAGTTGTTTGCACAAACGAGTCTTTTCAGTACACGTCTTGCTAGTGTCATTAAAATGGAAAAACTTGAATATCGTGCAGTTATTAAATTATTCGTTTCGGATGAATTAACCTCTGAATAAATTCATCTAAAGTTGACAAAAGTTTACTGGAATTCTGCTCCTTTAATTTCAACAGCTAAAAAGTGAGCAGCTGAATATAAATGTGGTCGCACGTCTCTCTAAGATGACCCACGTGAAGGACGGCCAAAAACTGCAACCATACCGAAAATTATCAAAAGGTACACAATATCGTGTTGGACGATAGGCGAGTAAAGGCGTATGAGATAGCTGAGGCCCTGTAAATATCGGAAGAAGGGTGCGGAACTTTTTGAATGAAGAATTAGGGATGCGAAAGCTCTGCGTAAAGTAGGCGCCGCATTTGCTGAATGCAGCAACAAATGCGCTAACGATATTTGCAGCAATATCTGTCTTCGATTCAAGAAGGATCCGACCGATTTTGTGCAGCGATTTGTCACCTTGGATGAGACATGGGTCCACCACTACATGCCAGAAATCAAACAGTCGAAGCATTGAGTGGAAGCCGGTGGTTCAGTGCCGAAGAAAGCTAAGGCTATCGCCGGAAAGGTAAATGGCCAGTGTGTTTTGGGATACCAAAGGGACCCTGTTAATTGATTACCTTGATAAAGGCAGAACTATTACAGGTGAGTATTACTCCAATCTTCTTGAACAGCTGGATGTCAAAATTCTCGAGAAGAGGCCTGGAAGGGAAAAAAATCATCTTTTACTAGGACAACGCACCTGCTCACAAAAATATAAAATAAAAGGATTTAAAGCGCGAATGTTTCTTTTATACATAATACGAACTTCTACTGTCCTTACTGCGATGAAAAAATATATTGGGAGGGCTTGGCTCATCAGTGGTGAACCCTCCCAGCGGTTTCGCTAATTTAATCCACCAGACCGCTTCTCGGAGCTCTAATACTGTATTGGATCATTCTGCTTTTATATGCTACACTGAAGGATGGAATCTTAGAAATGGTTGTCAAGTAAACTATGGACATAAGCTTATAGGACAGTAGCATTATATTCAAATGTTTGCATCGAGCAATGCTCTTCAGCAAACTATAAAGACAAAGCCAGTTAGGCATAAATTAATACAAGGCAATAACGCGCCATCTATACATATAAAATAAAAGGATTTAAAGCGCGAATGTTTCTTTTATACATAATACGAACTTCTACTGTCCTTACTGCGATGAAAAAATATATTGGGAGGGCTTGGCTCATCAGTGGTGAACCCTCCCAGCGGTTTCGCCAATTTAATCCACCAGACCGCTTCTCGGAGCTCTAATACTGTATTGGATCATTCTGCTTTTATATGCTACACTGAAGGATGGAATCTTAGAAATGGTTGTCAAGTAAACTATGGACATAAGCTTATAGGACAGTAGCATTATATTCAAATGTTTGCATCGAGCAATGCTCTTCATTTGAATATAATGCTACTGTCCTATAAAAACATTTGAATATAATGCTACTGTCCTATAAGCTTATGTCCATAGTTTACTTGACAACCATTTCTAAGATTCCATCCTTCAGTGTAGCATATAAAAGCAGAATGATCCAATACAGTATTAGAGCTCCGAGAAGCGGTCTGGTGGATTAAATTGGCGAAACCGCTGGGAGGGTTCACCACTTATGAGCCAAGCCCTCCCAATATATTCTTTCATCGCAGTAAGGACAGTAGAAGTTCGTATTATGTATAAAAGAAACATTCGCGCTTTAAATCCTTTTATTTTATATGTATAGATGGCGCGTTATTGCCTTGTATTAATTTATGCCTAACTGGCTTTGTCTTTATAATTTGCTGAAGAGCATTGCTCGATGCAAACATTTGAATATAATGCTACTGTCCTATAAGCTTATGTCCATAGTTTACTTGACAACCATTTCTAAGATTCCATCCTTCAGTGTAGCATATAAAAGCAGAATGATCCAATACAGTATTAGAGCTCCGAGAAGCGGTCTGGTGGATTAAATTGGCGAAACCGCTGGGAGGGTTCACCACTGATGAGCCAAGCCCTCCCAATATATTTTTTCATCGCAGTAAGGACAGTAGAAGTTCGTATTATGTATAAAAGAAACATTCGCGCTTTAAATCCTTTTATTTTATATGTATAGATGGCGCGTTATTGCCTTGTATTAATTTATCACAAAAATATGTTGGCAATAGGAAAACACTGCGGGATTTGAGGTACCATTTCTCAGCCATTCCCGAAATATAATACTGATGTTGGAGAAACACTGGATCAAATGTGGTGAAGGGAAATTATGTAGAAAAATAAAATGTTTTTAAGCTGAAAATCAGAGTGTTTTATTGTCAGGCCGGGCACTTTTGACATCACCCTTGTAATCGGAGTAGAGAGAGAAAAGTTCAATACTAACGCACCGAATCCTTATGTCAAAATAACGCGTTAGAGCTGTAAGTTGCGGAGTTCAACTTGGGGGTTAAGAAATTAATAAAAAATCAAGAATAAACATCTTATTTATAGATAATATTTTGTTATATTAAGACACACAAATTGATGATAGTATTATAGAAATAAATGCAAAAAATTATCAATAAATTTCTTATTTATTGTGAGACAAAGCAAGGTGTGTTTCGAGCAAAAACACTATATATAAATAGCCTTCTTTTTGATCGAAAGTTTGCTTCGTCACAATGAAAAAAAAAATATTGTTAATTTTCAATATTTAATTAATATTTTTTGATAAAACAATTTTACTTAAAATAATTGATACAAAACTTGGTGTGTTGACTATGAGGAAGAAAGAGAGAGATGTACAGGATTGAGACAACTTTATGTCCATCATTCTGGCATTGGAGTACCCGGTCTCTGGCAGAACGGAGATCCTGAACACACCATTGGATACAATTTAGACAATTCAAAATAGTGTATTGGCACTTAGTCAATGGTTACAATAGCAAATGAGAGAAATAGAAAAAGGAAGGATATTATTTACAATTAGAGATCAAGCATTTACAGTTGTTCTCAGAGAGGGGAGGCACCTTGTCTTCCTCCAGACAAGGACAGGATCAATCCGTACATTCTCTCTCAGTTCAACAGTCAGATGGAACTTATATTTGCAGTTCTTGGTGGAAGCCAGGATGGCAAGGGCGTTATTATCCAGGCCTCGACTGTAGAAGTTTAAAGATAGGCATAATTTTCATGACATCATGAATGGAATTTTCTCAGGGGACACCATTAAGTCACTGCATCTTATGCACTCTATCTCAATACATCTTGAAAGTCTTTAGCACAGAAATTTATTATAATAAACAGTAAAAAATATATATCGACATGTATGATTCTTTTGAACTGAAACAACATTCTAATGCCCTTACTGCAGTGATATATATATTGTGCACAAAGTATTTATTATATTTTATGTACAGATTATTATATGTATATGTATTTTGCTGCTCTGGGCACTTCCCTCATTACTTATCTTGTTTCTTATAAATGTTGACTTTGTGCTTGCATTAAGTAAATTTCCGTGTCATCCTGAAGTTTGTCTTTCCTAATTTTATACGTTACAATATAATGGGGAAAATTTATTAGCGTGGTGGAGAATTCTCAGTCAATTTTTACATCAGGATATGGGTTCGAATCCCGGATTAAGCAATATTTTGTCAATTCTAAAATAATTATTACTTCATTGTTTCCGATTTTTCGCAAATTCCAACTATTACTAGTTAACGCAAAATTTCAAACTAGGCACTCTATGAAAGTAAAAAATAAACTATTTTCTCTATACATGCATGGACACGTGGCGGCTAACTTAAAGCAAACTATCAGCTGCAAACTCCGAAAGACAATAGTGACCATAGCCAATACATACAGGTGGGGTAAATAAACGTTACAACAACCAGAAAAAAATCGCAAAATTGGGATATCTATAAGATAATGTATGGACTGTAATGGAACATTTGCGGTTTCTATATACAGTTAAACCTGTCTATAGCGCCTCCTAAATAGGGTGCTATAGAGAGGGGTTGCTATAGACAGGTCAATTTTAATATAAATCGCATCGTACTACGTATTTAAAACCGGGCGCTATAGAGAGGAAGGCGCTATTTAGAGGGGGCGCTTTAGACAGGTTCAACTGTATATGTATTATTTAGTGATGGGTATAAAAAATTAAAACAGTAAAACAGTAGACATAACTCTCTAGACAGTATATTCATTCCATAAATTATACGAAGGTGCATTTAATTTATATTTCTCAGGTTGACATAAAAAATTATTAATTGAAAGGCAATAACGAGCCATCTATACATAAGAAAAAATAAAACCAGTCAGCAATAATATATTAATATTACAAACTTTTCTCTCCACTATTTTTAATTGCACTAAGAACAGTAGAAGTTTGTAATATTTGTAAAATAAACTTTCGTTCATAGTGGGTTTATTGTGTATAGGAAAATTATGCTATTTTAATTGCTGTTAGAATATTTGTAACCCACTTTGTCAAATTATTTGACAAACATAGAGTTTTAATCTTCTCAGTTTTGCGGGAAGAATGTTGTTTATTTGTTAAGTGAACTGATCTCCCACGCCCTCTCATTGGACGAATGTGGCCATGTTTGTACATAAAAGAGGGTTGAAATGGAATGCGAGGAGTCGTGGAGTGGTGTTCGAGTCGAGACGCTTAAAGCGTTCTCTGTGTGCTTGTCTGGTGATCTCCTCGCATACCTGTGAAACCCCGGTCCGCTCCTTATCAACGCTGCAAATAAAATATAAGTACTGTTTTTATTTTATTTAACAAATCGTGTTTTTTTTATTTACCCCCTTTTTGTTGTTGGTGTTGTACTCTTGAGTGTAACTTTTTCTGTGTTTAAGTTACTCTTACTGTAGGCCCGAGTTTATTGTTTTTTGTGTGATAACCCGTAATAGTAACTTTTGTCAACTTTATATAATCGATAATTGTTAGAAGGTTTCAATTTTTACAGTTCAGTAAATTTATACATTGTAGCAAATAAGTTGTAGCAATATATTTCATTGGAGAAACAAAGGAAGTTAGTTTATTAATGATAAAATTGTGAAAAAATTATTAAAATTTCAAATATATTCTCACAATGAGTATATTTTTTATTTAAAAAACGCTAGCTTTCAAGCGTTAATCGCTCTTCAACAGGCTTACTATAATATCGACTTTATCCCACCAGAAATATTTACAAAAACAAACGCGCGCATCGTGGCTATTTATAACTGAAAATGTTTATTAGTTAGTTTAGTAGGACAAAATATAAGAGTGGAAATCTAATAGGAATGGAGAAGAAAGAGAGAGAGGGAAATATATTGCAAGATTTAGATAATCTCTCTGTCTCTACTGAAAAATTAATAGAAAAATCTCTTTCAGAATGCTTTAAGGATTCTATTAATACTGAAATTTGGCCTAGATCGAGAAAATTCTCAATGAGTTATATGATTTGGCATTTATAAATTCTATAAATATTGAAGCTATCAAAATGAAGCTTCAAGAAATTTATTGATCAGAAAAAAACACATATTAGTCATAGTGGACGTATAATTATTAATATTCTATAAGGAGAGGAGAGAAAATATCGAATTTGAAGTCTAGGGAAAGAAAAAAATAGGATTAAAAAAGAATATAGATGAAAATCATAAAAATTCAAAACTAAATGCAACAGGAAATGTTGTAACCTTGACAGATCACACCTGTCGACCGTCAAAGGTCAAACTACTTGACCTAACTAAACTAAATTCAACCAAGATTGCCCAATAGCGATACCATATCCAATTCGAATGTTCCATGTTGAATTCAGCCAAAATTTAATTTGAAGAAAAATTGTAGACAATGAGAATCTTCTGTTTTAAACATTGCTCAAGATTGCTTCAAGATTATAGCAATTGAGACTCAGTAATAAATTCAAACTGAACTTCAAGTGGAAACAAGATCATAGCCAAGATCGTAGCCAGAGAGAATCCAAAGTGTTGAAGCCAACTGATCATCATTTAGGGACAATATCGTAGTCAGCAAGAATCCAAAGTGTTAAAGCCAACTAAAGCTCACTTACAGACAAGAACGAAGCCAACAAGAATTCAAAGTGTTGAAGCCAACCAAACCTCACTTACAGACAAGATCGTAGCCAGAAGGAATCCAAAGTATTGAAGCCAACTAAAGCTCACTTACAGACAAGATCGAAGCCAGCAAGAATCCAAATTATTGAAGCCAACCAAACCTCAATTACAGACAAGATCGTAGCCAGAAAGAATCCAAAGTGTTGAAGCCAACTGATCATCACTTAGAGACAATATCGTAGCCAGCAAGAATCCAAAGTGTTAAAGCCAACAAAAGCTCACTTACAGACAAGAACGAAGCCAGCTAGAATCCAAAGTGTTGAAGCCAACCAAACCTCACTTACAGACAAGATCGTAGCCAGAAGGAATCCAAAGTATTGAAGCCAACTGATCATCATTTAGGGACAATATCGTAGCCAGCAAGAATCCAAAGTGTTAAAGCCAACTAAAGCTCACTTACAGACAAGAACGAAGCCAGCAAGAATCCAAAGTGTTGAAGCCAACCAAACCTCACTTACAGACAAGATCGTAGCCAGCAAGAATCCAAAGTGTTAAAGCCAACTAAAGCTCACTTACAGACAAGATCGAAGCCAGCAAGAATCCAAATTATTGAAGCCAACCAAACCTCAATTACAGACAAGATCGTAGCCAGAGAGAATCCAAAGTGTTGAAGCCAACTGATAATCACTTAGAGACAATATCGTAGTCAGCAAGAATCCAAAGTGTTAAAGCCAACTAAAGCTCACTTTACAGACAAGAACGAAGCCAGCAAGAATCCAAAGTGTTGAAGCCAACCAAACCTCACTTAGAGACAAGATCGTAGTCATCAAAAATCCAAAGTGTTGAAGCCAACCAAACCTCACTCAGAGACAAGATCGAAGCCAACAAGAATCCAAAGCCTGAAAGATGGCGGCGTCAGGCAGTCTGGCGGGCAGACGTCCCGCGGGGGGTCCACCACCCCCACCCGGCTGAATTATAGCCGCCCCATGGCGCAATTAACGCCCTAATAAAATGATCAAGCGCCTCCTTAGACTTTCATGAGGCGGTCCATAGGCCACAACAGATCAGCCGGGACTTCTTGACCCCGGCTTTCTTAGAACGCCGTCTCGTCGGATCCTCCTTGGAGACGTCATGCTGGTCTCCTGCTGGCGGGATAAGCCTACTTCATTTCTTGAGCTAATGCAAGGTCGTATCTCTTCAAAGTCTATGGCATAACGGCATAAACAAGATTTGAGTTTATAATTCAACACTGTTAACTGATGTGGCTAGAATTCATTTAAGATCTTGAAAATATTACTGCTTATAACACTTTCTCTCTATCATATCGATAAAACTATACTCAATTAACTACGCCATTTAGTTATCTGAAAGATAAAGGTTTTTAAAATTAAGGTAACTAATTGAATATATAGTTGGAATTGTTGAATGATAAATGGACAAAATATATCAATTCTATTCTTATAATGAGAGGGTTTCTAACAGCTCAGATATTTAAAAATTGGCTGGTAATGAGTCTCTATATGCTATATATGTATATTATGAAAAAGACATCTCCTTATCGTGCAACTGAAAGTTGCTGATGGCTTGCGCCATCTATCGGAATAAATACCAACAATTCTCGTTAATTTTTATAAATCAGCAACTTTCAGTTGCACGATAAAGAGATGTATTCTTCATAATTTATGCACCTTATCCCAGTACAATATCACATTTGTACTATTTTTCCACATCTATATTAATAAAATGCAAATTTCATAAGTGGACATCACTAAAAACTTTCGTTACAATGCATCAATTTCGACCAAATTTTCAACATTTATGTAAAACGAGATGGAGCAGGTTTTGCTTAACATCAAAATATTTTTCCCTAACATTAACATGCGTAACTTCGCTGTTATCGATTAAATACTAAAAAAAATCAACAGAGTTAATTTTATTTATATATAAATACAAAAAAAAATTCAGCAATTCATTCAACTTAATCTAAAAAAATATTCAAAACAAGCAATTTTAAGATAACACCATATGTAAAACAGTCGGCCAAGAAAACAACAACGATATTACATCTTTCTCACATATTCACACACAATCTTGATTAATAATTAAAACTAATCTTTAACATTGTTTATTATACTTCATAATATATAATATTCGTTAGGCAAACTTTCACTCGGATAAAACCCGGGCGAAGCCGGGTACACATCCGCTAGTATATGTATATATATAGCCTTGTGTCAACATCGGGAAAGATGAGCATTTTGATAACCGAAGTATCAGTTTCAATAAGACATGGTATTTGTGTGTGTATTGTGTTTGTCTCGTAAAATATAAAGTATCAAGGGAAAAAGAGCAAGCACAAATATCTACAGAAATAAGGTGACTACCATTGGAATATTGGGCAATCAAAAAGTATATAACCATATATATGGCATTGATATTATTTTGACCTACTTAAAATTTGTAAGAATTATTTTTGTCAATGTATTTATTTTCACATATTCATCAAATATTATCTCTATAGACCTAACTGAATTGATAAAAGTTGTTAATGAGAGGGCTTTGCTCATCAGTGGGGAACCCAGTGGTTTCACCAAATTAATCTCCAGACCGCTCTTTCTACTATTGTATTGGATTGGTTTTCTCATATATCCTGCACATTTACTATGAAAGGAAGCTTGAGGGTGTTTATTGAATTTATGGGCTTATAGACCTGTAGAGGTGCATACATATAATTTCGATAAATTGCATCGAGCAATGCCCTTCCGCAAATATGTATCACCTCTACATACCTATAAGCTTATGTCCATAGGTTTCCTAAACACCCCTAAGCTGCTTTCCATAGTAAATTAAGGGTATATAAGAAAACCAATACAATGAAATAGTCAAGCGGTCTAGAGATTAATTTGGCCAAAGCGCTGAGAGCGTCACCACTAATGAGTCAAACCCTCTCATAAAAAACTTTAATCATTACAGAAAGGTCTGTAAAGATAATATTTGATATGTGAAAAGAAACACATTGCCTTAAATAATTACTGAATATTTCATCGATAAAGATGGCAATTGAATTTATAAATGTATTTTTTACATTAGTTTATATAAAAAAATATATATAAATCAATTTGTTTTACCTTAACAAGTCCTAAAACAATGTATACTCCATGTTGAAGAGCTTCATGGTCACTTTTAAAGCTAATTAAGCAGAATCTAATGAAGTAATAAATCGCCATAAAACGAAGTATTGTCTCGAGGTTTTTATTAATTATTCCCCAGTAATGTATTATGGAGTGTATAAATGAACTGTGTTGAAAATGGCACAAGCACAGGTAGAACACAGGTAGGGGGTGTGTTGGTCAAAGAATGCCCGTCACGGAGGACCGCCAATCTCGACCCTACGTCCTAAATAATTGGCGATGATGATTGATTATGATGGATGGGCCGGTCAATAGTCAAACTTTAATACAACTTATCAATGACGCACCGCCAATCGAAATTTTGCAGTCTTATATTGATATAACCGTCGAATACATCTTACACACATTTACCTTCCTAAATTCCTCAGAATTGATTGGTTTAGTATCTTTATAAAAGAGATGTTTTCTATAAAACAATTAAATAGGTTAAAGTCTAAAAGAGCAGTAAATGACAAGTAAATGGTTGCAATATTGATTGATAAAACTGGTATCTAATTCTCAATATTGTGTATGATTTCTCTTTGATTCAATTCTTGTCTCTTTTCTGGAGAAATCAGTAACCATCCAGGTGTGAATAATGAAATTATCTGTTGACTAAAATGTATTAAATCTTTAATAATTGAAGATGTAAACGAGAAAAGATTATTCTGCGAAGATCAAATGCTCAACATCAGACAATTTAGTGCTTTCTGTCTTTGACAGTAGACTTCATAATTATAATTTCAATTGCCATCTATATCAATAAAATTTGAAAATATTATTTTGTCATATATTTATTATCATATATATCATCAAATATTATATGTAAAAACCTTAATACAATGATAAATATTATTATAGATGATGGGGCTTAGCCATGAGCTCTCTCAACGGTTTCGCCAAATTAATCTCCTGGCCTCTCTAATATTATTGTGAATTGATTTTCTTATCTAACTTACATTTACTATAGAAGTAATCCGATCTAATATTATATTGCATTGATTTTCTTATCTACATTTGATATGGAAGTCATCTTATGGGTGTTTAGAGAGGGGACCTATGGACATAAGATTATGGGTCTTCAGTTGACTTCGAAGTAGATATGAGGAGGAACATATATGGCCAGGATCGGATTTACCCGTCAGAAACCAGTTTGATCCTGCGATGGCAGCAGCATGCTTAAGTTTCAGCATGCCTTTTGTAGGTTGATCTATCTAAATTGATCCAATCAGTAGAAGTAAATAGACTTAATGGATCGTGCCTTCTTGTAAATTTAAAGTCGAACTTACTTCTAAGGTGTTTAGAGTTGAACCTTTTACCCATCATGATTATCATGGCTTGCAAGCACAATCTCAGGTAACTGGATGTAGTGAAGTGGCCTGTCCCCACCTGGGATTTACGTAACGCCACTGGACCGCCAGCCTAATGGCCTCGGCATTGCACAAGCTCGGCCCAGCGCGGCCTTGGTCGGACTTCCGGGAAGCTCCCATCATCATTAGGCGCCGGCCGTCGTCCAGTTCTGGCTATTTATATTTGTGTGTACTACATCTTTGTATATAGGTGTGTGTACTACATCTGTGTAGCTGTGTGTACTATGTCTGTGTAGTTGGGTGTGTGTACTACATCTGTGTAGGTTGGTGTCTGTACTACATCTGTGTAGCTGGGTGTACTACATCAGTAAATTAAAACTTAGAGGAATTCTGTCATTTACCGATGTCTACCTCCCTTCCACTTCTGTGGTGTTCTAAGCAAACGTAGACTGCAGCCGTAGTTTGTTCAGTTGAATAATCCAACAGGTCCATAGACGCAACTTTTAACCTCTTCTCATTATAATAACCTGCTCAATTTTGTTTGAAATCTTTCTTCTCCATTTTTATTTACTCAATTTTCTCTCCCTCTATCTTCAAAAATATCTATTAACGAAATTTAATCAATTAAAATTTCATATTTAGTCATTGTGGCTAGCCAGCACAGCGCTCTGAAATCATGGCATTATTCGCGCA
Organism: Cordylochernes scorpioides; assembly: GCA_030710605.1. Classification (NCBI taxonomy): domain Eukaryota; kingdom Metazoa; phylum Arthropoda; class Arachnida; order Pseudoscorpiones; family Chernetidae; genus Cordylochernes; species Cordylochernes scorpioides. The sequence goes on from CP092864.1 coordinate 41,828,284, forward strand.
AATAATGGAATATCTAATATGCGTATTCAGACCCGATAGTCATCTCGTATCGTCTGCAATGTTCTAAATTGTTTATATAAGGTAACAACTTTAGCAAATATCCATATGTAGCAATGGAAAAACATATGGGCTAATATGTGACAAATTAGCGCCAATATACAAAAATATGACAAAAAGTATACAAACAAAAGAGTATATTATCAAAATCTATTTTTACAGCTCTTATACGGCAATGATTAAAAATTGAAAGAGGGAAGGCATGGCTGGCTCATCACTGGTAAACCCTCCCAGCGGTGATAATTTCGATTCGCTAAAATAATTAATGACTTGCTGGAAATAAGATCTTTTAAAATTATTGAAAAAGTTCAGTCTCTTGCATAATATATATGAAAATTCTTTAAACAATAAACATATCTTTAATTTTCCAATACACAATTTTCGTCTCCAGAATTTTATTAGCCCTCTTTAAACCTTTTTTTCATAATTCCGAGAATCCCTGTGGGAATGGTACCCCAATGTAGAAACACTAGAATCAATAGGACCATATGGTTGAAACGATGAGTTAATCAAGATATCTATAATCTCCCTATAGAATAACAAACACAAGTCGGGATGAAAGGGCATATATATACAAGGGTCACTCCAAAGGTTTTACAATCACTTATTTTTATTAAGGCTACAACTTTCGAATTTTCATAGTTTCTCAAAGTATTCACCCTTAGCACCTATGCAAAATTTTATCCGTGAAAACCAATTATCGAAGCACTTACACTTGTATATAAACCATTGCCACTTGTGCCATTTTGTACCCGTTGAAGGGCGTCTTTCCCTAAAGCTTGTACGATCGTATATAAATAATATCTTCTCCCCGACTTGTGTTTCTTCTATGGAAATGTCAATATTGTTAGTGAAGATGATGAGAGTGAAGTGTGTCTAGATAAAGCAGTTATACTAATGACAACAACAAACAACAAAAGCCTTTATTGAGGACCCCTCTTCCTATAAAGGATTCGCCAGTTTACAGAGTAATTGAAGAGAAGAGAACTAAGAATACAGAGAGAAACCTATAAGTAGTAGGTATAGTATAGTATTTTCTACACTGTGACTATATACAACAGCAGCAACAAGCCTTTTACTGGAATCAAAGTCCCATACAGGATTCGTCATTCAGTTATACTAATGAATGTTATTCTCAAATAAAAATATAGAAGATGATAAAAATTTTTTAAAGGAGAAAAAGGTTAACTGTCTGGGTGTTCTTATTTTTCCTAGGAAAATTGAATTTCCAAAAGAGGAAGGCTCAATTTTTGTAACCATATATTTTGGTATTTCAAATATAACGAATTGAACGTGTTTGACAGGTGAATTGGATTTTCAAGAAATGTTCCATATAAATTTATTAGAATAAATAACGCCTATATATAGGACAGGTTTAAGCTTAAATCTACAATTGTAGATGGCTCACTTATTCCAATGAACACATATTTAGCCATTTAATTGCCTGAAACATTTTGTTAACACAGAAGTATCTCTTTTTATATTTACATGCTCGTTCGGCACTATATGTACACGCTTGTTCGGTGGTACAACTACTAAAATTGGAACGATACAGAGAAGATCAGCAAGGCCCCTGCGCGAAAGATGACGCGTAAAATCGTGAAGCGTTCCATTTATATTTACAATACACTAGAATACTCTTTATGTCTTCACAGAGGATGTTGGTTTACTGTAAGACTATTGACTGGGGCAATGGGATAATTTCTATCATAATATATTTATTTTCGCACGAAAGTGAAGAGATCACACAGATTACAATATTTAATTAAAAAGGCATATATTGGATCAAAATATCATTTATTTTACCAATATTTCAGTTGGCTGAACGCCAACCTTTATCAAGGTGTTATAACATTTAAACACACTTTGAAATGTTATAACACCTTGATAAAGGTTGGCGTTCAGCCAACTGAAATATTGGTAAAATAAATGATATTTTGATCCAATATATGCCTTTTTAATTAAAGATTTATTTATAGATTGCTCTATTTTCAAAAAAGATTACAATATAAAATTTTGAGAAGCAATTGATTAAACTGTATGTCTAATTATCATGAGATTTATAACTTTTGACAATTACAGGAAGAAGTCAGAGACGCTGTAATTGTTTATTAAAAAGGAAATTTCAGTAGCCATCGTGCAAGCTCGATTTTAGTTAAAACCCGTTTTAGTAGAAGTAAGGCTTGTCCGAAAGCTATGTAATTTCCTTTTCCAAGTTCCAAAATAACTTTACTAGGTGCCGCTCAAAAAGAGAAACGATATTTACAACAATGAATAATATTTAATTAAAAATGCATATATTGGATAAAAATATCATTTATTATACTAATATTTTAGTTGGCTGAACGCCTTGTTGACATATATTAATATGTTATAATACCTTGATAAAGATATATTTATGGATTGCTCTATTTTCAAAATGAATAATATGTGAAGGTTATTCACATATTAAAACAAAGTGTCCAATACGGGATTCGATCCAGTCCATGGCTGTCGGGAATCGAGGGATTTAACCACTCGTCCACCGAATTCTTTATTAATTTCCTTTTTAATGAAAAATTTGCTCTGACAACCATTTCTATAGAACACTATCTATCGAGCACAACTCCGTAATAAAAACAGAGAGAGTTAGGTGCAAAGTTGTTCGGGAGGATATTTACTTATGCAAATTGAGGCCAACTCTCTTGTAAAAATAGACGCTAAAACAAATAAATGGCGCTTTGTAGTCCATGGCGTCTATTTTGAAGGAAGCATTTCTTTTCATAGATAAATAAATATACTTCCGACAAAATTTCAAATCTATATTTTTGCCATAAAATTAGCCAAACAACTTTACCAACTGAAAAAGTCTATTTAGGATATTCTGAAAATTTCGTGAAGCCCTTGTGAAACTCCTGAAAGAAAAGCCCGACTTCGACTCACGTTAAGTCAAAACATGGTCTCTACGTGGTTATTTTGAATTTGTCATAGCTGATGCTTGTAAAGACGGTAGATAAATGGCATTTAGTTTTAGCGTCTATTTTGAAAAGAGAAGTAATCTTTCTTTTCATAGACACAGTTAGGAGTCAGGTCATGGAACACTTCTAATTCACAGAAGGGCTTTAGCCTTCTCTTGTTAGAATTATTAATTTCATAGAAAAAATAAGTTAAAACAAAGCATCTAAATTTCAAAACAGTATTACATAAAACAAAAAGTTACATACAACATAATATTCATAAAAATAATTCATATAACCACATATTAATTAGAATTAATATTTCCCAAATTTTGCAACCTATATGTAAATCTAAATATGTTAATTGTTCAATCAGCCCAATATGCAAAATAATAGCTACATATATAAAATGTAAATCTCAGTTTAGATGGTTTTGTCGTTTATTAACTCCTGTAGAAGGGCGTATGAGCTCGAAAGCTTGTTTTATAATTATGTAATAAAAGATACACAGCCCTAGATGCTTTTGTTTTAACTTATTTAAAAAATACTCTGTGAGGTAATGTATCATCATCACCGGTGTTGTTTATGATCAAATATAACAATAAATGACAACGTGTTGACAAAATGCTTCACGATTTAGCGCGTCAACCTTGCGCAGTGGCCATGCTAATTCTTCTCTGTATCGTTCCAATTTTAGTAGTTATACTGCCGAAAAAGGGTGTTAATAGAGAATAAACCTTGCTCATTTTTATGTTATTTACTCTGTATATTTGTGAATATAATGTAATAAATAATACAATTTTATAATAAAAGGAATTCTGTTAAACATAAAAAACCAACATCTCCAATTGACTCTGTCAGTCTTGTTAAGAAAAGGGAAACTGCTACATTCTATTAAAAATTATTTTCACTGATTAAAATATTTGAAGATGATCGCAAATTATTTGTTAAATTATTAATTTAAGAAAGAATTATATTCCGTGGCTATGTGAAAAATTTAAATATTTTTGAGAATTGAACCTGGGTCTGGGTCGATGGATCATCGAAACTTAAAACAAATGCAGAAATAGATTACATCATTAAAGAAGTAATCTCTCACACCTACCAAAGCTAAGAAGAAACATTTTAGTCAAAAATCAACAGAAATATTCATTGCGCGAATAAAATAGTTCAGTTATTTAATTTGTTGGATGGATATATTTGTAGGTGCCATCTCTTTGGTAATCAATTGTTCGAATTATTTACATAAATATAATAATAGTTGTATTTTTGCCTTTTAAGTATCATTATTAAAAAATAATTCATCTAATCTAATGTAATGCTTTGGTTTATTAAATAGTTCGCTAATATATTATAAATGAATGGGAATGGGAGAGGCTTCAACGAATATACAGATATTGTAAGAATTAGGGAATTTAAATTATATATTTGAAACTTATGCTTCTTTTTAGATGAGACAATTTTCTATTGTCTTACTGCAATGATAAAAATAATGGGAAGGCCTCTGGCTTATAAGTGGTGAACACTCCTAGCGGTTTAGACAGTTTATTCACATTAATATTAATACTCAACATTAATAATATATTGGTATGTAAATCCATATTCTTATTTTCCATAGGATTATTCAAATAATAATCTGTATATATTTACCATGTGTATATAATCTTTCTCCATTTTTACCCCTTTGTATATTTCCCACTTTCATGGGTTTCTCCGTCTTATAACCCCAAGGAGAATCCTCTGTAAGACCTGTGTGTCTTAATAAAGGTTTTTGTGTGTGTGTATATATTGGGATGTTTTTGATTTTATACCGGTACTGATAATAAATTCATGGAAAAGATATTTTAAACGAACTATGGGGGACATATGCTTTGAGAAAGTATATAGAAATATATATAATTATAAATACTATTTGTAAATGGTGTCATAGTAAATTACATACTTGTATATTAAAAGTAAATCAGATGTGGGGAAACTGGAAAGTGAAATTAAACACGAGAAAACTTATTCGCTTCCTCATTTAGATCAATCTGGGCAGGTTTTCAAGCTAAATAACTTTTCTTTATGTCCCTAAAATCGTACTAAAGCCATAAATAAAAGTATTTTTGCTTGAAAGTTCAACCGATTTTGTCTAAAAAATAAAACGAATCTCGTTATAAGTTTAGTTCTCGTGTTTCAAATAACATAAAACCTTTATTTAATTCTAATTAAAACAAAAAAAAATGTAGATATACCTCAATATTTCTAGCTTGAAAGGTGTTTAGCTTGATGGATATGGCAGAATCTGGTGGATCTAGAGGTGTAACGAGTGATGGAAAAACAACCCTCGCGAGAAGTGCGATGTTCAAGGAAGTTGTTAGATAGGTTGGGCAACAGATCCAAGATTTAGTGACCAGTGGGGGGTGGTGTGGGAGATCCCCTCCCCATGTCGGGTAGCGACGACCTCAGACTGCGGGCCGCCATCGAGATTGGATTTGTCATCTCTGGAAATACCATTTACTGCTGCACCGACATCGTTTTAATCAGACTTTTTGACATCTTCAGTTCAGGGGTCGGCAAACTTTTGAGTAGGAAGAATGAAAAATTATAATTAACAAAATTTCAAAGTTTTTAAAGAGCAATACCATTTTTTCTTGCCAACAATAAATAGTAGAACGACATTTTAAAATTATCCCACATGAGTTTCTTTTAAACGAAAAATCGAAATTTATTCCAAGTAGAAATAACGATTATTTCTAACCTTAGGGATGAAGTATGAAAGGATGAATTGTGAAGAGTAATGATAAACGAAAATATAAAAGTGTCCACGGATGGGAATCGAACCCACAGTGTACCGCTTACCGGGAAGATGCCATGTCCACTAGGTTACCCTATTTGCGTATGGAACTAAAAAGCCGCAGCTTCACATCCAAATGCATGTGGCTCAGGAGCCTCAGTTTGCCGACCCCTAGATATATCACGTATTGTTGGCTACTGATTGGAAAAATCAGGAATGTCTGAAATTTTAAGCTGTTGTGACACCGTATTTTGATTAAACGCCGTATCTTCTAGCTAGGGTAACTATGAATCTCGGCTTGAAAGTCTCAGTAATTCATCAAATACAATTAATTAACTCTTAGGTTTTAATTACCTAGTTCTTTTTAAATGTAATTCACATTTAACATAATTTTTCAGTTCTCCATCTAATTCAATGTATTATCTCAAGTCAAATTTTCAGTTGTCTTTTTAATTCAACGTCATATCTCAAGTTAATTCCTAGGTTCTTCAATTCCAAAGTCATATCTCAAGTTAATTCTTAGGTTCTTCAATACCAAAGTCATATTTCAAGTTAATTCCTAATTATGTCAAATTAATTTATGAGTTCTTCAATTTCAAAGTCATATTTCATCTTAATTTTCATTTTTTTTTCTAAAGTCATATCTCAAGTTAATTCTCAAGTTCTTCAATGTGCCAACGTCAAATCTAAAGTTAATTCTTCAGAGATTCATCTAATTCGTCATAGCTTCAGATAACTCCTCAGTACGCCAAGTTAATTTTCCATTTTTTCCCCATCTAATGCAACTTCACATAGCAAGTTACATCTTCTGATAAATTTCCATGCCACTCCCCATATCACAAGTCCATTCTCTTTAGTCCTATAATTAATGCAATTCCACATACCCCAAGTCCATTCCCCATTTCTCTAATTCAACTTTAGATCGAAATACCAGAGTTCTGTGTCTAATGCAACTCTCGAAGAAGGAAAGTTTTGCAAGATGCTCTGGGGTGGCCACCAACCCGAGCCAAACACCTCCGTCGCTGCGGGGCGCCACCTTGATGGATCGCACGGTGACAATTTGTCATGTTGTTGCACAGACTTCCTTCCTCGCAATGACTGCCTACCTGCCCTCAACACCTGCGCGACATGTGCTCTTCCTAACATGCTTCAAATATTCTCTTGGATTCGACAAAACTAAGTCGCTATATCGAACCTAATGCACTGAAAGGCTAAATATGCGCATACAACTGTGAGTAGATTCAATTAACGATAACCTTGTAACTAAAAATCTTCCTCTCTTTTGGCTATTCTCTTCCTGGAGGATATTGATCTATAAAAAGAAAGGTCACCTCTCCCGTTAAAATAGACGTAAATCTTTGCAATCTAGCAGACTTGTATCAGCGATATGAAGATTTTATCAAATTAGTGTGTAATTCACAATGGTTTATGTACAAAATATAAAAAAGGTCCTTCAAAAAAGATGTAATTACTTCTGGAAATTTTCTTCTTTTTGCATAAACGCTTGCCCGGGTCATTCGGTTAGTATAATATATTGTGAGAGGATGAATCAACTTGTGCATATAGCAGACTACCGACCGAATTAAGTATCATTAAAGGATGGTAAATCAAATTCTGACAAAACACATAAGCAAAACAAGTCAATATGCAATTATGAAACAGTTATTAAACTGCTGCAAACAGCTGCTAGGGTTTCACATCAATAAATTAAATGTTTTCCAATGTTGTGTGTATAGAATACAAATCAGATCAATTCTCTAAGGCTAAAATAGGTTCAAGAAATTGGAAAATTTAGATAATTGTATACGTTTGGTTACTGAATAACTAGTACAAAACACATACAGATATATATAAAGGTCGTCTCTTTGGTCAAAATAGACGCTGAAAGCGCAATTTATTGGCCGTCTACGCAAACTAGCGGACTGAGGTCGGTGACAAAGCCACAACACCAGCTTTGACAAACTGAGAAGTGGACCATGGCTGATGGACCTCGTCAGTCTAGGTATTGTATTTTATAAAAATACAAATATCACTCAAAAAGGAATAAACGCAAAAAATCTACTCGACACCAAAATAAAATTGCCTCGCCAATTATTATTATTATTTTTTTTTTTGGTAACATTTTTAAGTTTTGATTAATTTTCATCTAAAATTGATAAATAGTATATAGAATAGATAGATCGTGTGTACCTCTCTCTTATATATTACAATTGACGCAGATGTTTATTTTGATAGCATTTGCAAATTTCAACATTGCACATAATTCCTAGCTAAGGGAGGGGAAAGGGGGGGGGGGAGGGGATGAATTAGAAAGAACGTCAAAAAATCAATAATATATGAAGATTTACCATGGGTTTTTTGTAAATTGGAAAAGTCCACAGCTTATATCAACGTACTGTCCCTATAAATACATTTTCATTGAATTCTTATTTAAACCTTTAGATTTTTTAAATGTTGCATTTATAAGGATTTATTATTCACTGGCAGTAGAACATCAGCCAGAGAAATTCTGCGAAGCGTTTACCAATCTCTGCTGAAGAAGGTTGTCCTATGGCAGGATGATAAAATACCTGATTGGACATCCTTCTCTTAGACGGACTCAAGGCCAAATTCAAAGATCCTGTGAAGGTCGATTCAAGGAGATGATTACATAAGTATGTGGCTCTGAGAATCTGTCAAGACTAAAATTTATAACATTTGAGAGAAAATTTCATCCAGGAAGAGTTTCTTACAAAAATCGTTGAATTTACTTAAGATTTCAAGTTTAAGAGCTCTTCTATAGGAGTAATGTGTTAACTATAACACCACCTTTATAATTTTCAATAATCATGACATCTATATAAATAGGATATCCATGCGTGTGTGTGTGATGGATTTATAATTTAGAATTAGGAGAGTGACTGTAATTCTAGATCTAATTCTATATATAAAATATTAACACTTTATTCTCTCACGCTTTTGCCCGAAATGGCATTTTGGGACGCTATTTTTTAGATTTTTACAGGTATTTTAAATAATGGATAGGAAATTAACGACAACAACAAAATTCCAATCCATTTAAAAAAAAATTGTCTGTATTATTAAAACCTATAAAGGATGATCACATTTGACTTAATTGTCTTATTTTTTTTACATAAGTAGTAATTGTTTGCTTGTTGGCGATGCACGATTTCAACTCAGATCCAATTGGAAGTTAACAATTTAAATATTTGGAATGATTGTTCAGAAATTGAAAGTAGGAACAAATGCTATTTTCCAAGTTTCTATCACGAACTTCATTGGAAATTTGAGCAAAACTCAATTATAAAATGTTTAAAATATATACAAAGCTATATTTTATTATGTATATTTTGTAATTATTTAAAATCAAGTTATATTTTTGTCAAAAATAAGACCTAATCAAAATAAAGAAATTATGTAAAATTTTATGAAATGGAAGGAGGATGGTAGAGGAGGGTGTCATATGGTTCTATCATTAAAATATGACACCCACATTAATATTTTAAAAATGAGTTCCGAATGATTCAATTGTCATCGCGAATAAGCAAATTGGAATAAATGCTTGAATCGCTAAATTTATCTAAAAATTATTTTTTATATATGTTATGAATATGTTTTGTTGAAAAGATAGAGAATTGAAGGTGGAGTCGTGAAAATAGAAAAAAATAATTATTTACTTATCAAGTACGAGTTTTTATTTTGAATTACTTGAAGCAAATTGTACATATATATTGCCACGTGGAAAATTAGGGAAGACAAAAACTTCAGGATGAGACAACAATTTATTTCAGGCAAGGACAAACTATGAGTGGTAAACAAAAGATAAGTACACGAGGGAAATTTACAGAGTATCAAAATATAAACATAAAAATGACCATCCTGTTATAATAAAAATAATAAAATTAATAAATACTTTGTTACAATATTAAATATTTATCACAATTATATAGATTTTTTTAAATGAACCCCCCCCCCCCCTATATTAGTGCTCTATTCTAAAACTATGGTTAAAAATGTAGAACAATCAATGAATGAAAATAAAATATATGTTTTTAAAAAATAAAATATTTGTATTTTAGATTATGTAATATATATATATACATACAAACATACAGCTTTATTAAGACCACCAGTCTTATACAGATTCACCACAGGAAGGAAGCATAGATGGAGCTCCTATACTCCAGGCAGCGTAGAACCCAACAGCTTCCAGGTTCATCGCATGTCCAGTGGCCACAGCATCCATCGTGCATAGGTTAGCGTATCACTGAAAAGGCGAGTGTGGAATCAGCCGCGTTTTAGTCTTCGCTTTCCTCATCCAAATGGACCACGACATTCGGCGACATCTCCTCCGAACAGTGTGATTGCGGTCTTGTAGAATTTATATAAACCAAAGACCTTGATCAAACATAATTGTATTCATCCAATTATATATATTCATTGACTATCGGATTGAGACAAGGATAAGTCGCTTAAGAGTTATTTTTTTCTCTGATTCTCCAAGCAAAAGTAACCAAATATTATATGCATGATTTCATCTTGTATTCTGCTATTACATAGATCAGAAGTTAAAGGACAACCAGTATTCCAGCGCTTTGAACGATTTTCAGGAAAAAACACCCATAGGAATCTCAGTTGCGCAAAAAGTAATTTAATTACCAGAGGAGTATTTGAATTATGGCTTAAATATTAGTTATACATTTACATATTGGATGTTACCTGTGGCCCATCACACTAGTGGAATCATTGAAACTATCTGCATATGTGTGCTAATTATGTAGAAGATATTAGTAAAAAAATTACATATGCTACCTATGATGATATCTATAGAGGAATGACTTAGAAGATCCATACAAGTCCAATAGGACGTGAAACCAAGCGTCCGCCTACTGAACGTACTTGCCAGTAGGTGCAGCCCAATATAGCAGCAGCGGCATGTGGTCCGCCGAACATTCACCTCTGCCAGGACATGGTAGCGTCGGCACCACCATTCCTATGGACCCAGTCACACCAGATGACTCAGAACCACATCTGCCAGGATTACACCAGGCTGGCGACGTCGATTCGATCCTTTAACAGACTCTCAGTTGCTGAAAATTGTGACAATTTTTCTATTATTGACAACATGTAGCGTTAAAGAGATTTCTCTAAAATTTCATCGATAAGAGCTCTAATATAATAATGACTTCGATATGTAGGGATTAGAAGTCTCTCCAGATTTAGGTTCTTCTGGTTTCGTGTTGCCATCCTGGCGGCTGTCAAGACGCGCATCTATAGGTACTTCCTCGGCGTGGAACTGGGGAGTGTTCAAGAAGACCTTGTCTGGAGGAGGACTCTCTCAAGGTGGGGAAGCCTTTCTTGCTGTAGAAATTTGTACAAGTATACAGCTATTTATTCCCCTACATTTTTAATCTACCCTTTATTTACTCCTTTATTATATATTATCTTTAATTGATCTTAATTTTTATTTCTGTAACAATGGATTAGAAGAATCAATAAAATTGTTTATATTATCAATGGTCTTAAGATAGTATTTGGACCATCATTGTGGGTAGTGTCAAATTATATTGACAAATATTTGCAATCTTATCATATCTTATCTCAGGTTTTAGTGGAAAGATTTTTTGTTTTCGTTTGTTTGTGAACAAATCTCTCCCGCCTTCTCATTGGACGAATGTGGCCATGTTTGTATATAAAGGGGGCTATGGTATGGGTCGACACGCCAGTGTGGTGGATGATCTTGTGGGGACACTTAAAGTGTTCTCTGCGTGCTATATCCCTGTCTGGCAATCTCGGCGCATACCTGTGTAACCCCGGTCCGATCCCTACCTAAGCAGCAATAAAGCTAAGTACTGTTTTTTATTTTATTTAACAAATTGTGGTTTATTATTTACTTTTTTTTTGTGTTGTACTTTTGAGTCCACGATTTTTCTGTGTTTAAGTTACTCTTACTGTAGGCCCTAGTATATTGTATTTGTGTGTTTATCCGTACAAAGTAACTTTTGTCATTGGCGAGCCTGCCAGGATTACTGGTGTTTTGCACGTGTAAATTCCTGTAATTTTACGTGCGGTTTTTTTTTCTTTGATTGTGTGGTTTATTACTATTTTTTGTACTCCATCATGTTTGTGAACTCTATGCTTAACCTGTCAGTGTTTAATGGGGTTGATCTCGAATCTTTCATTCGGGAAGTCGAGCTTAAAGCTCGAGTAGGCAAATGGGATCCTGAGGTCAAAGCACTGCTCATGTTCGAGGCTCTATCCCCTGAAGTTAGGTTTAGCTTAGAGGAGATGGGTATCCGTAACGATAGCAGTTTCAAAAGTATTGCTAGTAAACTGAACATATTGTACCCTAAGAAAGCGCGTGGTATTAGGGAATGCCTTAAATTAATAGAAGGTCTTAAGCAGAGAGTTGGGGAAAGTCCGATGGTTTTTAAAGAAAGATTCCTGGCCATTAGAGATAAAGTAGAGTACAGTTTTGACGATAGCCTAGTGTTCGAAATTTTCCTCGAAAATGTGCTCGATAAGTATAGAGAGGCTATTGTTCGCAGTGAGGCTAAATCAATAGAAAAAGCAGTCAGTGTCATGGCCACGGAGGATAGTGTAGAACACCGTTGCAGCTTTATGAAAGGGGTATGTTCAGTAGAAGGGGTTGAAGAAATAAATAGCATTAAGAGTGAGATGAAGATGCTTAGTGCCAGTGTAAACAGGATGAAGCACGAAAATGAGCAGTGTATTGCAGATCTTAGAGGTGAGATAGAAAAACTGACTAAATTGTTGGGCGAAATCAGGCTGAGTCCATCTGAGTGTAGATTAGGACATATAGCTAGTGATTGTTGCTCAAGACAGTCTTCTATGTTTGCCAACCGCAATACTCTTGACAATGCCGAGATAGTGAACATACGTTCATATGGCGGAGATCCGTATGGAAATCTGCCAATAGTTAAGGTTAATATTAACGGCAATATGTGGCACCTGTTATACGATACAGGAAGCCAAGTCAGTATTATTGATTCCGAAAAGTGTAAGGTCTTGAAGGAGAATTGGGACGATGCACTTAAAACTTTACGTATAGTGTCAGTGACAGGCCAAGAGCAGACACTTACACGTGTTAAAACCTGTAGAGTTGGTAACGAAAACGGCATTGAGCTGGGAGAGATAAGGTTTTGGCTAATGTCACTCGGAGATAAGGCCTACGACGGGATTCTGGGAATCAATGATATAAGGAGATTCAATATCCCGTTACCTGCCATACGGGAGCGTTGCAACATGATTTCCTTGAAACCAGAAGACCGAGATTATGTAGACCTTAGCTACGTTGCCAGTGTGCATAGACCGATGGTTTCAAGCTCCTTCGAGGAGAAATCAGTGAAGCGCATTGAAAACGAGGCTGTAAAGTTGCCACCTACTGAGTTTAACAGAAACTGTGAGTGTAGTGCTGGGTCTGTTAATAGTTTTAGGAAGCCTACTTGGGCTGAGAGGTTAAGGGTGATGCGGAAAGCAAAGGAGACTGTCAGACAGTTCATGTCAGGTAATTCTGCTAAAAAGCTTATGAATCCTAGGCCACCTTATTCCAGAAGTTTCGACAGAGGAGATCTGGTAATGCTAGCTGTTCCTAAGACTGAAGGTTACTCCAACGTCTATGGGCCTTTCCGTGTGGAAGCTAGGGTCTCCGATGTTAACTTTAAAGTAAGAGGGGTCACCATGCACGATGTGAAAGTTGTACATGTCGATAGGATGAAAGCGCTTAGAAACAGACGTTAAGAAGAGCTTTTAGCTCTTGGACTTGAGAGAACTGAATGGAATTGGATCGTTCGGTTTCTCATCAAGTGAGCGTCTGTCAGTACCCTAAGTCTCTACCTAACATACCCAGCCGGTCCCAGATGAGAGCTTATTTGGTCCCCCATTAAACTCTGTATACTAAAGCATATTATATATGTGTGTGTTTGGTAATCACTCATGGTAACTCACGTATTTTGCGCAGATTTTTTTTTTTTTCAAGTTTCTTTTGGGAGGAGCAAGATGGAAGGCGCCTTTATGGAACGACCCGGATGCCTACTTCTCCTCTCTTTAGTTTTTTTTGTTTGTTTCTTTATAACATGGCTCCCGTGAGCTTTTTTCCCCCCGAACAGCGGGAGGTTTTCCTTACGGGACAATGGGAATGTTTGGGAGATTTGTTAGTTTCTTTTTTTTTTTTTTTTGGAAAGACACCTTTTGTCAAATTATATTGACAAATATTTGCAATCTTATCATATCTTATCTCAGGTTTTAGTGGAAAGATTTTTTGTTTTCGTTTGTTTGTGAACAAATCTCTCCCGCCTTCTCATTGGACGAATGTGGCCATGTTTGTATATAAAGGGGGCTATGGTATGGGTCGACACGCCAGTGTGGTGGATGATCTTGTGGGGACACTTAAAGTGTTCTCTGCGTGCTATATCCCTGTCTGGCAATCTCGGCGCATACCTGTGTAACCCCGGTCCGATCCCTACCTAAGCAGCAATAAAGCTAAGTACTGTTTTTTATTTTATTTAACAAATTGTGGTTTATTATTTACTTTTTTTTTGTGTTGTACTTTTGAGTCCACGATTTTTCTGTGTTTAAGTTACTCTTACTGTAGGCCCTAGTATATTGTATTTGTGTGTTTATCCGTACAAAGTAACTTTTGTCAGTAGAAGATTGTAAGGAATTTTTTTGTGTGCTGCAAGCACAAATCACATGTCTAAAGTAGTTCAGCGTTTCACTCTTAAATGGTTAATTGGCTTACAACTTGTGTGCTAACTTCAAGCATAACTGATGAGATGGATTCAAAGTTCTGTCAACCTATGAGAATACCAGGTCTATTAGTATGAAACGCGAAAATTTTCAGTGAATTCAAAAGTTCACCAATTCCATACAACAAAATATTTTTTATTCAAAGTAATTGCCCTGATTAGCTATACCCTCGGACCACCTTTCAGGCAATTTTCGAATTCCTTGTCTGAAAAATTCTATTCCTTTTGAGTCGAACCAGTCAACAAGCCATTTTCGGAGTATGTCTGAGGTCGAAAATTCCTGGTTTTTTAGGGCGTGTCCTAAAGATGTGAAAAAGTGGTAGTCCGAAGGCGCTAAGTCTGGTGAGTACGGCGGGTGGGGTAAGAGTTCCCAGCCCAAGTCTTTTATGGTGTTTTTGACCACTGTAGCGTTGTGGGCTGGAGCGTTGTCATGCTGCAGTATCAGCTTGTTGTGCTTTTCACGCAATTCTGGTCTTTTTTCATTCAATGCCTCTCTCAAACTGTGCATTTGTTGTTCGTAGCGACTAGTATTGACCGTTTCGCCAGGTTTCAGGAGGTTGAAATATACTACGCCGGTCTGGTCCCACCATACGCAAAGCATTGCCTTTTTTCCTAAGCGATTGGGCCTAGGCTTCCGTTTTGGAAATTGGCCGAGCAGGCCCCACGACTTTTGGCGCATAGGATTGCTGAAGTGGATCGATTTCTCATCAGAAGTTACGATTCGGTGCAAAAATGACTTCTTTTCATGCCTGGCGAGCAGCCCTTCGCAGGTTACCAGACGCCGTTCTTGCTGCCTTTCGCTCAACTCGTGGGGGAGCTTCTGGGTCATTCTGAGGCTGTTTAAACGTAGGGAAGCAGAACCTTGAGACACTTGGAGCTGTTTCAAGAGTTTCTCCTGCGTTTGGGTACTGTCGTCATCCAACAAAGCTTGCAGTTCAGCGTCCTTGAACTTTTGGTGCGGTTTTCCACGTGGTTCATTATCAAGTTCGAAATCGCCACTTTGGAATTTTTTAAACCAACTGTAACACTGTGATTTGCTCAGAGCGTGGTCGCCGTGAACTTCCTCGAGCATTCGGTGGGCTTCAGTGGCACTTTTCTTCCAGTTGAAGGCGAACAACAAAACCTCCCGCAAATGGGCACTTTTTGGCTCGGAAATCATCATTTTCCACGGGCTCCAGAAATTTTCCACGATTTGAATTTTTCTAAAACTCCACGAATGCTGATGCCACGTGAGTCAAAAAACAAAATGCCTTCAACAGCGCCACCGTCGGCTCAAATAAAGTTGCACAGCGCCCTCTGGCAGCCATTTTCGCGTTTCATACTAATAGACCTGGTAATTATCAGTCATTAATGGATGTATTAACCTAAATTATACCCAATCTGTCCATAAAAGCAACGGATAGTTAACAATATCAAAAAAATTAAAATTTTATATACATTATTTTAAATTATAATATATTGTTTGATTCTGTTTCTGTATCCTTCTCGTGCTAATTTAAATGGGGCAAAATAAGTATTTTTACCGATTTGTCATTTTGTGGCGAAGCAGTAAAAAAGTTAGTAATTATAGTAAAAGAAATGTGTCTAAACTCCATATGTATATATGCATATAGTAGAAAATCATGATTAACAGTTATAAAAATCCATGCCAATCGAGGAACAAACATGTAGGTGTAACCTAGTGAGACTTGAATTCTAATATATTTTTTAGGAAGGGAGTAACTACATCTTTTATATATAATAGAGATGCATTAAAAATCTTAATAAAACCCATATTAAATAGATTTGTTTTTCTTTAATGCAAAAACAAAAAGCAATGTTTTATCGTACTTTTAAAATAGCATCATCCTAAAATGTATAATGTCATTTGGATAGAAATCGTCCCGTCCATTTCACTTTAAACACCTTTTTGATATGCATATCTAAAAATAAGCACAGTATCAATGCATTCAAAAATAAAAAGTCATTTTAACGTATACGCTTATTAAAAAAAAATTCTTTCACAGACCGCGCAAATTCAAATAGGTGAATAAGCAACAACACCAGTTTAGGAAAATTCAAATAAAACCCAACCTATATAGCAAATGGTCATTTCAGGCTATGGACTCATCAATACAACTCCATCAGTCAACTTGATTTCGTAATTTCCCAAGGGAGGAGTTATGAAAATGACCGAATATGTCAAAATACAGTTCTAGATAGTGAATCTGTAGGGCCGATTTAAGACAAATTCTATTATAATATTTAAGGAGGAAGGAATATTTCCCCTATGCAAAAAAGCCCCTTTTTTTGAAAACTAAAATACATTTTAAAAAATTATTCTTTCGATATTCTTTATGCATACATATAGTGAACTATAAATGAAAATATATTCAATACTCTTCTTCACCGCTAGACAACAGACGATAAATGGTGTTGTAGATCTATATCAATTTGTAAATAGCAGAGATAATTGTCACATATTTAACTATTTTTGTATATATATTTATGATTATCATACTAACCTGAAATATTCAGGTTCCTTAATATATTATTGTTTCTCTTTTTATTTTGATTAATTTTTCTTGTATAATATGTTTATAACTGTTTCTGTTTTTAAAAAAATGTAAATCGACGCAATTATCCTTAGCCGGGATATTGCGTTTTGTGTGTTGAAATAAATAAATAAATAAATAAAATATATTCAATATTGCACAAGCTTTTAAATTCTCGCTAATTTACAGTTGCCTCTACATGGTTATATAAGAGAAAATCTCGAAAAAGACTAGACCCTTTGGGAGACAAAGGTTCTAAAAAAGACGAATGACATATATATGTATTTAAAAACGGATAGAGCGTGTCATATTCTATGCTAATAATTTGAAAGTGGCTTCTAAAAACAGGAAGAGTAAATATGCGCATTTTTTATATAATATATATAGAGTCAATATGTCTGCATGTCCTATATACATGATCATTTTCAGTAGAAGAATCGTATCGTGGGTTTCTATGAATATAAATCTATTCATATACATTCAAAATATGCCTTCTTTATTTAAGCATATTTTATGTATTGCGCTATTTTCAGAAATATATGGTTATGCGTATATGCAACAGAGGATACAGCAGCTATGCAGATCTGTGGGGAAGAGCTGGGGTCAACCCCACGGTGTGAGGTCCAGAGCCATCAAAGGGGACTGTTTGCCAGCCTCTGTCCGTCCGTGGTGTTTGTTTGCCGGAGCTTCAAACAAAATTTGAGAAGTCAGGCCTAACGCCTTTGTTTGACCCGAGCCTTCCTGCAGGGGCTGACCTCAGCTTCTTGTAAGACGGCAAGTCTTGATCTTTTAAAGATGGAAGACGTGTGCTAGGTGATCTGAATAGTTGGTAACGCAGGCCCTAGTTGAAAACTCACCTTGAGGTAGTTTATTTTAAAATAATATCTAATAGCTGTGGGGTAAAATCGAAGAAGGAAACAGCCTCTGAGAGTGCATGAGGGATGAAACAAGGATAGCCTGCTCTAGGAGGTTGCCTCTTGGGGTCGTTCTGGTAGACTTTAGATAGGAAGGTAGTTGGCGTGTCACCTAGCAGTCCTCTTCCTTCAATAGTTTCCATTTCTTACATACTCCAACACTATTACTGATTACAAGTAAACGGAATCTTAATAATTCTATACATTCGGCATAAATACAGTCGCCACTTTTTACCCAATCCATCGGAACATGCCATGCTAATCATGGTCGGCCTAAGTTCGCGACTTCTTTTACCGTTACTGCACCACATTTCTACACATTCAGAAAGCAGTTCAACCTTAAATTTACAGGATAATAAGGTTCAATTTAGTTACTTACGCTCATTGATGGAAATAGTTTCCCAATTATACTCGGGTTCTGTTGGTCTGAAATCGACAGTGTATAACCAGTTGCATTGTACTTGGAGCATTATTATTCCATTACACACCAGAACTCCTCTGACAGAACACCATGTCAGTTTCTACTCCAGAACAGCAACATCACACCTGATGTTCTAACAGGATCCGCAACTAAGCGGTTCATTGACCGCAGAACGGACGTGCTAATGCAGACCGTCACGTGCCACATGTGGCAGCGAGCTAATTGTCGCGGCATCAGTAATGTTGCTGGGGACACTCTGGTGGCAAGGGCTGCCGGAAGATTGTTGCACAACGGAACATCTATACATATAGCATTCCTGACCATGCTTTAAGAACATAATAAGATATTTCTATTAGAAGACTTGTGAATCACTATTCTGGTATGGGCTGTCGATTCCAAGATATAAGGTAAAAGGATTCATATTCTTAGTACTTCTACATACCTTACTGCAATGATAGAAAAATTAGATGAGAGACATTGTAAGACCAGTGCTTTAAGAATAGTTAGGATTTTGGAAAGCCCGTTACATTTTAAGGGAAGACTTGCGCGAAAGCTATACCTCTAGGTTGAAGTTGAAGAGTGAATTGCAAAAAAAAAAAAAAAAAAAAAAAAAAACAGCGAAAAGTTTATCGAACATTTTGGTTCACTACATCAGCAGTGAACCCTCTCAGCGGTTTCGTCAAATTAAACTCCAGTCCGCTCTACTGTGTATTGTAATGGTTTTCTGATATAGTCTGTATTTTCTGATATAGTCTGTATTTTCTGATATAGTCTGTATTTTCTGATATAGTCTGTATTTTCTTATATAGTCTGTATTTTGTGATATAGTCTTATTTTCTATGGAAGTCTGTATTTTCTGATAAAGTCTGTATTTTGTGATAAAGTCTGTATTTTCTGATAAAGTCTGTATTTTCTGATAGAGTCTGTATTTTCTGATGAAGTCTGTATTTTCTGATGAAATCTGTATTTTCTGATAAAGTCTGTATTTTCTGATATAGTCTGTATTTTCTGATATTGTCTGTATTTTCTGATATAGTCTGTATTTTCTGATAAAGTCTGTATTTTCTGATATAGTCTGTATTTTCTGATAAAGTCTGTATTTTCTGATATAGTCTGTATTTTCTGATATAGTCTGTATTTTCTGATATAGTCTGTATTTTCTAAGTCATATTCAATGCATATAGATGCAATCAAATGCATTAATTTTAAGGCAATAACACACGTCATCTATATATTACAAATAAAATCATAAAGCAATGAAGTTTATTTTACACATAAAATAAACTTCTACTGTTTCTACTGCAATGAAAAATAGTAAGAGAGTTTGTCTCATCAATGGGGATTCCTCCAAGCGGTTTCGCCAATTTATTCCACTAGACCGCTTTTTAGAGCTTTAATATTGTATTGGACGCTTCTGCTTATATATGCGACAATAAAGAATGGAATCTTTGCTATGATATTCCAGAAAACTATGAATATATGCTTTTAGGACAGTAAAATTGCATATAAATATTTGCATCAAATGCATTCTGAATAATGATCTTCCACTAAAACGATTTTATATAAAGCTCCCCCCTCTCTTTCTCTCTCTCTCTATAAGTTCAACAAATAAAAATTTTAAATGTCATCTATATATTTTTTATTTTTGACACTAATAAGTCTCGTTTTAAATAAGTCACCAGAAACAATCTTCAATCCTTAATCTGCGAGGATAATTTTCCATAATGAGAGAGCTTAGCTTGTCAGTGGCGAAACCGCTGAGAAAATTCAAAAGGTATAATAACCACTGTCGCCTTGTTGCCAGAAAGAACATTTCTCATACCACTACTTATATTGAAGGTCAACAGCAATATAACTTATTTTAAAGAAGAAAAAATGTTTATTTTGGCGCAAGCATACGCCGAAAAAATCTATAAAAGTTGAAGAACTTGAGTAAACATTATTGTTTGCGTCACTCTGCAGTTTTATTTTTAGCTAATAAAAACTAAGCTCTCTCTCTTTCTTGCTATCGTTTGACGAAATAACGCCAGCTTATATAAAACGCTGCAGCGAATAATTTTGAATCGTCTTTCTCACTATCTCTCGATGTAACCCTGGATTCCTGGAGCCACCACGTACTAAAGTCACCAACTAACCAGGTTGATCTTTAGACTTAACGTCTAATGGTAGACATCCAGTTTATCAGATGTCGCTGATTTGCTCTTAGGAATGTTCTGCAGGTCTTCAAAGATGAATGTGCTTATACCTAGGAAGATTCCTTGGAACCTTTGAAACTAGTAGGCAGGGTATTTGAAGAGAAGGTGGTCGACAGTTTGGTCTTGCTGGGCATCAAATCGAGTTTATTCAATCTATGAAAGTATTCTCTTATATATTAAAGAAAAAATGTATAGAACGACGTTTGACAATTTTTCCGCATTTGTTTCTTTTGAACGAAAAATCGTAATTTATTTTAAGGAGAAATGTTAGAAATAGTCGTTATTTCTCCTTAAAATAAATTACGATTTTTCGTTCAAAAGAAACAAATGCGGAAAAATTGTCAAACGTCGTTCTACAATCATAAGCCATTAGAGCTCTTAGAAGCGGTCTGGTGGATTAAATTGGCGAAACCGCTGGGAGGGTTCACCACTGATGAGCCAAGCCCTCCCAATATATTTTTCATCGCAGTAAGGACAGTAGAAGTTCGTTTTATGTATAAAAGAAACATTCGCGCTTTTAAATCCTTTTATTTTATATGTATAGATGACGCGTTATTGCTTTGTGTTAATAAGCCACATTATATTGTATTTAAAAAAATTATTGTTTTTTCTTATTTTTTAATGATGTAGAAAGTCTAGAAAGCCAAGGGAATGTTGAGTGCAACAAACAATCTGAATGTACTTGAATGATGAGGATAAAGTTTACGTCAACATATCGGGGCATTATCAGCTTGTTAGAGTAGACTGCCCTGATGTAAACAAATCAGATGTGCAGAACGAAGATTTTTATTGAAGAAATATTCAAGAAAGTTTTCGTTTTATGCTGATGCTATAGATCTGTATGTGTGGATGGTCTATCATACTTCGTCATCCTATCAGATCTGCAGAAATATGATTTCATCCTGACAATGTACGGAAGTAACTTTGATACATATTATAGTCTCTACTAGAAGTTGAAGTTCACAAGAAAACATTTCTCAATTGCTCTCTCACATTCTAACAGCGAATGAAAAGAAACGAGCAATTGACTTCAAGGTAAAAATGATTCTTCACATGTGTTCCGGTCTGTGAAAAAAAAAAAAGTTTGCGAGAGAAGATGTTTCGATCGGGCCACCATGACAGTCCTAACAAACACACGATCAATTTGCAGAAAGGCAATCATAAAAGTCCGTCAACAAGCCACCTTCTAATTGAATGGCAGAAGATCGATTCGTCAATCTTTTGTTTCGGCAGTAGGCGACCTGTCAACAGTGTATCATTAGTGTGACGTCACATCGCCCTTAGGACTTTGATTGGGTGGCCTATAATTACGGTCCTAGTTTGTCTTTTGTTTTGCTTTTTCTTTCACGCCGTGAATGGAGCGGGGTAAAGAACGCCTATTAGCCTACCCGCTCATGTAGGCGGTAGCTGTGGTCAAGATTTGATTGACAAAATGCCTCCCCCTAACTTTCGAACGTTCTTTCTCACGAAGTAATCTTTCTCTTTAAATATCTCGTGTTCTGTGGGTACTCTTTTTCTTCTTATATTATATAACTGAAAACACCTACAGAAACAATATACAAATTCTTAAACGTGTTTTTATTACTTTTTATATTTGTATATATAAAGATTTTTGGATGTTCTTGAGCGATTTCTGTTCATATATTCATTAATATTTGAATTTGGAATTTCTGGTTGGTTTTTAAATATCAATTTTCTTGATCATTTTTGCAATATGATTTAAATGATGACTAAATCGATTTATATACGAGTATAAATTGGACCTTTTCTGAACAAAGAATAAGAAAAATACATTCTAAATACAGTAATGCCCTGATCACCGGTTTAAATCAATGTTTCACTTGCTGAGATGATCATTGGAAGTGTGAGAGAGAGATTTAGAACGAAACTACTTTATTAGAATGTTTATATAAGGTTATAAAAGGTTAAATACAAAATTGAATTAAATATGAATAAATAAGTATATATAATATGTTTAAATAAAATATAAAGTGAGAGAGAGAGAGAGTGTTTGCCGCATGCTCTACGTACACCATTGCGATTCCAATATCGACAATTTAAAATACTTTTATTGACACTTACACAAAAGGTTTTATTTTCCAGGCCTATAACTACCATTGCAAAATTGGAGAGGAGTGGACTTCAGGAATTGGTTTAACCATGGATATAAGCACCACCACCACCACACAAAAAGTGATTAATCAAGAATGGAACGCTTCACGATTTTGCGAGTCATCCTTGCGCAGGGGCCATACTAATCTTCTCTGTATCGTTCCAATTTTAGTATATGTACCGCCGAACAAGCGTGTACAATTTGATTAATCAAAAATGGGTATTTGGAAAATTCTGGAATAATTAATAATCAACGAATAATTAATATTTATTCCGATAGATGGCGCCAGCCATCAGAAACTTCCAGTTCACAATAAGGAGATTCCTTTTTCTTAATGTATCCACCTTATCCCAGTACAATTTCACATTTTTATTTATTTTTTCACTTACACAATAGTGTAATTTACATAAATATAAGCCGAAAATTTTACATTATCAAAGAAATTTAGTTTGTAAAAATTGTTATATGTGCTTTCGAAACTTTAAAAACTAATATAAGTGTTTACAACCCGATTTTTGATAACTCTAATCTATCAGGTATATTTGAAGTATATCAACTATATACATGCCACTCTCTACCGCCCCTATTCGGCAATACATATACTGAAATAGGAAGGATACAGAGAAGATTAGCATGGCCTCTGGATGACAGGCAAAATCGTGAAGCGTTCCCGCCCCCTTACAATAGATTAACCATTTCTGGCACATTCAAAGGAAGAGTAATTTACTTCCTACAGTCATGTTTTCATTAATGTTGTTGTTGCTTATTCCTTGATTTCATTAGCATCTAACCTTTTAAAATTTTGAATATTTTCAATTTATGAAAAACTTGATGATTAATTCGATATGATTAATCTCTCACAAAGAATAAACATAGAAATAAAACGGCTTATCTATATTTTGATAGGTACCTTTCATCAATAGGATTATGGTTTTCTCTCAGCGAGATTTTATTTCTTTTTTTTTTTCTATCGGTTTCAAAAACGAATCTACTTTGGGTTCATCTCCTTAAACTTTTGAATTCAGCCTTCTTTAGCTATCAAAATCACGGGGAAAGGGAATCTACATTATTGATAAGAATATCTGAGATTTTAATTTATTACAACGAAAAGTGTCATCTCTCTGAAAAAATGCGACATTATCTTCATTTTAATAATTAATTATTTTCCTCTAGGTGACAAATTTCTACAACCGTTAAATGGAAGATGATGTATAGGGAGGGCTTGGCTCATCAGTGATCCCACGGCAATTTGAGCTACTAAAAAAGCCACTAATTAACTAACCTTGTCCAATATTTCATATTCATTTAGTAATCGTAGAGATGTTTTTAAAATATGAAACAAAATATTTAGCGTTGATAATGGAGATAGTTTCACAATTCTCCACAAGATTCTGATGCAGTTTTGCACATTATAGAAGCAATAAGCAACAGCTAACATACTTTATGAAACTCAACGAAATTCCGGGTTCAGTAAGTTTTGTTTCTATAAGATTATACTTAACATTAGTTAACATGACTTCGATTCTACAAGAAATATCTACGACATTTTCAATTTAGTTTCACTTCGTCCACTACAAAGACAAGTATCAGCGTCAACACCAATGTAAACAAACCATCCAATTCCACTCAAGATCCTATTCTGGTATATGATTTTCGAAGCTGATCTGCCACCAATTGAAGTTTTAGAACCTACAAAATATATCGTATTCTTAACCTTTTCTTGCCAACAGTTCTCAGATGGCCAAATACAACATCCTCATTGCGCTACGAAGCTATTTAAGAATTACACTAAGATTAAATGACTTACTCTGGATATTCAATTATAGACTCTACTTGACTCGTTAACTTCTAAAACTATGTAAATAAGAATATTCCCAATTCTATATAAAAAACGCACTTTATTACGATTAAATAAGCCAACCCTCTAGCTATTTTCACTTAATGGCTAAATTCAGAATACAATCCTTTGCTAGCAATTTTAGACAATAAAGAAATCGTCTAAGGATGAGTATCTCGTTTAATAAAAGATACTCAACCTTAAACGTTTACTTAATGGCTAAATACAAAGCACAAATGACTGTTACTACTCCAATAGAGCATTAATATATATAGAAGAAGAACATATCTACTCCGAATGACACCTAAGTACTGTAAGAAAGGCACGGGGACGATGGGCTACATGATAAGACCAGGAAAATCCGCGTCATGATCTGTTTACCGCACACAAAGCCCTGGCACCTTCACTCTGCTACCAGAGTCAACGAACTCTCCCGACTGTGGACAACATGTTGGTCAACTTACATTCTACAACACCCTTTGTGCACAGAAATACTCAGTTCTCTTTCTTTATAAGTACGCGTGTAACTTATACATTTTCAATTTATTTTCATCGTATAAAAAGTTCATAATGCAGGAAAAGTTCAGCCAAATAAACTATAATTAAAACATTTTTTATTTGCATTAAAATTCCTTTATTGTATTATAGATAGGCTTCGGCGTCGGACGGTCAACGTCGTTGCTGCCTCTAGAAGCATATACAGATGTGTCTGGTGGCCCTACCCCATATCCGACCTCCACCTTGCATAGCCTGTGGCTCCAGCGATCTGTCGCTAGCCCAGCGACTCTGCCATTGCGTTAGATCTCTTAACAGGGAGATTCTCGACATCAACCATCGCCTGACTACCTAGCTCTTTAGTCAAACATTCATTGAAGATCACATCGTCATTGCTATTTTAGACAAATCTGGGATATATGAGCATATCAATGGAATTGAGAGATCAAGGAGGACCTCCACACATTGTATGAAGTAGCGTTCCGTCATTGAGAGACCTTCTTGCAAATACCTGCAGATATTCCTAATGTATTTCCAATATATACCTCATTATTTTAAAAATAAGACTTATTTTGGAATTAATAATAATTTTATTCAAGACAATATTTCGATGTGAGTGTGTGTGGACTAATCGTCTATCTTTTACTAGGTTTTTTGTTTTGAAACGCAAAGCAGGTCGTGCGCTTTAGGTGAGCCATGGACGTCTTATAAGCTTACTGAGCGAAAAAGATGGGCGATTGGTCCACAAGGTAAAAAAAAAACTCTTATTATATCCAAAATAAGCCTTATTTTAAAAATATAAATATAATAGATTGTTCTATATTCAGAATAAGACACTATATCTGTATGGACGAGAAAAGACAACTACTTTTATTAAAAGAAAAAGACATCACCTTATCGTGCAAGTGAAAGTTTCTGATGGCTATATATTGGAATAAATATAAACTATTCGTAGTAACTTTTATGTTTCCTCTTTTCCCTCTCCATTGACGGTAGTTATCAAAATATTTTGATCTGTGTATACTATGTAAGTTAAGATCATAAGCATATGAGCTAAAATGATAACATTTTATAATACATGGCAATATTTTTGTGTTTCATATTTATAGAAATTTACAATAGTATTAGCGTTTTATCAGTATTTTCATTGAAAAGGATCAGAAATGTCGATATAATCAGTAAAATATGAACGTTGAATTTCATTTTAAATCTACAACATTCACTTATTTATATCTATTCCCAACGTGTGTGTTTCAACAAGTAAAATTATAAAATTTCTCACAATGAGTTTCTTTTATTTAAATTCGACTCGAGCGATGTGAATTCGTGTCCTTTCCGATTTTACATCAAGCCCGAAGTACGCGAATTCGCGTCCTCGATTTTCAAAATTAAATATAAAATCGCCGGAGGCCGACACGAATTCGCGTCCACAGGGATCTTTTCCCATACCTTCTTGCCAATCATTCAGTGGGTTTGGAGAATCTCAGCTGACCCAATGTACATGTAAAACATCGGCAAGGACGCTAATTCGCGTCTCCCGGGTCGAAAGTGTTAAAAGGAATTAATTGTGAGGAATTTTCTAGTTTTTAAACGCTTCCAACAACACACACACAGAATTTAATCTTGAATAAGGAAATTACCTTCTCAAGGATTTACTAGATGGATGAGATAAACACAAGGTAATAAGATAAAATCCAAATTAATAAATAGTGTGTGACGTTTTAGAACAGCGTTGTTACCATCTTCAGACAAAAGTACTGAAATATATATTTTACCACATTCCATTACCTCATTCAGTACTTTTGTCTGAAGATGGTAACAACGCTGTACCCAAAACATCACACACTATTTATTTATTTGGATTTGGTCTTATTACCCTGTGTTTATAATCTATAATCCAAATTGTGCTTTATCAGATGGATGAGATGTTAGATTCTGTGCATAAAGTTAGCAGGATGGTCAGAGAGGAAACTACTGGAAGCGGAGGGTGGCGAGGCATGCAAATCAACCAGGAGCACATCCATCCTTTATTAATATAGAGAGCGGGCGGGGGGATCGACCAGGGCTCTGGAATTCCTCGCTAAATGATCCTCCGAATATTTGGCCGAGAGCTGTTAATGGAAGGTCCTGGGGCTTCTTGCTACATAGCTGCCAGAGTAGCTATGTCAAATCTTGGTGCCATGGGAGTTATTTATGGCGTAGATATATGTTATATTAAAATATTATTTTATTTAAAATTATATTTCATAGATACAAATACTCTGCTAAATCGACCGCCAGAGGTCAGCTTCCCTATAAAAACTCATTGTTGTTGTTTCCCGATGGCCGGCTCAACCTTTTGTACATTATGTAAATAAGTTTTTTTATTATTATTCTTACGCCATAAGCCGGGCAGTACTTTTGTCAAATTATGTTTTTTTTTCTATATATTCCATAAGCTAATTAAAGTAATTACTGATCAAAACTATTTTTATCATACTTTCAAGATTTTCAACCACGACTGCATTACCATAGCATAATCCTCAAGATAATCAAAAATCTTCATGAAATCTAATTATTTTTATATATAACATATATATGATCGTAGTATAACATCCATAGAACACTTGAGATAACAGTATCTATATTGAAACTAAATTTTAACACGATCTTGAATAGCATACCTTAGAATGATACCCATGTGACTAAAGTATATTACTTGAAAATAAAGAAACTTCGGCCAGTAAATCTTTTTATTACCTCGACATTTCGACAAAAAGATTTTGTCCTCGTCAGGAGCAAACAATAATTAAAACATTTGGCAATACGTTAAAATATATAAAAATTATTTAATTAAAAAGGCATATATTAGATCAAAATATCATTTATTTTACCAATATTTCAGTTGGCTGAACGCCAACCTTTATATTGGTGTTATATTTAATGTGTGTCAACAACAAACTCAGCGCCACAATTTTAACGCCTTGCTAAATGTTTTAATTTTTGTTTGCTCCTGGGCGAGGACAAAAGCTTTTTATCGAAACGTCGATGTAATAAAAAAATTTACTGGCCGAAGTATCTTTAATTTTCAAGTAATATGAATGACGACCAGGCAGTCTCTATTTTTATAATATAATGCGGCTTGTGATTGTAAAACGACATTTGAAAATTATCCCGCATGAGTTTCTTTTCAACGAAAAATCAAAATTTATTCCATGGAGAAATTTGTTTTTTCCGTTTATTATTACTCTTCACAATTCAATCATTCATACCTCATCCATAAGGTTAGAAATAATCATTTTTTCTCCATGGAATACATTTTGATTTTTCGTTGAAAAGAAACTAATGCGGGATAATTTTCAAATGTCGTTTTACAATCTCTATCTTTACGATAAAGTATATTGGTTCCGAAAATCATTTGTTGGTTGGAAGTTGATTCAGAAAAAAATATAACTACATCAACCAATCAAAATCAACCAATGATTTATTTAACTCCTGTCGTCTCAGTGATCTGCTGACATTCCCCTGAAGAGTGACAACTGAAACATCGGTAGTTAAATAAATCATTGGTTGAAGTAGCGATGAATTATATTAAACATGTCTTAGAATAAAATTCATGTCCCTTAAGAATGGGATTGATGATCATTTAATTATATTGTTGTGCAAAATATGTATTATTACATTAACAGAGTATCATTTTCGATGTTTATATTTGTTACTTTGTATATTACCTCTTTGCTTCTCTTTTGTTTATAATTCTTAGTTTGTTCTTGACTGAAATAAATTGCTGTCTCATCCTGAATTTTTGTCTTCCATAATTTTCCACGTGGCAATATCTTCATAATTATGGTATACATGATTTCAGAATAGCAATCTTTTTGTCTTAACTATGGGATACTTGATCTTAAGTTGCTACCCATTATGTCTTAAGAGAGAATTTCTATATCTTAAGATGATATTGATATGATTTGAGTGCATGCTCATGGATAAAACTTAAGGAAAATTCATGTTGCCATTTTGATGTCGCCGTCGTATGTTTTTTGAAAGTGACAGAGACAATTTTGTTCACACTTGGTTATCTGTTGTGTCTTCAATAAAGGTCACTGTGTATCAAATATCTTTCAGAGCTATTGTCTGAATCCCGGTATATATGCTGAAATGTACAACGTTCTTAAGTTTTGTCCATGACTGTACATTATTTAATTAGGATATTAACTACTTACTCACTAAGTGTGTGCTATGTGATGCACATTTTGAGTATGATTTTCGACACCTTTCATAATGAAATATTTTCATAAACGGAGACTTTTTATTTTATATAACCATTATAAAATAAGATTTTTCTAGGTAGAATGTGCTTTCTGATCTAAAAATACTTCCATACACAACAATCCATACTCACTTACTTTATTTTGAAAACCGTTTCTTCTGTGTTTGGGGGGAGTCATTTACAAAATCCTGAAACAGAAAGATGACGTTAAAGGTTGAAGCATAATAAACACCAATGTATGCATAACCAATTGTATATTTATAAATTTTGTAATATTTTTTAGCAATAAATTTCTTTTATGATATATATTATCATAAATTATCTCTACAGACCTTACTGCAATGATAAAAATTATTAGATGAGAGGGGCTAAGCTCATCAGTAATGAGCCTTCTCAGCGGTTTCGCCAAATTAATCTCCAAACCGTTCTACGATTGTATTGAATTGTTTTTCTGATATACCATGAATTTACTATAGAAGACAGCTTAGGAATGTTGAGGGAACCTATATGAAACTAAGGGTACTTATGAACACATGTTCATAGGTTCTTTAAACACTTGTAAGCTACCTTCCATAGTAAATTCATGTTATGAAATATCTTTCAGAGTTATTGTAAGAATCCCGATATAGGTATTAAAAGATTCAAATTCCTTAAGTTTTGTCCATGAGTGTATGTCTCTCAAATATGTGTAGTTGTAACCCGACTTACGCTAATTCGACTTACGTGATTTCCCTTCTCTTATATCGTACTCTTTAATACCATATGCATCACTCTGATGCTACATAGCAAAACCAAGGAGGTCTATAAAACAAAGATATATCAAGGTGGAGGAGCCTCCCTCTCTGAGAACAGTTTTTTAAATATATTTTTATCACTAAATTGTAAATAATCATATTTATCTTTAAAGCGTTAAGCGTATTTACACAAGTTTGGCCTTAAATACCCATTTCTTGCTTTATCGGGAAGCCACTGGGACTAAAAATCTTTTTGGTCGCAATGGTAAACCTACGCTTACCGTCCACGCTGACGAGCGCCAACAGCGCGAAACGCGTTTGTGGATGGCTTTTCTTAATTTCTCTAGAAATTGGGTTGGCCAAATATCAGGGAACAGGTTAAATCAATGAATAGTTGATTTCTGTTCCACCAGATGGAGCTCTGCCTTCTGAAAAGCACATGTGCTCCTGGTCAGGATATGTCTTTTTTATTTTTAATATTTTACTTTGTTTAATTTCTCTTTGATTTTTTTATAAAACGGACTAAGAATGTCAATAAAATATATTGAATTGTCAATTGTCTCTAAAAAACAAAGATAATAGCCAACACATGGCTATAGAGACAGACACTGGACATAGATCTATCCATGGAGTAGAGGGAGGGTCGTGGGAAACTCCCGCCGAGCAGTCGAGGCGGCACGCGCGGACCATTATAGCGTCACCGCTGACAGTGAAAGGAACACTGGGCTAGCTAGGAGCTAATTGGTATCGACTTCAAACTACTCCATCCCTCCTTTTGTTTGATTTTTTTCAAAACGTCTTTTTTAAACAATGATAGATATAGTGATGGCCTAATGGCTATCATTTATTTGAGAATATGTGAAAATTTAGGAACCTCTATATACAATTTAACCAATCTTTGAAGAACTGATAGTATGTATAGTGTTCCTTCAACTTAAAAATAGTTGTATGGACTAAAAATATTGTAGATAACTTTGGGTGATGGACTGTTGAGATGTAATATATGGTTGATGTATTGCCAGTATTGGACAGTTGCTATTCCTCTTTTCCTATCAATGGTATCATTGATATGGAATTTTTGGGCAAAATCAGTTAGAGTAGGGTACAGAAGGATGTCTAAGAAGATATCCAAGATATTTTACATGTAGATATAGACGCTGTATTGTTTTCAATTAAGATGGTATCGTTTAATGAATGATCTTGCCAATTATAGCTAAGTTCTGAGATGTGATTACATAGTTTATTCTAATATAAGATTTTAGATCATTAAAAAGAGGTAAGATTAAATCTATATCGTTAGAAGGTACATCGGAGTTTTTTTTTTCGAACTCATAAAATATAAAGGGGGTTGGAAAGTTTTATCATACGATTAAAATAGTCTCAGTTATTCTTTCTGAAAATATATCTATAAATATGATTCGTACAAAAGTTGAAGATCAAGCTAATTCTTCTTAACATCAGTTACATGTTTTATGGAAAGTTATTTAATGATTAGTTCTAACAAAAAACATACTAGATTTACTCTATTTATCTTAGCTTCAATCGAAAATTTTACAAATACAGTAAAATCTCCATGAGAGGACACTCCAGCTAGAGAACAACTCTCTACAAAGGACATTTTTCAATGTCAAAATTATCATTTTCACTATTTAACAACTCTCCAGTAAGAAGACACCTCTTCATAAATGACACATTTTCTCTGAAAATACTTGTCCTTTACAGAGAGGTTTTACTGTATTTTATTAAAATTTTTAATGTACAATTTTATAAATTCAATTTGTAAATATATGATACAAGGATATAAAGTAAATGCCGTTTTCTTGCCAGTTCCATAATGATGTGCATCCTGTGTATTTATATTTTTAAATGGTGAAATATAAATATTTAGATGTGTTTAGAGTGGTGAGATGTTTGACCTGAATAAATATATTGCTTAGGGAATCAGGCTGTCAGTCAAAGAGCCTTCGCTGTTCCTGCCGGAATTTCGAGAAGAGAATCTTCGATCCGAGGTGTTTGAAGAACTCTTTGTTTCCATCTCGAGGAAAGATGGATGGAGAGCCGCCTGATTGGAAACGTGGCTGTCAGAGCGTTGTCTATTTGCCCCATCGGCACGACGTAATTAAGTCATTAGACCCGGAACTCTGCAATTGTCTCTCTCTCTCTCGGTTATTAACATCTTCTTCTACTTCTTGCCTTCTATTTTTACTTCTTTGTGGAGATCGTCACTATAACAGGGTAATCTGGACATTCACATTGTCTTGTTCTTGTCTTATTTACCTCTTTGTGGAGATCGTCACTATTACAAGGTAATCTAAACATTCACATATTCTAGTTCTTGTCTTATTTACCTCTTTGTTGTATTGTCACTAGAACAAGGTAATCTGGACCTTCACATTGTCTTGTTCTGGTCTTAATTACCTCTTTGTGGGGATTGTCACTAGAACAAGGTGATCTGGACATTCACATTGTCTTGTTCTTGTCTTATTTACCTCTTTGTTGTATTTTCACTAGAAATGGGTAATATGGACATTCACATTGTCTTGTTCTGGTCTTATTTACCTCTTTGTTGTATTGTCACTATAAATGGGTAATCTGAACATTCACATATTCTTGTTCTTGTCTTATTTACCTCTTTGTTGTATTGTCACTAGAACAAGGTAATCTGGACATTCACATTGTCTTGTTCTTGTCTTAATTACCTCTTTGTGGGGATTGTCACTAGAAATGGGTAATATGGACATTCACATTGTCTTGTTCTTGTCTTATTTACCTCTTTGTTGTATTTTCACTAGAAATGGGTAATATGGACATTCACATTGTCTTGTTCTGGTCTTATTTACCTCTTTGTTGTATTGTCACTATAAATGGCTAATCTGAACATTCACATATTCTTGTTCTTGTCTTATTTACCTCTTTGTCGTATTGTCACTAGAACAAGGTAATCTGGACATTCACATTGTCTTGTTCTTGTCTTAATTACCTCTTTGTGGGGATTGTCGCTAGAAATGGGTAATTTGGACATTCACATTGTCTTGTTCTTGTCTTATTTACTTCTTTGTTGTATTGTCACTAGAAATGGGTAATCTGGATGATGTATATTTCGTATGACTAGTCAATATTATATTTAATTTTGAATATTGACCGGTCAAATATAATTATTTGATTTATCATCATCTCCTGATATTTTTATAGTTTTTGGCTTGCGGTAAACAAATGACCGCGTTTTTCTTTTGTTAGATTTTATATAATTAAGTTGTTTATTATTAACTGCTGTATTAAATGTAATACTGAAATAAATAATTTATTAATCCTAAGGAATGTTGTCTAAATGAATACAAGAATAGAAGCATAAAGGTGAGTTGGAATAATTTGCTTAAAGAACGACGAGGTAATTTTAAATACACAACAGTAAATTGGCGACGAGCACGGGATATTCCTATTGAAGATAAGTAAACAAATTAGGATCTTCCAATTGAAGATAAGTAAACAAATTAGTTCAAAATGTCTCTTTTTACAATTGAAAAATTTGATGAGACTACAGAAAGTTGGGAAAGATACACCGAAAGATTGGAATATTTTTTTGAGGCAAATAACATTGATCAAAATAAAAAGAAAGCTATTTTCTTGACCTTGCTAACACCAACTGTGTACAACCTTTTATATGATCTTTGCATACCAAAAAAATTATCTGATGTAGAAAATACTTACCCAGTTCTAGTGAGCAAATTAAAAAACCATTTCAACCCCACCCCATCTGCTATTGTTGAACGTTCAAAGTTTTCAAATAGAGCAAGGAGGCCAGGTGAAAAAATTTCAATATACATTGCTGAATTAAAGAAGATGGCAGAATATTGCAAATTTGGGTCTACAATAGATGAAGCTATCCGTGATAGACTCATAGCTGGAATCGAGGATGACAACATTCAAAGAAAACTGTTAGGGGAAGGTGATAGTTTGACCTTGCATAGAGCTATTGAAATTGCTCTTGCTTTAGAAGCAGCAGCACAAGATGCAAAAGATTTACAAAGTCAAAGAAATCCAGAGGTTGTTATGAAAATTAAGCAAGGCAATTGGAGATTAAAGCCATCTACTACAGGAAAGTTTACCAGGTCAGAAAGCTATACATGCATAAGATGTGGAGCTAAGGATCATAAGCAAGATAAATGTCCTCATCTGAAAGCCAAATGTTTCAACTGTGGTAAAATTGGACATTTGGGGAGAAGTTGTCTAAAAAGAAAGCCACAACGCAATTATACTGCAAATAAGGATAGAAATAAAGTACACGCCATCGCAGAGACGGAAATCAGCAGTCAAATCTTCAAAATCGTAAATTTATGGAGAACAACCGATCCAATTAAGATTGAAGTACAAATCAATGATAAGATACTGTCATTTGAATATGATACCGGTTCTGCCTACAGCCTCATATCCGAATCCACTCGAAGGTTCTTTAGACTACCTAATCCATGTCCTGCCGATCCATTAAGAGTTAAGTTGGCAACCTACAGTGGCCAACCCTTGCCAGTGTTAGGTACATTGGATGTGCCCGTACAATACCAGAATAGTACTCAGACCCTACCACTGATGGTTGTTGGAGGTGAAGGTCCTAGCCTTTGTGGTCGGAATTGGATGGAAGCATTGGGAATACTACCAACCCAGCCATACAAGGTTGACATGATTAAATTACCCTGCTATCATCCTTCTTCAGAACCTGTGGAAATGGTATTATTGATGGACGCTTTAGACAGTTCACCAGTTACATCTGATGATATTCGGGCAAGCTTACCAGGAGATCCTGCTTTAAGACAAGCCTTGAATTATACTCTTCAAGGTTGGAGTGAAGAGACACCAAAGGAAATAGAACTCATGCCTTACTGGAGCCGTAGATGTGAGCTGGGAGCCTGTGAGGGTCTGTTGTTCTGGGGAAATCGTGTCATCATTCCTACAAATTTAAGAGCCAAAATGTTGGATGAATTACATAATAGTCATCAAGGCATTGTTGGTTTAAAAAGTGTCGCCCGAACTTTGTTTTGGTGGCCTGGTTTGGACAAGGATATTGAAGAGACCGTTAGACGGTGTAACTGCTGCCAAAGCTATGCCTGCATGCCACCCCGAGCTACACCAGTAAATTGGCCGCCCACCAACCAACCCTGGGATAGAGTTCATATTGATCATCTGGGGCCATTTGAACAAAACCTGTACCTGATTGTAGTGGACGCTTGTACCAAGTGGATAGAAGCCATTCCTGTTCCTAACACTTCCACCAGAGAAACCATCGAACAACTACGCTGTCTATTTGCCAGGTTTGGCATTCCAAGAACACTAGTATCTGATAATGGTACCGGGTTCACTTCCGAAGAATTCAGACAGTTCATGACCAGAAATGGTATCCGTCACCTACGGACTGCACCCTTCCACCCAAGTTCCAATGGCTTAGCTGAACGTGCCGTGCAAACCATTAAAACTGGTCTTAAGAAAGTACAACAAGGAAGCATATCTCAACGCCTAGCTGAGATACTTTTGGGGTATAGAAGGACCCCCATAGCCAGCATCAGAAAGTCTCCTTCCGAAATGATGTTTGGCCGTAACATTCGGAGTCGCTTGGATCTGATTTTACCAAATCCTGGTAAATCGGAGGAACCAGGCTTTAAGGTAGGAGAGTCGGTTTGGTACCGAACCTACAAATCAGAGCCAAAATGGGACCAAGCGAGCATCCAAAACACTACGGGAAACCGTCTAGTGACTTTACAAACAGCCAGAGGACAAGCTAGAAGGCATTGGGACCAAGTGCGGAGATCTCACATTCCTGACAAGAGAGTTGAAGCTACCGAAGACCACGCCGGAGTCTCCGAGCCTGATCTCAACACCCAGTCAGAAGAACTGATTCCTCAACACCAGGAAGTGACATCGGAGCCGCAGTCTTCTACTGAACCAGCCCAGAGTCCCCGGACTAGTACACCACCGGATCCTAAATCCCCTCCAGTGATTCCCCTCCGGAGATCTAGTAGGATCCGAAGACCACCTACGAGATTGAACCTGTGAAGAGTTCCGCTCTTCCGAAGAGGAGAGAAAATGATGTATATTTCGTATGACTAGTCAATATTATATTTAATTTTGAATATTGACCGGTCAAATATAATTATTTGATTTATCATCATCTCCTGATATTTTTATAGTTTTTGGCTTGCGGTAAACAAAAGACCGCGTTTTTCTTTTGTTAGATTTTATATAATTAAGTTGTTTATTATTAACTGCTGTATTAAATGTAATACTGAAATAAATAATTTATTAATCCTAAGGAATGTTGTCTAAATGAATACAAGAATAGAAGCATAAAGGTGAGTTGGAATAATTTGCTTAAAGAACGACGAGGTAATTTTAAATACACAACACTGGACATTCACATTGTCTTGTTCTTGTCTTATTTACCTCTTTGTTGTATTTTCACTAGAAATGGGTAATATGGACATTCACATTGTCTTGTTCTGGTCTTATTTACCTCTTTGTTGTATTGTCACTAGAAATGGGTAATCTGGACATTCACATTGTCTTGTTCTTGTCTTATTTACCTCTTTGTTGTATTTTCACTAGAAATGGGTAATATGGACATTCACATTGTCTTGTTCTGGTCTTATTTACCTCTTTGTTGTATTGTGACTAGAACAAGGTAATCTGGACATTCACATTGTCTTGTTCTTGTCTTAATTACCTCTTTGTTGTATTTTCACTAGAAATGGGTAATATGGACATTCACATTGTCTTGTTCTTGTCTTATTTACCTCTTTGTTGTATTGTCACTAGAAATGGGTAATCTGGACATTCACCTTGTCGTGTTCTTGTTTCATTTGCCTCTTTGTAGAGATTGTCACTAGAACAGGGTAATCTGGACATTCACCTTGTCGTGTGTTCTTGTCTTATTTGCCTATTTGTAGAGATCGTCACTAGAAATGGGTAATCTGGACATTCATATTGTCTTGTTCTTGTCTTATTCACTTCTTTGTATGATCTTGACTAGAACACGGTAATATATATATTTTAATCTTCCTGTTCTTATTTACTTTCTTATGGAGATCGTCACTATAACAAAATATTATGGATCATTACATCTACCTGCCATTACCTTATTCAGTTTATTGAAGTTATGGCTATTTTAACTATTTGATCTGAATATTCGCTTCTTCCTGTCCTTTCCCTGTTTACTGCTTTGTGGAAATCGTCACTATAACTGAACGACATTGACCTCTACTTCCCCCTGTCTTATTTACCTTTTTGTGACATCATCACTGAAACGGAGAAACCTCAATATTGACAAGTTCTCTCTCTTTTACTGTTAATCGGGCATTATACCCGCGCAACCTGGGCATTTGGTTCATACTATCTTTGCCATATTTATTTCTTTTTGGCTATTAACGTTGAATCATTGCAGCCTCCATACAGTCTTCAGTACTGTATATCAGGTCCTTCATTGTTCAATTTTTTAAATAGACATCAGCTTTGAAACAATATAAACTGCCAATTTAATTCTCATATCGATATTTTGCATTTTAATTTTCAAAGCAAATATTACTACAATAATTAAATTTGGATATTGGCCTCTTCCAAACTTTAGTCTTTATATGTTTTGTGGAAATCCATAAAGAAACTTAGAAATGGGAACATCAAATCCTAATTTACCTTCGATTTATGTCAAATTGCCAATTTTGAAATTGAAGTAATAAGTTTTCGATACACACACACACACTACACACTACACCACACTACACACACACACACACACACACACACTTTATTTGTATATAGGCTTCTACGTAGGTATTTTAATTGTTTGTCCTCTTTTCCCCTCGATATGGAATCGGAAAGATCCGATTGTACTTGGGTCTTTTGAATTTCAGTACATTATCTCTTATTTATGAAGTTCAGCTAGAAAGAGAAAAGGACATGGAAATCAAATAACTTTATTTACCTTATAAATTGGCAATGGAAGTATGTGTTTTGAACGATCTCTCATATTTTACATTTGAAGCCTCAAGACGAGAATCCCTTGGTTCCTGAAAACTTAAATTATTTTTAAGGGCAATCATTGATATTAAGAGAGTTACTGCTACAAGTGCTGCAATTTGACTCCACGTTTGTCTATACTTGTCGATTCCAATTGGCATTTATACTTTTCCAGAGCCAGATTTGGGTACTCGTACTTTCTGGTGGAGGTAAACTTGTGCCAGAATATTATGAGCGAATCAACACACACACAACACAACACAAATTCTAATATATATATTTAAAAGCGGTATCATACAAGTAGACTACGCTTATATACAAAAATATAGATCATGCTTTGACTTCATTTTTCATCCTGTATTGAGCTTTCACCTTTTATAGGTATAGATAATGTAATAGTAAATAACTAACACATTTATTGTGAGAAAAAGAGTATTGAGCAGGTGTTGGTATCATGTTTAATCTTTTCTAAATAAAAAAATGCTGGTTAGTTATTCTCTATGTTTTTAATCACCAATTATTTCAACAATAGGTGATTTAAAAAACATAGAGAATAACTAACCTGCATTTTTTTTATTCAGAAAGTTGCCTGGTGGAATACTCCGTCCATTTCCGTTATCTACAATGAGGTATCAAACCCCGCACTGAACACTTTTTCTGAAAGAAATTTTCTTCAATGGATCCTGATTCTTGCTCAGATACAGCATCATCAGTGAATCTGTAAAACAAGTGGGGCTCTGGAATCTTGTATGTGCAAGGTCATATTGGTTTCTACATTGTATGAACACTCGAACAATCCATCACATTCTGGACCAATGTGTGTATTTGGGATAAGTAAAAATACAACCACACAAGCATATTTACATAGTTTTACATCATTATATTTCCGTGAACAAACCTCAAATATATATACTATATATAAGAAATAAGCTGTAGCGGTTTTCTAGATGAAATTGGTGAAACCGCTGGAAATGTATAACTCTGATGAGCCAGACCTTTCCAAAACGTTACATTCTCCAAAGGACCTTAGGTGCACACACACATTGAAGAGAAAATAAATATTTATATTCAAAAAGAGAGGTATTGGAGGACATGTGAAAAGTCTAATATATAGAGTAAAATCTTCTATGAGCGACCTATTTGATAAGCGGCCATATTCTTAGACACGACCATCCTTGCATAAACAAAAATGAAATGCTACTATGAAAATAAATGTTCCGTTTTCAAATAAAACAAATTTCTATCGTCCTTACTGCGATAGGAAAATATTGAGATAATATTATCTGATAATATTCTAAATTGTGTGTGATTTTACCATTTTTTCAACTATGCGAATCTTTAGTTTCCTTTATAGAAAAACTAACGTTAAACATCAGGAGTTTTTTTTTTTTTAAATCTTCCCTTGCATTGTGGAGTACCCATTCTTTCACGCCATTTAAGTCGTTTCTAACAGAAGAAATCGTATATGAACTATTATAGTTTGTGAGGTAACCTAAGCTTCATAAAATTGACAAAGTGCTTCTATTTGATGAAAACGTTAATAGTTTTCTTTAGATGCTTTAATTATCCGAGAAAATAAGAAAATTCTTCCTCAGAAAGTTTTCTAAAATAAAAAGAGATTGCGACATGTAAGCTTTTTTATTTTAAAATTGTTGCATCATGGCTAATGCACATATTTTATTTTAACTTGTAAGATTATTTTTCATATATTTTGAATTCAAATTTATATTTCATATTTATTTATTTTATTAAACAGAATATATAAATATTATAAACA
Source organism: Cordylochernes scorpioides (assembly GCA_030710605.1). Taxonomy (NCBI): domain Eukaryota; kingdom Metazoa; phylum Arthropoda; class Arachnida; order Pseudoscorpiones; family Chernetidae; genus Cordylochernes; species Cordylochernes scorpioides. The sequence continues at coordinate 41,868,088 of CP092864.1, forward strand.
GAATTATGTATTATAAAATCACCATTTGTATTTTTGCACTGTGTGACTTCACTGCTCTCTTTGATGTGAGAAATAAATAAATGATTCTGGAGGCTACTTAAAGTAGAGTTATCTCATTATTCCCTTATATAACCTTGTAGGATGGTTGAAACACGTTCTGATAAAATGCAAGACCCGGCACAGGAGAGAATCAAGGTTGAAGAGTTTGCCAAGCCGCAACCTGGTGCAACAATATATACATATATATTTTTAATATTTTGAAAATGGCACGGTTCATGTGGTTTACAACGTTAAAAGGGGGTCGGTGGAAGGCTGGTTAAACCGTTTGGTTTTCGACCACTAGGACCCGGGTTCGATTCCCGCATTGGACACTTTTTTCTGTTTAAAGAAAAAAAATGCTCCAATGGCCCCCGATTCTTGCAAATGTCCAACCCCACCAGCGAGTGCAAGTAACCAAACGGGGCTCTGGCATTAGTAAGTGCAAAGTCGAACTGCTTTTCACATGTGTAGACATGTGGTGCACTTACAGTAAAAGCATTCGCTAACTACCCACCATGATTATCATGGCCTGTACCACGTGTACTAGGGATAAGCAAAAAAAAAAAAAACAACGTTAAAAAATCGCTATTTTAAAAATAAACTCTGTATTGTAGTTTTCAACATTAGGTTACGTAATTATTCAAACTAGAGATAATCTTCAAAATTTCTAACTTCGATTATTTCTCGACATTTCTACATTCCACTGGTTGACCTTCCTAAGGAATTTGCTAGGCAAAATTTTTGAAATATTATTTTTCTCTTCGAATTTTCGCTTCGCGATAGAAAGATGACGTGAAATCATCAAAACTCCAATGAACAAACAGAATTAGCAGGATTGCTTTTCTCTAGAATAAAAACTTGTACACAGTCAGAAGGCAATACAATTTTTGTTGATAGTTAATTCTAAAGAACCGTCAAGAGTGTTGACCTGCCCAATACAAGGAACACCAATTCTTACGGCCTTGGTTCTCTACTTTCGAAAGAAATCGCGTAGAGAAGGAAGGGCAAATAAACTGGCAAGAGGTAATTGGCCGAAGTAATTCTCCATCAACGTCCTTTCATTTATCACACTTTTTTTCATAATTGTTCGCGCACCTCTTTTTTGGCCTGTCGGTATTAATTTGGGTGTACCATCATTAAACACTACAGATCACTTCAAATTCCTAAATTGTTTTCTCCTTGTATATCTTGTAATACATCACTAATTATTTATTCTATAGTATTTGTGAGAACACAAACCACAAAATTTTATAAAATAGATACCTACCATAAATTTGTGAAACAATCTGTGAATTAAAAAATTTACCCATTGTTTCATTCAAAGCTGTACATTACACAATAGCATTAGCAAACCTAATTTAAAAATAAAACTAGACGAAATCTGTTTTACGGACAGATCTAGAGCTACATCTATTCCTATAAACTTTCTTACATGTTTTACCGTTATACTAGCATTTTAATAATACTATTATAACAGTAAAACATTTAAGAAAGTTACAATTTTAATATTAATATCCATGTTTTTATATTTTAAAATTTTATTTCAATTTAAAGCGCTATGTTCCCCTAGGGATACTTACGCTGTCATACATGTATGCCTTTACATTTGTCTATACATATATATATACAATAATTTTAGACCGTGAATAGAATATTCATATGATGTTAACAATGAGAAAGAGAGAAAAAACGAGAAAAGACCTGTATACAAAATAAAGAAGTATCTGGCAATGTGTACAATAAGCATAATATAAATGATCAGTTTCTTAAAAGATATTTGTTGCTATATAATTTAAAATATATATTCAAAAGGTATTAAGGGATAAGAAAAGGAAGAAAATAACTATGAATGTGATGTTTAAGGCATGATGACGGGTGGATGTGGATAAAGTGCTATTTCAACAGAATATGGTATGAGTCAGGTATATCGATGTGTCTATTGATACTATTGCATTGTAATGATATCATGGCCTCCAGGATCAATCTTTGATATTTGTTATATTGATGTTCTTATAATGGATGGTTGGATTGGATAAGTCAAACGAGTGACCTGTATTTAAGATATGGGTATATATTTGGGATCTTATGTTCTTATTGGTTATGTTTCTGCTGTGTTCATCCATTCTGATGGCCGCAGATCTACCCGTTTCCCCCACGTAAATGGCGGAGCATTGACGACATGGGACGGCATAGACCGCGCCATCAGAATTACAATTGTTGGTGGGCCTGTTAGATCGGGTTATAGGGTTTCTGGTTATGGATGCGATGTTAGGGTTATTGTAGTAGAATGTATTGATGCCGTATGGTTTCAGTAGTGAAGCTATAGCAACTGAATGTGGACTGAAGGGGGCGAGTGCAGTGACCTTTGTTTATTTGTGCTGGTTTTTTATATTTTGGGTTATAAAAGTGTCTGTTGATGAATGAAATAGGGTAATTGGCATTTGACAAATGGGCTATTATCTTTGATTTCTCTATGTTTTGGAATATGTTAAGTGAACAATGTGTGAAGATCCGCTTGGTAAGGGTCTTCACTAAGCTTATTATATGGGTAATAGGGCAGTGGGAGCTATAATGTGTGTAGTGTGGGGGTGAATTGTTCTTATAGTAAACGGTAGTGTGAAAGAAATTATTGGTACGGATTATTAAGATATCAAGGAAGGGAAGGACGCGAGAGGTTTCAGTTTCGTATGTGAAGGAGATATCGGGATGAAGTGAATTTAGGTCCTTAAGTATATGGCTAACAGAGTCTATTTTTGTGATGCAGAATATATCGTCTATGTAGCGTTTCCAGAAGTATATGCTAGAAGATTGCTGTTGATTGATCCTTTCATCCAATGACACCATTACAATTTCTGCAACGATGGATGATAGTGGGCTGCCCATAGGGGAGCCCCTAATTTGTTTGTAATATTGTTGATTAAAGGTAAAGATGTTCATGTCCAAGCAGAGGGAGGTTAAATTAACAATGTAATCGGCTGTGTGGGTGTCAATTATAAGTGAGCTCAAAAAACTCTTATATAACACACCAATTGACACCCACACAGCCGATTACATTGTTAATTTAACCTCCCTCTGCTTAGACATGAACATCTTTACCTTTAATCAACAATATTACAAACAAATTAGGGGCTCCCCTATGGGCAGCACACTATCATCCATCGTTGCAGAAATTGTAATGGTGTCATTGGATGAAAGGATCAATCAACAGCAATCACATATACTTCTGGAAACGCTACATAGACGATATATTCTGCATCACAAAAATAGACTCTGTTAGCCATATACTCAAGGACCTAAATTCATTTCATCCCGATATCTCCTTCACATACGAAACTGAAACCTCTCGCGTCCTTCCCTTCCTTGATATCTTAATAATCCGTACCAATAATTTCTTTCACACTACCGTTTACTATAAGAACAATTCACCCCCACACTACACACATTATAGCTCCCACTGCCCTATTACCCATATAATAAGCTTAGTGAAGACCCTTACCAAGCGGATCTTCACACATTGTTCACTTAACATATTCCAAAGCATTGAGAAATCAAAGATAATAGCCCATTTGTCAAATGCCAATTACCCTATTTCATTCATCAACAGACACTTTTATAACCCAAATTATACAAAACCAGCACAAATAAACAAAGGTCACTGCACTCTCCCCTACAGTCCACATTCAGTTGCCATAGCTTCACTACTGAAACCATACGGCATCAATACATTCTACTACAATAACCCTAACATCGCATCCATAACCAGAAACCCTATAACCCGATCTAACAGGCCCACCAACAATTGTAATTCTGATGGCGCGGTCTATGCCGTCCCATGTCGTCAATGCTCCGCCATTTACGTGGGGGAAACGGGTAGATCTGCGGCCATCAGAATGGATGAACACAGCAGAAACATTACCAATAAGAACATAAGATCCCAAATATATACCCATATCTTAAATACAGGTCACTCGTTTGACTTATCCAATCCAACCATCCATTATAAGAACACCAATAACAAATATCAAAGATTTATCCTGGAGGCCATGATATCATTACAATGCAATAGTATCAATAGACACATAGATATACCTGACTCATACCATATTCTGTTGAAATAGCACTTTATCCACATCCACCCGTCATCATGCCTTAAACATCACATTCATAGTTATTTTCTTCCTTTTCTTATCCCTCACAATTGCAATAGTTTACGCCGTTGTATATTAATTCAGATGTAAATATGTATTCTTAGTTTATCTCTGCTGCATGTTAATTTAGATGTATACCATTAATTCTAAATATGTAAATTTGTATTCTTTAGCTCTATATACAGTCGTTCATATCTTCCATTCTATAGCCAGTAGAAGGACGTCACGGTCCGAAAGCTCACAAATATTAAAATAAGAAACTCCTCTTCGTTCTCGTTTTATTTTATTTAAGTAATTATGTAAATAAGTTTATTTCTTTTATTCTTACGCCTTAAGCCAGGCATTACTTTTAACAAATTATGTTTTTTATATATCCCATAAGCTCAATTAAAGCTATTTCTAATCTTCATTATTTTAACTATTTTTATTTTAAAGATTTTAGCCACGACTGCATTGACATAGCATAATCTACAAGATAATCAAAATCAACAGAAATCTCTTTTTTTTTAAATAACATATTTATATGTTACATAATTATAATTCCCAGAACAAATTACTCTATGTTTAGTTTACCACGAGATGTCGCGGTTTATAAATCTATTGTTGTTATTTCCCGTTGGCCGGTTCAAATCTTTTTGTACATACGTAAATACCTAATATTTTATTTTCTTCTTTAGGTCTCATATCAGGTATTTATTTATTTTTCATGTCCATCATCACGTTTAAAGCAAATTGTGATTCAAAGTTTATTTTATTACAAATAATCAGCAAGTAATATTTCTATATCTCAAAATATTCTAAAATCATCAGAAAATCTTTTTTTATAATATATGATAAATATGTTTTGAGAGGTATTTATACTTGTGTTCTCTGCTGAAGAAGAATGTACCATGTACCACGGGTTTATTGATGATCCGATACCCATCTCGATGACAGCATCTTGGCAGTTTCTCCAATCGGATGTTATACTAAATACCTATTATTAAAAATAATATGGTTATTTTTTTACTTATTTCATAATTACATTGAGTATCAAGACACAAAAATCATAGCAGGTAGAAAGATCCCGTAAATAGAGTTAAGTAGGTGCATTCCAAATTTTCAAATAAATATTTCATCAAGTTTCAACCATAAATAATTCGAGTTTGACACAAGGTGTGTGTACCAACAAGGGAAACAAAACTACAATCAAACCAGTTATAGTTATAGAACAATACGTAACATTCTTCAAAGACGAAAGTCTCATCTCTGTAACATAAAGAACAATAAGATGCACAACCTTGATGTTCTAAAGAGTAAACCGTTGCTTCCGCGCGTGGATTCAATTCCCGTAGCGACACGATGACAAGGGCAGCCAAATGAAACGACGTTCTTGTCCCCAAAAAGTAGCGCAGAACTTAATTCAATATTGGTCCCCACAAATTAATTTATCCAGTGTCAACAACTAATTTCATTAGAGCGGCCCGTCTCCTGTGTGGGATTTATATTCAGCCATTTTAATCAGCGGTCGGGATATATCGAGGTGAATTCCTGAATGGACGGAGCGTTAGGCAAATACATGTAAAAACTTCTAATTAGGGACCTAGTCAAATTGGTTGGACTCTCTTGACTTAGGCTGCGGTCCTCTTGCAGCGTGGGCCTACTGTATTGTACTCGGTAGAGGCGTTCAGGTCAGAGGCTTCTGCTCAATGTATTGTGGAGGCGTTTAGGTCAAAGGCTTCGGCTCAGTGTATTATACTCTGGTAGAGGCGTTTAGGTCAGAGGCTTCTGCTCAGTGTATTGTACTCTGGTAGAGGCGTTTAGGTAAGAGGCTTGTGTTCAATGTATTTACTCTGGTAGAGGCGTTTAGGTAAGAGGCTTCTGCTCAGTGTATTGTACTCTGGTAGAGGCGTTTAGGTAAGAGGCTTCTGCTCAGTGTATTGTACTCTGGTAGAGGCGTTTAGGTAAGGGGCTTGTGTTCAATGTATTTACTCTGGTAGAGGCGTTCAGGTAAGAGGCTTCTGCTCAGTGTATTTACTCTGGTAGAGGCGTTTAGGTAAGAGGCTTGTGTTCAATGTATTTACTCTGGTAGAGGCGTTTAGGTAAGAGGCTTCTGCTCAGTGTATTGTACTCTGGTAGAGGCGTTTAGGTAAGAGGCTTGTGTTCAATGTATTTACTCTGGTAGAGGCGTTTAGGTAAGAGGCTTCTGCTCAGTGTATTTACTCTGGTAGAGGCGTTTAGGTAAGAGGCTTCTGCTCAGTGTATTGTACTCTGGTAGAGACGTTTAGGTAAGAGGCTTCTGCTCAGTGTATTGTACTCTGGTAGAGGCGTTTAGGTAAGGGGCTTGTGTTCAATGTATTTACTCTGGTAGAGGCGTTTAGGTAAGAGGCTTCTGCTCAGTGTATTGTACTCTGGTAGAGGCGTTTAGGTCAAAGGCTTGTGTTCAATGTATTTACTCTGGTAGAGGCGTTTAGGTCAAAGGCTTGTGTTCAATGTATTTACTCTGGTAGAGGCGTTTAGGTCAAAGGTTTGTGTTCAATGTATTTACTCTGGTAGAGGCGTTTAGGTAAGAGGCTTCTGCTCAGTGTATTGTACTCTGGTAGAGGCGTTTAGGTAAGAGGCTTGTGTTCAAGGTATTGTACTCTGATAGAGGCGTTTAGGCCAGAGGCTTGTGTTCAATGTATTGTACCCTGGTAGAGGCGTTTAGGCCAGAGGCTTGTGTTCAATGTATTGTACCCTGGTAGAGAGGTTTAGGTCAGAGAGGCTTCTGCTCAATGTATTGTAACCTGGTAGATGAGCCATACACATTATGGTTTTTGAAAAAATGTAATTAGCAAAACAAGCATAAAAAGGCATTTTGAAATTGAAGGCACAATATGGGGGGGTAACAATTATATATTGTAATTCTAACAAATACACTGCGAGTAATTCAAAATAATATTTGGATTATTAGATTTAAATATTGATAGCCCAGGTGTAGTCATCTAGTGCGTGTCTTGCCCAGAAGTGGAAGACCTCGAAGTTAACAACGTAAGACGTAGGTAGACCAATAGAACCATCTCGAGAAACAAGCAAGGATACCAGTTTAACAAAATCAACAAGAAATCCAGGGGCAGGTTTCTTTAATTATTTTTATATTTTTCTAGCCTTCGGGCCAACATGCCTTTAGATGTATAGTTGGCTGGAAGTCATATACTTCTTGTTCCATGTTGAAGGGAATCTCCTCCCCCCCCCTAAAACTAGAGAAATAAAAAAATATAATTAAAGAAACCTGGCCCTGGATTGCTTGTTGATTTTGCTAAATTGTAAAAGTAGGGATAAATATGTATTATAGATACCCGTGCAAACTACCAATGGACAGTCTTCGAATCGACAATGGCATTTTGAGGATGATTTTCGTTTGCTTTTTTTTTTTTATCTCAAGTACATTTGATACAGGCCATTCTTCAGAAAAAAAGTTCCCATTGAAGAGATTTGATCCCGGATCGGAGCGGTAAAAAAATCGACGTTCTTTTCTATTACTCCACCAACATTTGTATAATTCCGTGATGCTCATTGGTTGAGAATAATAAAAAACGGAAGAAAAGTTGTTTATGTAGTAAGACAAGGTTTTTTTACAATAGTTTCCCTCGGGATCAGCTCCGTGTATGCATGCGTGCGGTGCGGTCTAGGATATTCTCAAGGCGTGAGGACTGGGTGCTGCTGCTGTACGACCCAGCCGAGCTGAACGACCGCAGGACCCGGCGGAAACGAAGGCGGACATCCCGGATCTCTGCGCCAGAAGCCGGTATGTGGGTCAGGTCTTGGCGATGTCAACTCGAGGCTCCCCCCACAAATATCTGATAATGAAGATTTTTTTAAATGCCATTGTGCTTTAGAAAGATTGACAAGTCAGAGAGTCTATAGAGATTAGCATAAAGCTAATCTAAATATGGTGATATTCTGGCATGTAAATATCTATATATCAACGATAATGACATTTTGTTAAATAATACATATCTTCAGAAAGGGAATAAAGGGAGAAAATATACGATTGGTATAGGTTCACTCAAAATTTCCCGAATAACATAAAATTTATTGACGATGATTGCAGAATCATTTTTGATATAAATATCATATGATGTATCTTCAGATATTTCAACATTCACTTGAGCTAAACAGAATACGGCTTATACAGATTCCTTAAATACAACCATAAATAATCGTAGCATAAAAACACTGACTGCAAAAGCCCTTAAATCTTTTGCAGTCGACCACACGCCTGCGTGGAAATAAGATCCTTTCTACAGGGCCGCTCACACGCCAAGTATGTGGTTGGGAGCCTTTCAGCAAGAAGCTATAATACGCTTGAAAGTGATCTAAGAAAATATCGAATTTTCTGGTTCAACCAGCATTACATTTTAACTAGCGTTTTAGCTAGCTAAAGAATGGCTTGCCTAAAAGCCTCTTTTAACCAAGCAAATAACTTGTTCTTGTTCCAAAATCACTTTTATTAGGGACCGCTCAAAAAGAGAAACCTAGTTTATGATAATTGTAACAATGAATAATGAATTAAACAAAATGATAACGTGGGATTCGATCCCGGTTCATGACTGTCGAGAATCGAGGGTGTTACCCACTCGTCCACTGACTCTTTATCAACCAAATAAAATGATTTGCGGCGCCTTATGTTTTTATTTTTGTAATATTTGAACTGTATATTTGATTGTATCACGGAAAGTAAACGTTTTTACCTAGTTGTAGATGACCGCGTTTTGAGGAGTATCTTTTTTTAATATATCGGCTTTTTATTGGGATAAACTATGTTCAAAAATAATATCCGCACCTGGAGCAAGTCTACTTCTATGATGCTGGCTAACAACATATGCTTAGCGCTTCCAGCAATTAAAGGTTAAGAAGGCATAGCTTCAGAACGAGTAAAGAATCCGGAAAAAGAGGTAGACAGAATAGGATTTGAGTAGGCTGTGAATAATATCGGTATTAATGCCTAGGCATTCCAAAATGTGTAGACAAGAGTCTATATATGGCGTCTAGTTTTGACGTTTAATTTGACGGAAGAGGCGTCCTTTGCTTCTTTAGATCAATTTCCTCTGGGTAAAATTTCCATCTATAAATATGGGCATATGTGAAAAAGGAAAAATAAAAATCAGGTAGAAATATTTGCCTATACATAAAGTATTTGCCCATTGAAGAGCAGTTTATTTTATAGAAAGCTTGAAAAACCAAAATTAAAAGAAACTTTTTACCTGATTTTTATTTTTCCTTTTTCAAATATTTCTGGGAAACTATTGCTCACACACATATATATACAAACACTTTGCTCAAATAATAAAATGTATCGAATGGAAAAGATACAAGCATATTGAATCTACAACATAATTAATTGCAACAATCAGAAGGCAGTTTATTGTCCATAAATCACATTCTTCCAGGTTTCAACACAGGTATAGGTCAATCTCTTTTTCGGCCCATTAAAAACATTCACAGACTCCCCGGTACCATTTAAAAACGCTTTAAGCGGTTAGAAAACCTAAATACTTTGTTTGCATTGTATTTTGAACAATGGAGAGGCACACTCTATGCTAATTCCTATTGTTTACAGTTTGGAGTACTGGGTTTTTAGAGAGGAATTCAATAGCGGGAGTTGGTCTTGTTGATTTTGTCTTTGTTCTTTTTCTCAGCGCGTTCTGGTTACCAACAGATTCGGTAGTTTAACGGTGGTACTTGAGGTAGAAAAACAACGTGTATCTTTGATTTGACGATACTTTCTACAGTTCAATGGTCTAAACCGTTGGTTTTCGACCGCTACGACCCGGGTTCGATTCCCACATTGGGCACTTTTTTTCTGATTGAAAAAATGCTCCAATGGCCCCTATTCTTGCAAAAGTCGAACCCCACCAGCGAGTGCAAATAAACAAACGGGGCTCTGGTTATTCGTAAATGCAAAGTCGAACTGCTTTTCACATGTGTAAACATGTGGCTCACTTACAGTAAAAGCAATCGCCCTTTTCTACCCATCAAACTCGTAATGGTCTGTACCACGTGTACTAGGGATAAGCAAAAAAAAAGTTTATTAAAGGAGAAGTTCAAGTTAACGCGTGTTAAACGATATTTGAAGAGAAAAAAATGCTGAACGGATATACAGTATAAACAATTTTACTATTTTAGTTCAGAGGATAAGAGGTACAATTTGGATTATAGATTGAAAACATAAGATATCAAGACCAAATTGATGAAATGTTTATAACGCTTCTCCCGGTAACAGCGTGAATAATTAGTTAAGTATAGTTAATATTGAAAATAAAGATACTTCGGCCAGTAAATCTTTTTATTACCTCGACGTTTCGACAAAATCTTTTGTCCTCGTCAGGAGCAAACAAAAATTAAATAATAGTTCAATTTTTGTTTACTCCTGACAAGGACAAAAGATTTTTGTCGAAACGTCGAGATAATAAAAAGATTTACTGGCCGAAGTATCTTTATTTTCAAGAAATATGAATGCCGGCCAGGCAGCCTTTACTTTACGAAAGTTAAGTATAGTTAATATTGAATATAACGGTATATATTTTGGTATCTGAATAATGAATACAATGTATCATAACATACAATGATATAATAAATGATATGATTAATATACAATAATACATAAATTGTACCCCTCCCCCCATTTTTTCATTGTTTAAATTAATATATTTAAATATATCACTGTTTCATAATAACTAATCAAATACAAGGGGGGGTCGGTGGAAGGCTGGTTAAACCGTTTGGTTTTCGACCACTACGACCCGGGTTCGATTCCAACATTGGACACTTTTATTTGTTAATTTTTTTTTTTTAATGCTCCAATGGCCCCCCGATTCTTGCAAAAGTCGAACCCCACCAGCGAGTGCAAGTAACCAAACGGGGCTCTGGCACATTTGTAAGTGCAAAGTCGAACTGCTTTCACATATGTAAACATGTGGTGCGCTTACAGTAAAAGCAGTCGCTAACTACCCACCATGATTATCATGGCCTGTACCCCGTGTACTAGGGATAAGAAAAAAAAACTGTTTCATAATAACTAGTAAAATACAATATGTGGCTATTTTATTCCCTAGCTATATTTTCTAGCTTAAATTTTACAACCCTTTTCTTAACGGGTTTAAGATTGTTTGAAAGTAATTTAAAGCAGATAAAAAGTGGATCAGAGTGCTAAAATACTGAAAGAAAGGACTTTCCTGATTGTGAAACTGAGTGTAGCTGATCTCTCACTGCCATCTATCAGAAAAAATAACTGACCGTTAATTTTAAAAATATATTTTGATTTCAAAAGATTTAAATACGCATTTAAACATCTTTAGTATCTTGGTTCAGATATGCATGTGATATACATGTATGACATGTTCTTTATATTGTAACAAAGTATTTATTACGTAACTCCGCCTTTGCCAGTCCCAAGCCCGGATGAAAAAGGAGGAGCAGTAACAAGCTTACTAAAAACATGGGCTCAGCTGACCCGGCTGATAGTACCCTGAAAGGGCTCCTGATCCAGGGATACAGGATGAGCAGCGTTTGTACCCCATGTTAGGAGCGGCTGCACATGGCGTCTGTTCCTCATATCAGAGGCGGTCATTTCTTTTGGAGCTAAGTCGGCTGCCACTGAGTAGTGCTCCCAGTCTTAATGACAAAGGCAGACGCATTCTACTTCACCCAGTCATGATGGTTGTTAAACAGACATCATAAAGGGTCACAACTTGATACCCTAATATGATTGGAACGTTCTTTGCGTTGGAAAAACAAGAAAGCGTCATAATACAAGTTCACACGTGTGGTTAAAGTATCGTCAGCTGTGTCTGTAGTGAAAATGTGGAGTGCTTAGATTCGTCATTTACAACAACTACAACAATAAAGGTAAATAATTGTACACTGATATTTCATTATCGTAAACTATGATTGATTGATTAATTGTTAGATTGACACAAAAGTTGAGAAACTGAGTTTATAGGGTATGTCATACTATTGATAAATGTTGATAGTGTTAAGTAAATTATTAGTTTAAAATTAATTAATTAATTATTTATTATTTTACAAATTTTAAATAGTTTCAAATTTATTTAGCAAAAATTTGAACCTTCGATCTGAATAAATGTTTTGATTTTCGAATTGATTCTTTAAAATTACAAATATTAAGAAAAAGTGGCAGATATAAGAAAACTTTATTTAAACTGTGTTGAGCAAGAATTTTAACATCTAATTTAAGTAAATGTTTTAATATTCAACTTCATCATTTACAATTACAAATTTTATTTAATTTCAAATTTATTTAGCAAAAATATGAACTTTCGATCTGAATAAGTGTTTTGATTTTCAAATACCAACGCGGCTGGTGGAGTGGCGATCTATCGTAAATTATCATCGACATCTACGGCGGAAGTGTTCCAAGTTGCGATTACAGACGTAACTCGTGTCATTAAAACCAAGGGTGACATGTGCATGACTGAAGTTACTTGCTTCGCCGCTAATACTAGCTTCAAGTTTATACTCGGTGCTGTATATATTCATCCAGGAGCTAGTATGCAGGATATTGGAATGTTACTATGGCAAGGACTCGGTCCGTACATTCACAACAGCCAGTACGTGCCACCGTTCGTGCAAGTTGATTCTAGTATACCGATTCTTCTGTGTGGTGATTTTAACAAAAACGTAAAGCCTGACAACTCGTTTCTTAAATTCATGAAAAATACGTATAATCTTGATTGCGTATCAAACGTTTCTAAGTCAACTACGTTAAAAGGAACAACTATCGACTTGACTTTCGCAAGACACATTACAGCAGAAACACTTCCTTTCATTTCATATTTCTCCTATCATCGTCCTATCCTCAACAAAATCACTCAAATAGGAATTAGTTAAGTTTTAGTTTACATGTACAATGTTTTAGTAAACAAAATATATTTCTATAGTTAAAATTTGTGCAATTCTTATTTTCATTCAATTCCTTGTTCCTATTGTGCAATTTAATTATATTCATATCAATAAATATTCTACCGTTGTCACGTAAAATCTTCGCCCGTAAAACCGACTTTACAGGCAACCATTTTTTTTTGTACAGAATATTAATTTTTTGATATTTATATTATTTATATTTTGCTACTCTCTCTGAAAAATTCCCTCATTTCTTCTTATAAATGTTGAATTTGGTGCTTTCACTAAATAAATTTGCTGTGGCATCTGAAGTTTGTCTTACCTAATTTTCTACATTACAATATTATACGGTTTAAATATCCATTTATTATAAGGTAATAACACACCATCTATATTGTTGCATCAATTTTAATGCGCCCTACATTTATTCAAAATATTCTATGATATTTAATATTTATTTAAAACAGATTATTTAGATTATCATCATTTATTTTCATAGTTTCATTCCTTTTGTAATATTTTATTGTAAATATATCTTGATTGCTTATTGGAGCGAGAGAGGACGGAGAGGAAGACTGCGGACCACGACCTACGAGGAAGACGACGAATAAATAAACACAATAACTTTAAAAGGTAATTTATTTTTATTTACTTTTATTTATTTGCTTTGAATATGGAAACCCGCTCTGGAAACGTGTATAACACCAAGAAAGAAGAAACCAAGGTCGACGACCCTGCAAAGCTGCAACTTGGTGCAACAATATATAGTAGGAAATGAAAGCATTAAAGATTCCACCATCCAGTGTAACATATATTCTAAGAATCGGACAATACTGTATTAGAGCTCTAAAAAGCGGTCTTATAGATTAAATTGGCGAACCGCTGGTAGGGTTGACTATATCGCAGTAAGGAGAGTAAAAGTTTGTTTTATGTGTAAAATGCTTTAATTCTTTGATTTCCTTTATTACTCCATTTAATATATTTTACAAGATTCCACTAAGCCCAACTTACCTACCTCAATTAAAAATTTAGCTAAAATTTAAAATGTCCATATATTATCTTGAATGCCAAATTTTGAAGAAATGTAAAAGAAAGATGTTCAATCCAACAAGTGAATCCTGTCAGTGAAGCAATAACATCCCGAGTCAAGTGAAGACGACGGATGTCCCGGAATCTTCATTTGAAACAAGAGCGCCGAACTTAACTTGGAGCTTAACGGCGATACGTCTTACATTATGGAGAGGCGTGCGATAGCTGGCCAATGGGCGCGCTTCTTTCGGTCTAAGCCCCTTACGTCATGAGCTGATTGGATCAATCTTTTGTCTTTGCTCAGCTCCGCCCCCGTTCCCTTTGTCTCAGCCTCCCTGCTCCTATTGTCGCTTTTTTCTCTGGAGAACTTTTGCTCCGTTTCTTTAATCCGTCTCTGCTTAGTCATTGATTCCGTTACTTCCTTTTGTTCTCTCAGAGAAACTTACTTTTCTCTCCTTTTCACCGAATATTTTACGTCCTCTCCTTTTGTTCTGTTCTCTCCTTTTGTTCTGCCCTCTCCTTTTGTTCCGTCCTCTCCTTTTGTTCCGCTTTCTCCTTTTGTTCCGCCCACTCCTTTTCACCGAATAATTATATCTTATGTCCTCTCTCCTTTTGTTCTGTTCTCTCCTTTTCACCGAATATTTATATCTTTCGTCCTCTCCTTTTGTTCTGTTCTCTCCTGTCCACCGAATAATCATAACTCATGTTCTCTCCTTTTGTTCCTCCTCTCCTTTTTCCACCGAATAATTATATCTTACGTCAATTCCTTTTGTTCTGCCCTCTCCTTTCCACTGAATAATTATATCTTGCGTCCTCTCTGCTTTTGTTCCGCCCTCTCTTTTTCACTGAATAATTATATCTTACGTTCTCTCTCCTTTTGTTCTGTTCTTTCCTTTTTTTCACCGAATAATTATATCTTACGTCAACTTCTTTTGTTCCGCTCTCTCCTTTTTTAACCGAATAATTATATCTTATGTCCTCACTCCTTTTGTTCTATTCTCTCCTTTTCACCGAATATTTAAATCTTACGGCTTCTTCTTTTGTTCTGTTCTCTCCCTTTTACCGAATATTTATATCTTGCATCCTCTCTTTTTGTTCTGTTCCTTCTTTTCCACCGAATAATTATATTTTACGTCCTCTACTTTTGTTCCACCCTCTCCTTGTGTTCTGTTCTCTTTTTTGTTCGAAATAGATATATTTTCACGGCATACAAAACCTCGATCTCCATTTGTTCAGTTTATTTATCCAATTTTTGGTAACTTTATTGAAATCTCTCCTTGCTCGTAAACACCCGCTAACTATTATTATACTATATATTTTCTTTATGTTTAGTTATGTTTAATCTCTCTTAAGTATACACAAATTGATCTTTTCAAAGACAATTTAACAATGTACCTCCTTGAACATCTGTTTTCTCGATATTGCAGTGATTTGACTCAATACAAGACATATATATTTGTTAATTATCAATCTTTATTGTTTGATGCATTTTAGGTCTCGAAATTCTAAACTGTATTTTAACATTCACGTATATTTTTTCTATATATTTTAATCTAAACCACGTGTTTGAAAAAGATAAATATTACTTTCTATAAATTGTGAACTGAATAAAACTAACTGGGTTCCAGATTGTAATAAGACATCGTAAGGCTGTAAGAAATATCAAATAGAGAGGGATGAGGGGATTGTAAAAACAACTATTTAATTGGATTAAAAATCATTTGTAAATGATAATTTAAAATGCTCATATATATGTAATACCAAAACAATGTTTTTTTCTATAAACCTTTCGGAAACTCTTTAAAGTTATTTTTTCTTTTGATTTCACATGTTACTAGCTCAATATGTAATATAGGATTGGAAAACCCGTTGGCACAAGTGTATAATATCTCATGGGGATTACTTTGAATGGGGACAAAATAGGTATTCATGAATAAATTAATAATTTTTGAAAAAACACAAAAGTCGCGATACTTTTTGAACACACCTCGTATATGCAAATTTCCATTAATAATTAATATTAATAAATTAAAAAATAATTTGTTTATATAACTTCTATATATCAGTGTAGTTATGTTTTAAATGGATGTTCAGGAAAGACAGCTATATAATCACATCAATAGTGGACAGAAAGAAACGTATAAATCACGCTACTCACAGCTACACATCAGACTTGATAGCAAAGAACTACCAGGAGGTACATACCTGTAAGATTTTCCAATACGATGGCATCATGTGAGGACTTACCTGGATGTCAAGAACTGTAAGATTCCTCACACGAAATATCTAGTGTAGATCTAGAAATTTATCTGAATGATCAGAACTAGAAGATTCTCCCACACGAGGCCATCTAGCGTAGATCAAACTCTATACCGAGAAATTCACCTGAATGTTCAGATCTGTAAGGTCCTCCTACACGAGGCCATCCATTGTGCACCTTAATCTATATTGGAGAAAACTGGAGATCTATAATCACAAGACCTTCTCACACGAAGCCACTTAGTGTGAACCACATACAGATTCTTATTTGAAGAACTCACCTGGAGGTTTAGAAATTCAAGATCCTCATTAGCGAGGCCATCTATTTTGGACCTGACTTTATATCGAGGAACTCCCAAAAGGTCCATAACTGCAAGAGCCTCTTACGCTAAGCATCTAGTGAGGATCTGACTCTATGTCGAGGAACTACCCGGAGGTCCGTAACTGCAAGAACCTCTTACACGAAGCATCTAGTGAGGATCTGACTCTATGTCGAGGAACTACCCGGAGGTCCGTAACTGCAAGAACCTCCTACACGAAGCATCTAGTGAGGATCTGACTCTATGTCGAGGAACTACCCGGAGGTCCGTAACTGCAAGAACCTCCTACACGAAGCATATAGTGAGGATCTGACTCTATGTCGAGGAACTACCCGGAGGTCCGTAACTGCAAGAACCTCCTACACGAAGCATCTAGTGAGGATCTGACTCTATGTCGAGGAACTACCCGGAGATCCGTATCTGCAAGAACCTCTTACACGAAGCATCTAGTGAGGATTTGACTCTATGTCGAGGAACTACCCGGAGGTCCGTAACTGCAAGAACCTCCTACACGAAGCATCTAGTGAGGATCTGACTCTATGTCGAGGAACTACCCGGAGATCCGTATCTGCAAGAACCTCTTACACGAAGCATCTAGTGAGGATTTGACTCTATGTCGAGGAACTACCCGGAGGTCCGTAACTGCAAGAACCTCCTACACGAAGTCATCTAGTGTGAACCTGACTCTATATCGAGGAACTACCTGGAGGTCTGTAACTGCAAGAGCCTCCTACACGAAGCAATCTAGTGAAGACTTGCCTTTATATTGAGGAACTACCTGGAGGTCCGTAACTGCAAACACCTCTTATACGAAGCATCTAGTGAGGATCTGATTTTATATCGAGGAACTACCTAGAGGTTCGGAGTAGTTCGACGAAGTTCACGGCGGCGGAAATGACCCACAGGTGGCGGACAACCGGCGACACACCTGCGTCTCGCTCAGCTGGCCGCGGGATGACGCATGCACGGAACGTCGCGCAAGAATGCTGGCGGCCTGAAATCTCTGCTCCCAACCACAACAGCTCTGTGGTTTAAAAAAAAGAGAAAATACTTCCTCCTCATTTACCAAATTGCCATTGATAAACTCAGCGTAACATTCAGTAGCAGCAATAATCGGATTAGATCAATAACTGTGTAAAGGTACCAGAAATTCTACACCACACGAATGGCTCAGATAACTAACTTCTTCGGATTCAACTTTTGCATCCGATAATTAGGGCGAAGCATCATGCAACATTCAGTTGCACGACAAAGAAATGTATTTTTCTTAATTTCACCACTTGATCTAATGCATTGTTCACTTTGATTAATGTATTTTTAAAATTTAGTTTCATATGAAACTCCAGATTATGCCATTTTTATCTATCCAGACATCTATAACTAAATAAAAAAATTCATCAATATCTAATAGAATCAATGAATTCCAATCCTATCGAATAAAATCCAATGCCTAAAGGGTATAATAATAAATTCAATCAACATTTCAGATGACAGATGATTAATAGTACTTAATATTTCCAATGAATTTTACATTTACAAAAGATTTTACAATGATTTTTTAAAAATGAATTTACAAAGAAATCATTTACAAGGAAATGCTATACAAGATAATGCAAAGGCAGCGGTCGGAAGTTTTAGTTAAGGGAAATATACATCCCTCAAAATATGTTCTTCAAAATTTCTACCTTTTCTGAGAAATTGGAATACTCGGAAAGAGAGAAAGTTGAACTCAATACCTTTCGTATCACTTCAACCCTTTTTATATCAATAAATACTTTTAATAAAATCTTTAGTCTTTTATATACAGAATTCTCTAAGAGATACAGAGAAAGAGTGGAATAAAGAGGAAGAATAGAAATTAAAATAAACAAAGATAAATGGGAAATATGCACATATAGATCTGTAATTGTTTTGATTAAGGTGAAAACATTGAGTTTCCAGGGAAAAGTTTCTTTTTAAAATTTTTGAATTGACAAATCCTTAGCTTTGGAGTACGAAAGATCTTCCACAGGAGAAAATGTACGTGCCCGAAAGCTATAGGTTTGTCAATTAAAAACATTTAAAAGAAACCTTTGCCTGCAGGCTCAATGTTTTAACTTTAATATCGATTTGATGGATTATTTTATTGAATTATTTTGATATCATTTATTATTTAATTAAAAAAGACATATATTGGATCAAAATATCATATATTTTAACAATATTTTAGTTGGCTGAACGCCAACCTTTATCAAGGTATTATAACATATTAATGTGTGTTATAAGAATTCTTCTGCTCTTCTTTTATTTACAGGTTACAGTAAATTAATGGGGTAGAAAACACTAGAATCAAAACCTTTATTAATTCTATATATAGTAAATTCTCGATCTTTGAGACAAGCAATGAAACAGAGATGTCAAGTCTTGAATCCAATTTGGTTTTAAATCGTCTATTTTTTTATCATCACAATTATCATCAGATATCTTTGCTGATTTAAAAGTTGGCCGTTAGTGGTAAACTTATTCAGTATTTTCGGCCAGTCACTGAAGTGGCTAAATAAGCTGCTAATGATCCGTATATATGGGGAATTAAACTCAGGGAAACATTTGAATTCAAATTTATATTAATATTAATGTCTGTGCGTATATATAATTTATAAAACTTCCAATAAATACATTTTTTTTATCACAAAAAAATACAAAAATTTTATAATTTCATAAATTATAAATTTTATAACAAAAATAGCACAAAAATTAAATTTTAGCGGGGTCATGTTGATAAATTAAGAGAAAAGCATCTCTTGATTATTCAACTCAAAGTTGTCAGAATAAATCGTTGATTTTTAATCATTACAGAATATTGACCAAATCCCCCCTTTTAATTAATCAAGAAAAAATCCAACCACTTATACATTTCAGGATGTTGGCCCTTATCAGCGTGATGCAAGCTATACCTCAACGACTAAAAAAGCTGGTCCTTGAAGTTCCTGATAAATAATTGGACAATATTATGGAATAATATTAAAAATAAACTATTAGTTGAGATATTAATTGAGACTGATGGCGCAAGCCATCAGCAACTTTCAGCTGTACGATCAGAAAGTGATTTTTTTCTTTAAAAATAAGCAGGAATTTGACCAAAGTCACTCTTCTACGGGCTGACAAAAAATATTTCGTAAATAAGTTAAATAACCACCTGGAGCAATATATTGTAAAAGTACAAAATCCTCTGAGGGGAAGAGTTTCTTGTGAGGTTTTATTTATCTAAGCTTTCTTCAGTAGAAGGGTAGAAATGTTCGAAAGCTTTGTTGTTATTAGTTTGTTTAAAACAATCAATGACTTACCCAAGCGATTTACTTTGAAAATCAACCATTATTTATTTTTATCTTCGGCTATCTACAGCTCGGCTAAATAAAACCTTACAAGAATCTCTTCACTTCACGATTTTGTACCTTTTACAACATAGTTCGTAAATAATTCATTTAAAAAAAAATAAAAACATATATGAGGAGGAAGGCAAGTGTGTGTGTATGGGGATTAGATTCTTTTATTAAATATATAAAGAATATTCTTTCAACCTAAAACAGTTTTATAAAAGGAGCAAAAGATGATGGGAGGTAAAAAATAGGGATAGGAAGGGAAAATTATTCATTCCCTTTATGACGGCTCTTTCCCCGAGAAGGGTAACGCCCCTGTTTGGCCAGTAGGTTTTTTACCGAACTTGTTTACCTCGATCTGGACAAAAATATGGGTCCTTGGGGACAGGGGCCTCAAGTTTCACTTATCCAGCGCTTCTTGACAATTGACAATTAAAATAATTTTATTGACATCTTGTCAAAACATGCAAAAGTGCAAAGCCTGCACTATTAAAAAAAAAAGAGAATTAGTATATATATATGCATGATACTATGTACAATGATTATGGCGCCTCTGCTAGCGTTGTATAGTTTGGTGGAGAATAGGTAGATCGCGTGCTTCGCCGATGAGGAGATGGTGATGGCGTGGTCCTCGAGACCAACTGGAAAGATCCAGGACTGCAGGTCCGTCTGATGATGGAGATCACCTCTCGGATGACAGAATTGATAGAATACGTATCTACTGATTGCTAAACGACGGATTCTTTGATGTCTATCCATGAGTTTGAATCGTTTATATAAAAAACCATGGATAGTATACACATGCTATAATGCTATTGTATTCTGCTGAAAGTATATCCTATGCCCAGTTCCAAAAATCTCGCGCCATTCTGTTCTGCTAAGATAATTTGTTCTATTTTTTAAAATGACACATACACTTCATGATCATAGGAATCATTCGATTTTTTCGTTTTATTCTATTTTATAATATAGCACCTCCTCTATAGTATAAGGTAGCATGTAGTTCCTTTTTATAGTGCGTTTCTCCCCTAGTTCTAGATTTAAAAATAATAACATTCTTACCAAAGATAAATATTTGAAGTTTTTAGGAGATTCGTATATCTTTATTTGAAAACCTAGTTTCATATTTCATCTCCCAATTGGTTTTATAACTTCGTTATTTATATTCTAATATAATTCAGGGGGAGAATTACAATATCTTCAAATTGTTTGAAGAAAGTATATTTTTATACTTCAAAATATTTACTTGTAATTACGATGATATAAGAGTCGATGGACGTGTGGCTAACACCCTCGATTTCCGACAGTCATGAACCGGGATCGAATCCCGCGTTAACATTTTGTTTAATATGTGAATAACCTTCATATATCATTGTTGCAATTATCATAAACTAGCTTGGTCTTTTTGAGCGTTACCTGATAAAGTGATTTTGGAACAAGGTAATAATGATAGCAAATTTATGACATAGAGTACTATGGTTTGAATCTTACTCCATAACAATATGAAACGTTAAGATCCGGGTAGAGCTATATTCTGTTTGATTTAATGCAGTCTAGAATGTGTGATGCCAAGGCTGAGTTTATGAGACATTTGATGCAAAGTGGGGAAGTTTTCGCACCCTCTCAAACATCATTGTTTTCTATTGTTTGTATTAATGTGTTTGCGGACTACAAACATTTATTTCTCAGCTGTTTTTTAAAAAATATCATTATTTTTAACTAAGGGATATTCCTTATGACAAGGTATATAAAGTAAAAACACTAGGATTACATATTTATTGCATAATATCATATTGCTATATGGAAACTGTCTTAAGAAATTCTCTCAAAGGATATATGTAAAGTGTTTGGATAACCTAGGAGTACTGGTCATAGGTTTTGTAATCTGATGATTACCTGGTATTAGACACATAGAACAGGAGTTCACAAAAAGTCTTGTACGTCCAAACGTTCAGTAGTTCTGCAGAAAATATGGTTTTACATGGAAAGCGTGTGTATATCGAGGCGCCTTCAATTGATAGGTATTAGAAACAGCCTATAAAAGTGGCTATTAGCGATGCATATAGGTTAATGTAACTTGTATCTTATCAATTCCTTTTTTTTCCCTTTATATATCCTATCCATAGTTATGGATAGTATATTGAGAGAAATAGAGATATTTTAAGATACAAGTTGTATAATGCTATATAATATATTGGTTTATAGGTGTTCCTTTTAAAACAGTAATCGGCGTTTTATGTATGGATAATGGTTTAAGGGCGTGAACTATACAAGGTGACGGTCAATGGCTGTGTGATTTCAACCTTTTGTCCATTATCAGTGATTTGGAGAGAGTTTGTGGAGTAAGGCCTTGGTCTGCGCAGAAAAATAAGATTGGCTGGGTGGAGATTGAGCGATGTGCGCCGAGGTCTGCGCATAAAAGGAAGGAAACGACGATTGGCTGGCTAATCTCTCGTCTGTTCTAATTGAGCGTCTGCTGGTCGGCGTGTCAAACTGGTGAATGGAGGACGGACGTATCCTGGCTCTGTGTTGTGGCTGGTTTATATGGTGGCTCTTGTCTTGTAGATGGTAGAATGTATGTTTTCTCTCTGTGTTGTGGTTGGTGTATCTGGTGGCTCTTGTTTTGTAGATGGTAGGACATATCTGTTGGCTCTGTGTCGTGGGTGGTATATCTGGTGGCGCTTCTCTTGTAGATGGTAGAATGTGTCTGTTTGCTTTGTGTCGTGGGTGGTATATCTGGTGGCGCTTCTCTTGTAGATGGTAGAATGTATCTGTTTGCTTTGTGTCGTGGGTGGTGTATCTGGTGGCGCTTCTCTTGTAGATGGTAGAATTTATCTGTTTGCTTTGTGTCGTGGGTGGTGTATCTGGTGGTGCTTGTATTGTATATGGTAGGACGTATTGGTGGATTTATCTGTTGGCTCTGTGTAGTGGGTGGTGTATCTAGTGGTGCTTGTCTTGTCGATGGTAGAATGTATCCGTTTGCTTTGCGCCGTGGGTGGTGTATCTAGTAGCTCTTGTCTTGTAGATGGTGGATGTGTCTGTTTTCTCTGTGTCATGGGTGGTGTATCTGGTGTCACTTCTCTTGTAGATGGTAGAATGAACCTGTTGGCTCTGTGTCATGGGTGGCATAT
Organism: Cordylochernes scorpioides; assembly: GCA_030710605.1. Classification (NCBI taxonomy): domain Eukaryota; kingdom Metazoa; phylum Arthropoda; class Arachnida; order Pseudoscorpiones; family Chernetidae; genus Cordylochernes; species Cordylochernes scorpioides. Next base: position 41,891,253 of record CP092864.1, read on the forward strand.
CTGGTGGCGCTTGTCTTGTAGATGGTAGAATGAATCTGTTGGCTTTGAATTGTAGATGGTGTATCTAGTAGCGCTTCTCTTGTAGATGGTAAGACGTATTGGTGGATATATTTGTTGGCTCTGTGTAGTGGGTGGTGTATCTAGTGGTGCTTGTCTTGTCGATGGTAGAATGTATCCGTTTGCTTTGCGTCGTGGGTGTGGTATCTAGGGGCTCTTGTCTTGTAGATGGCAGAATGTATTGGTGGATGTATTTGTTGGTTCTGTGTTGTGGGTTGTGTGTCTATTAACTCTTGTCTTTTTAATGGTTGGATGTATCCTTGCTCTGTGTTATGTGACTGGTGGCTCTTGTCTTGTAGATTTGAGGATGTATCCTGGGCTGTGTTGTAGGTGGTGTTTCTAGTGGCTCTTGCATTTTGGATAGTATGAAGGTAGGATCTCTTTGCGGAAGTGTTTGGTATAGCTCTTGTACTTTATAGGTAGGAATGATTTAGATCTTTGTAGATGTATCTCTGTTGTATTGTACATAGTATAGTGCTGCGTCTTTCTCTTTGTGGATGATATTGCTAATTCTGTATTGCATAGTGTGGGGTTGTATTCGGTTCTTTATAGACGTGTCTGTGTGTATGGTAGATAATAGGATCTTATTTGGATCATCGTAAGCCCTAAATGATTAGCAGAAAAAGATGTATAAAAGAGGAAATCGCGAAGAAATACGATCACGGCCGAATAAATTTACTTATCATATAATTTTATCAACATTCAAATATATATTTCACCTTCCAGACAAAGGTTTCTCTTTTATTATTACGTGAATGTATCAGCATCTGTCATAAACATTCTACTTGCGAGGGGAGAACCTGTTTTTTAGTAGAAAATTTTGAAAATTATTACATATCACATTAAATATATAGTTAACTGATTTTGAAGATGCCTTTTAATATAATATTAGAATGTCTTGATTTGACATCTCTATAAAACGCGTTGTTTTCTTTAGAAATTCTTTTTGAATTATTTTTATATCAGCGTCGATTAATAATAAATGGCATCGGCCTTAAAGACTTCATTGTTGATCGAGAAATTGATAAAAAAGAATGCTTATTATTAATCATATATAGGAATGGGAGGTGCATCTTCCTCTCTATATAAGATATACCTGTATACTCTAAGATCGAGGTAGATTCATGGTACCTAGATGTCCCCGTGTCCTCTAACATCGAGGTATGTGCAGGGTACCTAGATGTCCCCGTGTCCTCTAACATCGAGGTATGTGCAGGATACCTAGATGTCCCCGTGTCCTCTAACATCGAGGTATGTGCAGGGTATCTAGATGTCCCCGTGTCCTCTAACATCGAGGTATGTGCAGGATACCTAGATGTCTCCGTGTCCTCTAACATCGAGGTATGTGGAGAATATATATCTAGATGTCTCCGTGTCCTCTAACATCGAGGTAGGTGCAGGATACCTAGATGTCCCCGTGTCCTCTAACATCGAGGTATGTGCAGGATACCTAGATGTCCCCGTGTCCTCTAACATCGAGTTATGTGCAGGGTACCTAGATGTCCCCGTGTCCTCTAACATCGAGGTATGTATAGGGCACCTAGATGTCCCCGTGTCCTCTAACATCGAGGTATGTGCAGGGTACCTAGATGTCCCCGTGTCCTCTAACATCGAGGTATGTGCAGGATACCTAGATGTCCCCGTGTCCTCTAACATAGAGGAATGTGCAGGATACCTAGATGTCCCCGTGTCCTCTAACATCGAGTTAAGTGCAGGGTACCTAGATGTCCCCGTGTCCTCTAACATCGAGGTATGTACAGGGTACCAAGATGTCCCCGTGTCCTCTAACATCGAGGTATGTACAGGGTACCTAGATGTCCCCGTGTCCTCTAACATCGAGGTATGTGCAGGATACCTAGATGTCCCCGTGTCCTCTAACGTCGAGGTATGTGCAGGGTACCTAGATGTCCCCGTGTCCTCTAACATCGAGGTATGTGCAGGATACCTAGATGTCCCCGTGTCCTCTAACATCGAGGTATGTGCAGGGTACCTAGATGTCCCCGTGTCCTCTAACATCGAGGTATGTGCAGGATACCTAGATGTCCCCGTGTCCTCTAACATCGAGGTATGTGCAGGGTACCTAGATGTCCCCGTGTCCTCTAACGTCGAGGTATGTGCAGGGTACCTAGATGTCCCCGTGTCCTCTAACATCGAGGTATGTGCAGGATACCTAGATGTCCCCGTGTCCTCTAACATCGAGGTATGTGCAGGGTATCTAGATGTCCCCGTGTCCTCTAACATCGAGGTATGTGCAGGGTACCTAGATGTTCCTCTATCATCGAGGTAAGTGAAGGTGGTACCCAGATGTCCGAATGGTAGGAATCACATCTAGTGTGTTGCCAGAGACAAGATGGGGGACGACGGAGAAGAAGAAAAAATCAATTAAGAGAAGAAATTCCGAGCGGAGAAAAATTGTCGGCGGTTAAAAACAAAGAAGGCGGGGTAATGAATGAAGACGAATGGGGCGGGCAATAAATTACGGAGGCGATGTCATTAGAGGTATTAAAAAGACATGGAGGGGGGGAGGGGGATAATCCGTTTGTGAGCGTGGCGGACACGTAGGCCAAACCTGCTGCCTCTTTGTTCTCCCGAGAGGCTCTTGTTGTTCATCCCGAGATGCCTCTTCTGTTTATCAGACTCGTCGCGACCTCAGTTTGGTCAGTGATTAGAATGGTGCATTGTTGTGGTCTCTTCTTCCTTGTCCACAGAGGACTTCAGCTGGGAGATCTCACACGAATGCTGTCGACTTTCCTCCACATTGGATGAGTGGAACATCTAAATCTTGAATTTTTGTCGGGATAACTCTAAGGTGTAAGTGATTTTCAAGAACGAGAACTTGTATCCAAGCCTAAATCTTTCATTGCTACTTAGAACTTGAAGACATGATTTTTTTCAACACTTATCTAAAGAATTTGATATTAGAAGTCTTTTTTTTTTTAAACACTGCACATATTGAATTGTATCCTACACACTTATAACCTATATTGAAATATTTTAGAAATTCTATATTATTCCAAAACAATGGTGCAGATTGTGCACTATCGCATGAATTGACAAGATATCAATAAAATTATGTTAATTGTCAATTGTCTACATTCGAGACGTCTTCAAAACCTTGGAGATTTCTCCTTGTTATCTCTGGTCGCTATTTAGATATAGGATTACATTTATTTCTGGATTTATCTCATCCTATGGATCTCTTATGAGAAGTTTCATTGTTTTTGTGTACGAGTTTCTTATTTCCAATTTCACAAGTTTACCAGTTACCAGCTATTTCGAAGCTTCTATTCTCTTAGTGAGGATCTTTGGACAGGTGATTGTAAAAAATGATGCTGGAGATTGAACGAAGCAATTCATTCTCATCTTGAAGATTGTGTGTTGTAGATTTGTTCAGGCTCTATTTAGATATTCAGCTTCAAGTCTAACGTTAGAATGAGAAACGTACCATGACCAACAATTAGACTTTGTTGTGAATAGAATCAATGGAGATACTATGAAGATGTCTTTGTCATAGATCAATTACAACAATAAGACTCTTTATTTGATTAAATTCAGAAGATTTTGGGAAATCGCCTTTATAAAACAAAACCAAATGCATTATTATCAAATTAAAGTTCAAATTTTCGCTTTCAATTTTCATTTGATAAGCATATATTTCGTTTTTCTTGAAAAAGAGGATCCCCCTCCCTAAAAAAAGCCTTTGAAAAGTTAAAATAAAATAAATAGTATTAATGTCGCTTGTGTTGAAGTAATGTCTTGGAGAGTCGATTCAAGAGGGGCAATTAGAGTCTGCCCTTCAAACAATACGATCATTTAAGACATCAGCAGCTTCCAGTAGTAAGACGTTAATTGGATTTGTTTGAAGTATTTATCGTCGTCGACATCCCACAGTCCATTTAGGATCGTTGGGTCAGTTCAAATATAATATTTCAACACTAAATTTTATCATCATTGGACGAACTCATCTCTTACGGAACTAAAGAAGATCCTGTCGCTGCATCAGGCCTCTCATCCAAGAGGCATTCACAGTCATCCAGCGGCCCCCTGACCTGCAAAGCTGACTTCGGGTGAGGCCTGGATGACAAGACCCTGGCCATTCTGGCGACGGCCAAGAGCTGCATATATAAGTTCCATCTCTCTGTTAAACTGAGAGAGGATATACGGGTTGATCCTGTCCTTGTCTGGAGTAAGATAAGGTGTCTCCTTCCCCGAGAACAACTGTAAATGTTTTATATTTAATTGTAAATAATATCTAACCTTTGTTTATTTTCTCATTTGCTTTTGTAACCATTGACTAAGTGTCAATCAAATATTTTGAACTGTCAATCGAGTTCATTTCTAGCCTTCCTCGTCGTCCTGAGCTTAAATCCTTCAAGGACTGGCAGAGGAAGGTGTCAGATCTAACCATATGGCTTACCCAGCGACTTTGTTTCCGTCGGATTCCTTCAATTATGTTTCCGTGGTGTTATCCAAGCAGATTATCGTCCTCCTAACTTCGTTTCTTTCTCTCTTTAATTGGAAAAGTATATTTATATTTTTAAAACCAAATTCTTGTTTAAATCTGAACAACAAGAAAGGCCTACCTCAGAGATAAAGTATTTCTTATAAAACATACATATTGTGGTGATAGCACTTTTCCTGAGTACATATGGTACAAGCCGTAAACACGGAAATATTGCTAAATAGGCAACTAACGCCAATATCCGACAAGAATGTAGAGATTTCAGCCTTAGTTTACAAGTCCTGTATTTATCAAACGACAAGAAAAAAAGGTTAATAGGCAGATGTAGTCCATATTGGTGTTGTTACTATAATTCTGTACTTTCAGTCAGTCGTGAGACTGAACCTTGCAATATTTTGAGAGTCCCATTGAAGTAATTTGCAAATGATCAATAAGAGATTCGACCACAGGCCAACTGGTTATCAAAATTTTACAGTTTTTACCATTAAGCCACCATCTTTAAACATATTTGTATATTGCATCACATTTTTTAGTCGTTTGTTATTTATTTAAAAAATTATCGAAAGTTATAAAATAAACAGAATAATTTAGATAGATAACTAAAACTTTTATGTTTATTGTTGAAATTTACACATATAAATTTTATATTAAAAACACTTATGCGAAAAACATGGTATTGTTTAATCGCTAATAGAATAATATTTAGCATTAACAAGAACTGCGCTTATGGATTCAAATCTTCACAAATATTCCCTCTGAAAAACTAAAAAACAGCAACATTCAAACACCAAATTACAGGCTATTCACTATGCAGAAATATTTATTGAGCACGTAATATTTACATAACCATGGCACATATGTTTTTTAAGAAGCAAGGGGGAAGATGGATTGTGTGCAATATGAAATTCATGACTCTCATGTGAATAGCAGAGGGGGAGTGGGGGAACGTCAAGACAGGAAGGGGGGGGGGGGGATATGCAATAGCGTTAGCTTATCAACTTAAATTGTGATTTTTTTAATTCCTCAAATTTAGAATTCTGATGAATTTCAAACGAGACGAGCGATACATTAATGGTGCATAATAAACATCCCCTCTTCTGCGATAATCAAAATTAATCTTTCCGTCAACATATATGAACGCTCCTCGAGGAAAGAGTTAAACTCGTCCATCATCAGCTCTATTGGGGAAGCCATCTTTTTGATTGGCAAGCAATTAAGAGTAGCGTGCTCGACGTGAGATAGGTTTGCTTCTGCATTTCGAGAACGGTGGCGAGTCGTGACCTTGCAACTAGGAGAACGGCTATATTTGGTGGGAACCCCCGTACAATACAGCTAGCTCTCAACTGTACAGTGAGTGTTATATAATAAAATGAAAATCACTCGTGCGAGTTGTGAGGAAATGAAATTGAAAACTGGTTGCTCTCTTGGAAACCGTTTTGTTCATTATTTATAGTAACAATGCTTCCAAATTCTATATAATCCAAACGGACGATATGATAGCTTTACCGGTATGATGTTTGAATTGGCGGAAAATTTGCAGAAATTTATAGCGCTAGGTCTTTCCAATAAATTTAGTTTTGCATCTTCTATTTAGTTGTGTGGTAGAAATGTATCTCATTAAAAATGTGATAATTAATGCAAATAATATAATGATCATTTATTTTTTTTTTCTTACAAAAAAAAGCACAAGTACATTAGAACAAAAATAAAGAAAATCACAAAAATACCTGAATTGAGAATGTTATTGATCACCTATATAGTACAGTCTCCATGTGAGACCATAGCCTAAAAACTTGTTTAAACCTGGCTTCTCCTGGAGGTGGCCTCTTATCAGGAATACTGTTTATTAGTAAAGATTTGGCCAGATCTGACAGAGTCTCTGAACACTGGGTTTAGCCATGTTTTTAGGTGGTCTCTTATGGGACACTACCGAACATTCACTATTCAATCAGTAAATTTTACAAATGTGTCCTTATCAAAAATATTATTTAAAATTTGTTGTTTTCTCTCTGTTTTAAATCCTACTAAGTGTTGAATACCGTCAAATTCAATCACATATCATCCAAAACTTTTACCTTTATGATTGATTTATCTTTCGTTTTAGTCATTTAGTTTCGAAGAAAAGTTTTCCGTATTTTAAATTCAATATCCATAGTTTTTTTTTCTAGGCTGTTGTAGATTTTAGTAAAATAAAGAACTATAGATTAAATTTGTACATTTTTTTTTTAAAGATGAGAACAATTTCTTGGTCACACAATCTTCATCAGAATAGAAGGCTATGGAACAAATTTGTTTGTAACTGCAAGAGTTCCATGGCCGAGATGAGAGACGGCGGGAAGACCTTCCGTCACGCCCCCGGCGAAGGGAATTGGAACGCACCGGCTAAATTAGAATTCCGCCAATCTCATCATGGAAGTCTTTCCGTGCCGCCCTCCTCTTCTTTTTTTCCTTTTCTCTATTCCTCCGTGAATCTTTTAAAATAATTCCCGAGAGACAATTCCACTGCCACCATGGGGAGAGAGGCAAAAACAATTTGGAATCTACGTAAATCATAGCAGCTTGGTCCATACTCATATATTTGTTGACAAAAAATAATACTTCGGCAAGAAAACAAAGGATAATCTGGTTATTCTACCTAACCCGGTCAGAATATTAGAAAAAAACTTTGGCTTAAAATGTGAGTTATACATAGATTGAATTTAAGGCATAGGGTGTCCCATAGTATTTTAGTTTTTTCCAACTTTAGGATGGTTTCTCTGATCTATTGGCCATTGAGATATTTATCAACTAATACCTCTACAGATATATAGAAAATATGATAAAAATATCATTAAAAATTATAAAAAAGGACTAAGAGACACGCAGTGTTTATGTTTTTCCATCAAGATTGTGCATAACTGGCTACCTATTTAATTATTGATACTTTCTACCACGTTGTTTGTTTGTCCCTTTCTTGGACTCCAGGAGATTTAATTGTTATTGTTTGTTGTGCTTCTGAAAGATAGCTTTAGATTTACTCAATAAATAATAGGGCGGATTTTATTTCATGAGATACACAAAGGATCAAATGAAATCTTCACAATCTGTCAAAGAGGTGTTTAGCTGGTAAAATGGCTAGGCCAAATCTATGGCCAAAATATAGATAGAAACTATTCCCGAAGGAAATTTCCAATGTTTTGTAGGGTTCCACTAAGTTATCTATATTACTTGTTGCATCTATAGAGAGTAGAGGATAGACAGATTGAGTCTATGACGTCCGACAAGATAGACATCGTGTTCATTACCCAGTCATGTCTATTCGAACAGTAAAAACAACGAGAATCAGTCTTTCCACAACACAGAACAAAACAGACTTTTGACCTCGCCCAGACAATAGTTTCTGGATCATTGTATTGGTGTAGATCTTATCGACTGCTGCGCGATGGAAATAGCCTCCTCGCACCTGCCGCTATGTAGATGCAGCGGTTCGTCTCCCTCTTGTCTGAGGTTGCTGAGGCCTATGCATAACCACATCTACAACCTGTCTACTTGCCCTTGGTTCACCGTGTTCTATCAGTTATTCAATGTCAGGCCAGCATTGTATTCCTATCATGTTTACGGATTGTCCATGTTCTAGAGGTACCCTGTCAATATGGGCAGAGTACTTGACAGTTACTGTCAATTCACTGATGATTATTCAAATTCTAGTATTTCTAATTACCAGTCGATGTTAACTCGGCACTACGCATCTACTGTCAATTTACTGACGAAAATCTATATTCTAGTACTACTAGTCATCTGTCATTGACAGCTCAGAACTTTACATCTATAATATGTCAAGTTTCTACTGATCACTGAATTGTATTGTGACATTTATTCCATCGTTTAGTCCACCTAGTATTGCATATTCACTCTCTGTCATCTTGTTACATATTATCCATGTTTTATAAATAATTCATGTACTATTGATTATACTGACAGCTGACCACTTTAAATATATTATATAGCGAATTTCTGCTGATCCCTGTATTGTATTGTGACATTTATTCCATAGTTTAGTCAATTTAGTATTGTACATTCACTCTCTGTCATCTTGTTACAAATTAACCATGTTTTATAAATAATTCATGTACTATTGATTATACTCACAGCTGACCACTTTAAATATATTATATAGCGAATTTCTACTGATCTCTGTATTGTATGACATTTATTCCATACTTTAGTCCATCTAGTACAGTAGAACCTCCCTGTAAAAGACACCTAATTGCAGAGCCAAAGTGTCCTTTAGAGAGAGGTATCCTCTTACCGGAGAGTTGCTAAATGGTAAAAATGGTAATTTTGCAAATGAAAACTGTCCTTTGTAGAGGGATGTACTCTAGAGTGAGTGTCCTCTCATGGAGGTTTTACAGCATTGTATATTTACTATCTGTCAACTTTCTACTGATTATCAATTCCATGAAATTAATCCATTACTATTAATATACTGAAAGTTCGTCACTTACATATATTGACTATATGTCAAATTTTTGCTGATTATCCTTTATTGTATTGACATTTATTCCATAGTTCAACGAATCTAATATTGTAAATTCTATCTCTGTCATCTTGTTAGTGTTTATCCATGTTATGAAAGTAATCCATGAACTTTTAATTATTAATGGATCAAGGCCAGGGGACCATTTTATCGAAGAGTCACCAGGAGAGGCCATAGAAAGACTGCTGGAGAGCTGCAGGACATCAGGGGACCATAACGGCAAGGGCCACAGCACTGACCAGGAGTCAAGATAGCAAATGTAAATATCTTTGTTTACTTTTACAGTTATTATTTATTGAAGTTGTAAATAAAAATTTGTAAATAGACTGACCATTCGTTACACTTTTTGAGAAAAACTTGTAACCTTTTGAAAAATAAAGTTAATTTTATTATTATTGCTTATCCCTAGTACACGTGGTACAGGCCATGATAATCATGGTGGGTAGAAGAAGGCTACTGCTTTTACTGTAAGGGCACCACATGTCTACACATATGAAAAGCAGTTCGACTTTGCACTTACAAATGTGCCAGAGCCCCGTTTGGTTACTTGCACTCGCTGGACTGTCCATTATTGCCATAATCGTCACAAGGCGTACTGTACTCTAGCTAAATGGCAATTTACTAATGAGAATCCGTGTTCTGAAGTCAATTCCCTCCTAAAATTTACCTCTGATGTCCATATTTTAGTAATACTAGTCCCAAGTCAATGTTAGCCAAGAACTGCACACCTGTTAATTGTTAGTTTACTATTGTTAGCCTCTTTTATGTTGGAGACTCTTTCATGTCTTTATATATAGATTCGCTCGGTTATATAATACACACTCTTCCTATTCTTTGCACAGTGTAGAGATAGCGTTAATAAATGTGTATGTGTGATGGACACAGAATTTTATTATTTATTAATAAATATTTATCTTCATATATCGTGCAAATGTTAATAACCACTGACACTTGATAACAAGAAAGGATCTTCATTTATACTGCATGTAGCATGCCAATAAAACAAATTTCTCCATATTTGGCTTCTTACTCTTCAAACTGTAATCCCCTGGACTGCATACATAGGTATGGGGTGTTGTTAAGAGAAATGTCAATAAAGTTCCGCAAAACACCATCCAGTCTGTAATTGATACAGTTTTCACGGTGATGACCCAAATGAACAAAGTTTTCGTTGTCAAGGCCTGTACTTCATTCCGCACTCGGCTCAATTCTGTCGTTGTTAACACAATGGAGACAACATTGAATAAATAAAAACTATATCGTTTTACCTACTGCTATGCGAATTTTCATTACAATATATTGCAATACTTGCAATAAAACTATAGTTTTCCTCATTAACCCGTTACACCCTGAATAATGTCAATATTTATATCCTTCGCATATACAAAGTCAATTTAAAGATTGGAACTCAAAGAGACTATAGGATCTCTCAGATCCTGTGATCACCAATTTTTAGATGAGGATTGTGGGAAGCGCTGGTAAGGCCAACGACCCATTAAAGCGGTTGTGTGGAGGGGAGGTTATTGATTGTTTGAAAACCGAGGGGTCCCCGCTCATAATCAAATATTATGGTGAGGCTTTTAAAGGATTATTACTGGCGGGGATTATCGCAGGCCGCTCATATATTCATGTTGGTCGGTATGGGCCGTCAAAAATACGAGCCTTCAACCGGTCTTCCACATCTTTTTGGAAGTCTTTTTCTTCATTATTTTGATTAAATACACTGTATTAAGATACCATAAGAAGTGACTGCTTGGGTTCCGTTTCTTCATATTACTAATCTGCAGCGGCTCCCAAATATTAACTTTTCAAAAAAAAAGTCGGTGGACGATTGGGTAAGACCCTCGATTCCCGACAGTCATGAACCGGGATTTAATCCCGCGTTAACCTTTTGTTTAATATGTGAATAACTCATTGTTTCAAGTCACCTCGACATTCCACTCTAGAGAAACTTGCCAACATTGTTGTATTGTGCTGTAAAAAAACAATATCATACGCAATATATATATTGTTTCAATTATCATAAACTAGGTTGCTCTTGTTGAGCGGTACCTAATAAAGTGATTTTGGAATTTCATATTTTCATCATAAGTGTTAATTTGTTTAATAACTATTTAATTCAAATATTAAATTAAAATATTCTCATCTTATAAATATATAATTCTCATAAAATATATTTTATCAAAATTATAAATATTAACATTAATATTACATTATTTGTTGTCATAATAATATAATAAAAATAATTATACATCATTTTAAATATAAATAAGAAAATATATAATATTTATACTATAATATATCAAACACATATATCTAACATTTTATAATATTGAAATGATATTTGACCACTACACACACAATAAAAAAGAACATCAACATGTATACAACAATTCAACCCCTTCTGATAATTTGTATTGAATAAATGTAATTAAAAGTTGATTTTACGATATATAATTTGTTGTCTGACTCCGCTTAGAATTACATACCAACCAACAACAATTGGTGAGCCGGACGTGATGTGTTTCAAATCCATAAACTATGAAGAAACTAAATATAATTATAAGACGATAACGTGTTATATATATCAGAAATAGAAGCATTAAAACACAAATGTTTCTTTTCAAATATAAAACAAACTTCTACTGTCCTTACTGCGATGAAAAAAATATATTGGAAGTGCTTGGTTCATCAGTGGTGGTGTTTTATATTTGAGAAGAAATATTCGTGCTTCAATGCTTCCATTTGGTACTAAAAATATAATATTTAAATCAGAATGTAGAAGAGTTTGTGATACCCGAAAACTTTAGATGAATATACACTCGGATAAAACTTAAGGAAGTTGTACCTTTTAGCATGTATTTCAGGATTCAGACAATAACTATGGAAGGTATTTGATATACAGCGACCTTTATTGAAGACACACGAGATAATCAAGTGTAAACAAAATTGCTTCTGTCTCCATCAAACAAGACAGACAACCGGCGTCATTAAAATATGAAACTTTCTTAAGTTTCTTCCATGAGTCTATACAATAAAGCCAGAAACTCGCGCTCGAAAGCCGTTATGCTTATTATATTTATATATATTTAAATCTGTTTATACATATAGGAGAAGTAGTATGTATTGTTTTAATGGATTTTACTTTTTATTAAGAGAGAGAGAGGTACATTGATAGTTATTTAATATCTTTCCACAAAACCTTTACAATGGTTTATGACCTCAGGTCGCTTCTCTCGCTTCGCCAGCTGAAACAAAGCTTCGGCCGAGTCAACCGTTTTCATAATTTCTTCAGGTCGTTACGATATCGCAGTACTGACGAGGGCCATAGCCGCCAAAATCCACGGTACACAGCTACCATGGATTTTGACGAAGTTGTCAAAATTGTAGCTTACTCACTGGTTTATATCTGCGCATTCGGTTGGAAGAATAGGTAATGATACATTAAAATAGAAAGGTGTATTTTTTTTGCACATCAATTTAGTATATGTCCCTTATTTCTCCACGTGAGAAAACTTTACATTAAAAGGGATAATAGTGCCGTGTTAAAAATCAAGTTGTTAGATAAGGTAGTTATATTAACAGAATATAAATTGTGTTATATGCTCCCTTTTCAAAGCGTATTTGTAAAGAGAGATTTTGAATCAATTTAAAAAAAAAGACGCTTCTTCAAGGCGACTAATGTTTACCGCGTTGGATGCGCTTGTTTACCATTGTGGCTAGCAAACTTTCTAATATTGTGGATGTTTATTTGTGTACCGTATGTATTCAAGTTCATTAATTTGTGAAGGTAAGTATAAAGGTGAGATTAAGACAACCATGATCTTGATATTCGCTATAGAAAAAGAAACACAAGTCAGGGAGAAGAGCTTCTCTATATAAGAAAGCGGTCGTATAAGATTTCGGGCAAGACGTCCTTCTACGGGTATAGAATGCAGAAGGGCGTCTTACCTGGAAGTTGTACGATCATTTTCTTATATACAGAAGCTCTTCCACCCGACCTGTGCTTCTTCTCATAAAGGTGCGATATATATCTATTACTATGGTATATACATGTGATTTACACACCCAAGATAGTGGATATTGCTGCTGCTGTGATGGAGATGCAAGGAGACATCTGAGACTCTTCTTTGGACACGACAACAACAACAACAACTATGTGATATGAGGTATCTATGTGTATGTAAAGGTTTAGTATTTTCGGTGGCATAATAATTGCTAAGCGCTAAAATTAATGAATAAGCACATTTACCCACTACTATAGTATGTATAGAAATAAATAAATAAATTTTCCATTTATTTGTGTGAGAAACCTGCATGAATTCATTCGGAATGATGTAGCACGTTTTTTCTAACTGAAAAATCAAGGTGAATTAGTTAAAGAGCTTTGAATAATTTGAAGACAAAACATGGTGCTATCTAAAGTATAAGGACTTTAGTAAACACCCGCAAGGATATTGGATATTTAACATAGTGCCGACTGCGGTAGTAGAAATTAAGTAAACACCCGCAAAGGAGTTGAAAGCCCAACATAATGCCAGCTACATTAGAAGAATTTCAGTAAACACCTACGAGGGAGTTGAGGACCCAGCATGGTGCCAGATACAGTAGAAAAACTTCAGTAAACACCTACGAGGGAGTTGAGGACCCAACGTGGTGCCATCTAAAGTAGAAGAACTTCACTAAACATCTACGAGGGAGTTGAAGACCCAATATGGCACCATCTACAGTAGAAGAAATCCAGTAAACACCTGCGAGGGAGTTGAAGACCCAACGTGGTGCCAGCTACATTAGAAGAACTTCAGTTAACACCTGCGAGAGAGTTGAAGACCCAACATGGTGGCAGCTACAGTAGAAGAAATCCAGTAAACATCCGCGAGGGAGTTGAAGACCCAACATGGTGCCAGCTACATTAGAAGAACTTTAGTAAACATCCGCGAGGGAGTTGAAGACCCAACATGGTGCCAGCTAGAGTATTAGAAATCCAGTAAACATCTACGAGGGAGTTGAAGACCCAACGTGGTACCAGCTACATTAGAAGAACTTCAGTAAACACCTAAGAGGGAGTTGAAGACCCAACATGGTGCCAGCTACATTAGAAGAACTTCAGTAAACACCTAAGAGGGAGTTGAAGACCCAACATGGTGCCAGCTACATTAGAAGAACTTCAGTAAACACCTAAGAGGGAGTTGAAGACCAAACATGGTACCAGCTAGAGTATTAGAAATCCAGTAAACACCTTCGAGGAAATTGTAGGCCCAATGTGGTGCCAGCTACATTAGAAGAACTTCAGTAAACACTCGCGAGGAAATTGAAGACCCAACATGGTGGCAAATAAAATAAAGGTGTGCAACACTCGGCGTCAACATAACCTGCAATCACAGCGCAGGCGCAATAAGTTTATTAAGACCATAAAATTGTGCATAAATTTGAAGTGCGCGGATGTCAATTTAGAGAGTGACATCAGAACGTTTTTCCCAAGGTCGCGCCAGCAGCAAGTTTCCTGAAGCATTGACGGGTTGACCGAAGGGTGATGTAGAGGCCTAGATCCGACATTATTTCATTCTTGCCTTGTTTTGCTCTCTAATTTGACCAAAATGGTACGAATTCAGTTTCATATTATAATAAATCTCGGAAAGACACAATCTATTTTCTCAATACCATCAATACGTCAATTATATAGTCTCCATATTACTGTTATAACTCTTCTTAATTCTTTTTATATGTTTTGTAGTCAGGTTACATTCCTCAAATAGAAAATACTACCACATCCGCCAAAATAGATACAGAAACTAGTCGTCACACCTATCTTCAATCGAGCAGACTCAGGTCAGCGACAAGGCCACAACGCCAGCTTGGGCAAATTCAGAATGTGCACCTGGAGGTGTTATGGCTTTGTCATTGACCCGAGTCTGCTAGATGGCAGAAATGGTCAATATATGGCACATGCTTTTTGCATCTATCATGTCGGTGACTTTTCTTTCATAAAATGATTTGCTCACGGTAACATTTCCATCTCAAGACACATTGTCCAAATATACGAATTATAAAATGGTTTTGGAAATTTCATAAAATATGTTGCTACGTAGTTTCGAGAGAGTTCATCTTATTCTTGAGTGTTCTCCTGGGAGCAGCCTTATGGTCAGTGGTCCATTTGCCCTCTGGCTACCATATAAGAGAAGGGAAAATAATAGCAAGGTAATTCCTCCTGCCTTCAATGTTTCATAGGTCTAGTCTTTGGCGAACCTATACCCACAATAAGGCGAGATAGCTTATCATCTATAGGTAATATATATTAGGTTGCACATATTTCTTACTGGTTTTGTCAGTTCCAAAATATAATGTATAAAAATGACAAAATGAAACTCGCGCACATGTTATGAGTAACGTCGAATGCATTCTACACGGAAATAAATTTAATAATTTAATAAAACCGTCACTCAAATGCACCAACCATGATTATCATAAGCGGTCAATATGATACACGATTGTATGAGAGATGTAAAGGAAGAATTGACACAGCCCTGAAGACAAAAGGTCACTTTTAGCTTGTTAATTATTTACAGTACACATATGAATGTTATGATAATCAATGTGGGTAGATGCCTGAGACTCTTAGACTGTTTATAATCTACATGTTCACAAACACACTTACCAAATTCCATAGTTTTGTTTGGTTATTTGCATTCACTTGCATGACGTACATGTACAAGAATTTACTATTGCATCTATTTGTTCTTAGGAACAGCTTCAATGTAGGTGTCAGAACCTGCTACTGGTTGATTGGACCACCAGTCAATCCAGCAGAATAAATCAATGAGTGATGTTAAGAGAGTGGTGTGAACGGACGGACGTTTGCTCGCTCGGCCCGACCCTGCGGAGTCATCATCAGCGGCGACGTTATCTCCGCCACTTCCCCCGCAGAGATAGGGAGGGACCACCGCTAACAACCCCACCAACCCAACTCTGATAAACCACGTACCAAAAAAATCAATAAAGTCACACAGGCCTCTCTGTATATTTACTATCAAATAAATCTCGTAGAGATTAAACGTCCTGGAATTGAAGAAATTTCAGAATAATATTTTTATCCCACTTTGGATATTGAGAAAAAAGAGAGATAGAAGATCGTATATACTGGATCAATAAATATTTTTCTTAATTTGAATATTCAATTTTTAAACGTATTTTCTCAAACATTTTATCCAGAATTGGAAGTACTAAGAAATCGAAACTAAGTATTGTTTTAGAGCAATGTTTTCTCGAAATATTTTTCTTGATATACTAGAGGGGCCACATGATCAAGAAGAAAGAGATATGCCTCTTATTTAATAATAAATTGTGGGAACGTTGGCCGTTCTTCTGGACAAGTGAAGTAACCAAGATAACAGCGCTATATAATGAAGTAAACCTGTAAGAGAAATGGTAACCTGTTTTTCTTGATTTTATGAAGAAGCCAATATAACAGCGCTATAGAATGAAATAAACCTGAAAGAGGAGAATGGTAACCCGTTCTTCTTGAATCTGTGAAGTAACCAAGATATAACCGTGCTATAGAATGAAGTAAACCTGTAAGAGGAGAATGGAACCCGTTCTTCTTGAATCTGTGAAGTAACCAAGATAACACAGAGCTATATAATGAAGTAAACCTGGAAGAGGAATGGTAACCCGTTTTTCTTGATTATATGAAGAAGTCAATATAACAGCGCTATAGAATTAAGTAAACCTGAAAGATGAGAATGGTAACTCGCTCTTTTTGAATCTGTGAAGTAACCAAGATAACAGCGCTATAGAATGAAGTAAACCTGAAGAGGAAAGGTAACTCGTTCTTTTTGAATCTGTGAAGTAACCAAGATAACAGCGCTATAGAATGTAGTAAACCTGAAGAGGAAAGGTAACCCGTTCTTCTTGAATCTGTGAAGTGACCAAGATATAACCGTGCTATATAATGAAGTAAACCTGTAATAGGAAAGGTAATCAGTTCTTCTTGAATCTGTGAAGTGACAAAGATATAACCTTGCTATATAATGAAGTAAACCTGTAATAGGAAAGGTAACCCGTTCTTCATGAATCTGTGAAGTGACCAAGATATAACCGTGCTATATAAGGAAGTAAACCTGGAAGAGGAAAGGTAACCCGTTCTTCTTGAATCTGTGAAGTCACTAAGATATAACCGTGCTATATAATGAAGTAAACCGGTATGAGGAATGGTCACTCGTTTTTATTGAATCTGTAAAATATAACCTCAACCTCCTTATTATATATCCTGACAAAATAGTGTAGCTTGGAAAAATTGTCAATCATTCAGTAATATAAAGTTTTTGGTAACGTTATGAAGTTGCGATGTCACAATATTCGAATATGAGGCATAATCAAAATATAATTTTCTTAAAGAGAAATTTTCGAAAAAAAGAATTTTTATTTTACAAATTATCATTTTGGTTTGAGGTCGCGAGTCTCTCAGATGGTGTGGTTTGTGAGATCCTAGAGAATGCATGGCATAAACAAAACCTCCATCGAAATAATTATAAATTTATATAGATATACATAACCAAACTAAAGCTAAATATGATATGATACAAAATTACGGGAGGATGGTATCCATATACTAGTATGCTGAAAGGGAAACCCCCCTCCCCCTTTAAAATGCATAAAAATTGACTTTTTTTTGTTTATCATCTATGTACAGAACGTAAAGATGGCGATGAAGAATGTCTCAAACCATCTTTGGTAAATTCAGACAAAAGATAACCTGTTCACCCCCCTCTCCCCATATTTTTGGGCTATGGCCCTAATCCGTGTAAAAGGGTGTCTCCTATTTCATAACATCGGGTATGAAATCGGTAGAATTTACCAAAAAGATTTTCAAGTATACATATAAGATATATGTCCAAGTGGAACAGAGGTATTATGCTTGGAATCAAATTTCAGGTTCGAATTCATGCAACATTCATTCGAACCTAGTTCGCCAGAGTTTGAACCTACTAGCATTTTATTTATTTACCAGTTGCAAACAAGACACGCTATATCCGATCTGGATAATTGCGCATGAAACTATTTACAATAATTCATATTGTAGTAGAGTAGGTAACAGAATTATCAAAAAGAAAATAAACAATTAATAAAAAGAGCATTGAATAAACATATCCATTAAACTAATAAGCAACAGCATAAGCAGATAGAAGAATTCGCAAGGTAGTTATTTACAGTATGTTAAGCAATGATGGAAGTTGATTTAATACTAGCATGAGACCTTTGTTACATAGTTCGAGAGTTATTTTTTATTTAGGGGCAATCGCTCGATGAAAAATTCATAATCCTTTTAATCAAGATGGGGAAAAAAATATTTTCGCCAATCACAAATATTTACAAAAACGTTTACTAAGGATAAGGAAGTACATTGATCACGTGAATTGCTTTTTTTTTTTTTACAAAAAAAAAAAAATTCTTTGGCTGTAAAACAGGTGTTAAGCACCTGGGGTTTGTTCAAAACAACATGGAACTACCCGGTGCTTTGAGTTGATGAACGTATAACAAAAATAATGTAAATCTCTTTTCACATATTATTTACGTCTTTGGAGCATCATATTAATGGTTAATTAGAGACCGTAAAGGCCATGGTGTTTGGTTGCGCATCCTAAAAGCCATAGGTAGAAGCATAGGCTTCTCTAATGGCCGCACGATGTCAACTATGAATTAGAGTCTTTAGAAGAAAGATTTCTTTATTAACCTACTTTTTTCCCTCTATTTTTTTTAGAATCAACACACACATTTCTATAGCGTTTCTACTAGCTTTACAGGAATTCGAAATTGGTTTGTTTACGAAATCCTTTTGAAGATCATAGATGTTAAACCATCATATTGAGGTTTAATCAATTGAACACAATCAGAAAAAAATAAATTATGTAAAAAGTATCTTCTGATAAGTAAAGGGAGGTTCAACAACCATACAATCCGAGATAGAACCCCACATTGATCAGGCTTTTTAGAATGGCAAAATCTATGTCTTAGGCAACACAAAAATACATTACAATATCCCTACAACTATCAAGGGATAAGGGAATACAAATTAAAGATTACCGAATAGACCTTGAGGTCATGATTGGTGTGGACTGCATTTTGCCGAGACTGACTCCAGAATTCCACCGCTGTGACAAAGCCAAAGACTTTCCTCTAGGAAGACGACTATCCAAATTGACTGGTGATAACTGAAGAAAGAAGATCACAATGCTACTAGGTTCTATTTACCTATACGCTGAGGAAATGCAAAAAATTGCAATATTTATGTCAGTAGCAACAACCTTTGCAAGCTGTGTGTCATAGCTCCCATGGAGAAGGAATTATGCAACAGAATATTTATTATTTTATCTCAATAGATCATTGATTTTTAATCATTTTTTTGTTCAATAAATAATTTCCTTGCCTTTCTTTATTGTTATGTAAATAAAGTTTAATTGTTTATATATATCTATAAGATCAAAATAAATTGACTTCCTTTATCCTAACATTTTTATTTCTTTCCAATTTTCTATATACCACAATAACAACCAAGATCCTCTACATATTTCCCCATGTTCTACTTTTCAAAATATAAAGTCGAATTGTTTCACACAGGTAAAATTAGATATAAAACATTATTTTTATTTTTGGAGAAACAAACAAACAAAAAATTATATTAGGGGTATATTATGTAATCTATACAAAATAATATATGTTTCTATTGGTCAATTGACATTAATTTAAAAGACAATTCACAAAATTTAGTATCGTAAGTTGTTAGCCTAAAGAAAAAGAGTGAATAAAAAGAATAAATAAAGATAAAGACATTTTAATCTTAAACAATCAAAACATATTTTCAACAAGTAGATAATAGAAAAAAAACTGTCTTTGAGATTAAAAAAACCAAACCAAACTAACCCTCCATTCTGAAGATGAGCTTATTGAAAAAAAAAGTCAACTAATGTGTGCTCTTGAGCCTACATCCGCCGTACATTATCAATAAAAAATATGAAGGACTTCAACCATGTACAAAAAAGGGTCATTTTCCTATCAGGTAACAAGGAAATAAAAAATCTATAAGTACAAGGGAAGTGTTAATGTGTAGATAATTAGTTTTAAATGTGACTAACATTAGCGTGGTGGAAAAAACGGGGAAAGGAGTGGAAGGTAAAAAATGCTCTGGAGTCGGGGAACAACAGGTTAGACTTAGTCGATTTGAGGATTTCTGAAATATTGAGATTCATCCGCTGAAATTTCGAGATTCATATGATTTTTTTAGATTGTGTAAACAGAAAAATGAACCCATATATGTGTAATAGAAACAGAAACTGTTGTATAATATTTTGAAAATAGAGCAATCCATAAATAAATCTTTAATTAAAAAGGCATATATCATTTATTTTACCAATATTTCAGTTGGCTAAACGCCAACCTTTATCAAGGTGTTATAACAAATAATTTTATATGTTGTATGGAAATGTTATAACACCTTGATAAAGGTTGGCGTTATAACAAATAATTTTATATGTTGTATGGAAATGTTATAACACCTTGATAAAGGTTGGCGTTTAGCCAACTGAAATATTGTTAAAATAAATGATATTTTGATCCAATATATGCCTTTTTCATTAGAGTATAATCTGTGTTAATATAAAGATCCGGAAAAACTGTTAGTATAAGCAATGGAGTCATAAAAAATATGTAATTCATCTAGCGAGGTACTGTATTGAATGTCTATACATACTCGTATATAGAGGCTGTAACTATATTAAATATATATGTATAAATAAAAAAAGGTTAAATAGAAAAAGTATAAAATATATAACAGAAACATTCATCATTCATTTAATTTATATGAAGAGGAATATCTACCATCATTGAAGAGAAGCTATATGTTATTTAGAAAACTTTTCTAGAATGTGTGTTTTTTATTAACCTTGGTTCAATTATACTTGATCATCAAACTGCTCCAGTCTATCTGCTATGTAGATTGAAAGTATCCAGGAGATTAAAATAACTTGTAAAATTCGGCTATGGTACTTCATCAGCTTAAAGTCCTTTTTGGATGATTCAGACGATTTGATAACTTCTCTCGTAGGATGTGGCGATATCAGAACTTTACCTCCACCCCCCTTTCCCTCGTACTTGTACAATTATAAACTGAGGTTTGTTGGTGGATGAGTTGTATAAAACCTTGGTTATATTGAATGCCATAGCCCAGAATAAAATCCCATATTTGGCAATTTTTTCTAAAAAAAAAAAATAATAACTTCAAGGCCATCCGCGATTCTTGCAAAGTTTAACCCTACCAGTAAGTGCAAGTAATAAAACGGGGTTATGGCACACTTGTAAGTGCAAAAGTCGAGAGGATTTCTACATGCGTAGACATGTGGTGCACTTGCAGTAAAAGTTACGAAAGGAATACTTCGATGTCAAAGTCTATTGAATCGTCGATGAGTTGACATCTTCGCCAACTTCATGGACCAGAATGGCGAATGAATTTGAAAATATGGTGATGATTAGGAATTGAGGTAAAATTATGAAAGGTATTATAATTATAATGATTTTTTTTTCACAATGAGCATCTTTTTAAAAATTTGAAAGCCAAGCTTTCAAACGTAAACCACGCTCTTCGACATGCTTAAATCAAGAAATATGGACTATTTCTAACTACACTCATGAGCAAAACTTAAGGAAGTTGAACTTTTAGCATGTATATCGGGATTCATACCATTACCCTGAAAGATGTTTGATACAAGGTGACCTTTATTGAAGACACACGAGATAACCAAGTGTAAGCAAAATTGCCTCTGTTTCCTTCAAAAAAGACAGACAACCGGCGACATAAAAATATGAAACTTTCTTGAGTTTTGTCCATAAGTGTAGAAGTATTTGCATGTGTACGCGCGTAGCGTGAATATTTACAACTTGGATGTTTTCAAATTTTCTTCTTGAAAGAAAATGCTAGAATTTCAAATAAAAAAAGATACTCATTGTGAAAAAATCTTCATATATGTATTAGTGATAATTACATATATGCCTATTATATTTTTCTGAAAAAATTGAAAGGATAAATTAATAAAAATAAGAGAATTACTTTTAAATTTAAAATGTGAAATTTTCTATTTGTTTTATTATTCCAAGCTGTTTATTTAGAACAAAGGGAAATAAAATTTGGAAATATCATTCCTTGATGGTAAAATCATTGACAACGTAAGAGAGCTCTTGTCTTGATAGCATAAAACATTCGAAATGAGTGGTTGAATCATTGATGGATGGAACGGTAAAAAAGACTGGAGTTTGAGGTCAGTTGGAAAGGTCGCAGGTGTTGCAGATTTCCCGCATGATAGGATGATTGGAGTGAGACTGCAGTGCCTTTACATCACCGATCATCCCACTTAATACCTCCCCATAACTCAGGAACATATTACTGATATACCTTATCAAAATATGCAATAGATATGTTCTTATATAAATTCTACAAGGCCGCAGTCACCGTTCGGAGGAGATTAATTGAATCGCCGAATGCCGTGGTCCATTTGGTCGAGGAAAGCGAAGACTTGAACGCGGCTGATTCCACACTTGCATGTTCAGTGATTCGCTAACCATGACGTATGCACAAAGGAACGTGTGGCCATTGGACATGCGTCGGACCAAGAGGCTGTTGTTGAATGCTGCGCTGCCTGGAGTATAGGAGCTCCATCTATTATTTCTTCCTGTGGTGAATCTGTTTAAAACCGCTGTTCTTAATAAAGCTGTGTGTGTGTTTGTGCTATAGACCTTTAGAAGGTCAGAGATAACTGAATGCTCTCTCTCTTCTCTTGAAACTACTTGAATAAAATAAAAAGAAACTAATAATTATTTAATTAATAGATATATTAAAACCTTTCTTAATTTTTCCCACGACGTTTCCGAGACTCATTGCGCTATCCTCTTCAAGGATAAATATATTCCTGAATTCTTGTCTTAAAGAGCGTCAAACTAATTTGATAATCACGTTTAGAAGTTAGAACAAATAATTAATTGTAACAAAAAATCTTCGACAATGTGTTTATTTCATACATATTACAATTATTATCTCTACAGACCTTACTGTAATGAGAAAAGCTATTAAATGAGAAAAGGCTTAGCTCATCAATGGTGAACTCTCTCAGAAGTTTCGCCACCATCACTGATGAGCCAAGCCTTCTCATTTAATAGCTTTTATCATTGCAGTAAGGTCTGTAGAGATAATAATTGTAATATGTATGAAAATAAACACATTGCCAAAAAATGTTTGTTACAATTAGTTAATGTTTAATTAAAACGGGTTATATTGGATCAAAAATTGGAAAAAAGGTAAAATAAATGATATTTTGATCCAATATACAAGTATGCTTATATATATAAGTATAATATTCTTGTATGCCTTTTTAATTAAATATTTATTTATGGATTGCAATATTTAAAAAAAGTTATTTTTTGGTTATTAAAATACAATGTATTATCTGTTTTATAAGTTAAAGTACATAAACCAGTATATAACTTTGGCTTAAATATACTCTCATTTCTCAGTAGCTTTCCACAAAGTGATAATACTCAAACGTTAAAAAAATCCTTAAAATAAATAAAAAAATAAAAAACTCTCACTATCCTAACAACAAAAACCTCATTATTACTCTTTATTCATTATAATCTCTAAATACCCATTATTGGTATAAATTTGAACTATCCAGTGTCAATAACATACGATATATGATTATAATAACAAAACGTATATATTAAGTATCTATAAAACGATTGAGTATCCTTTATTTTATAATGAAAAGGCTATCTTTGAATCTAAATGCTTTCGTGTCACACATGCACACACAAGAATATATCTTTATAATCTCCATTTGCTAAACTTGTTGTTCTGAAGAATCCTCTGAAATTTAAATTACAATAAAACGCATAGAAGAATTTTAACGCCTTGCCAAATGCTTTATATTTTTATTTATTTCTCCTGATGAAGACAAAATATTTTTGTAGAAACGTTGAGAAAATAAAAAACTATAACTGGCCGAAGTGTCTATTTTTCACAGAAATAAAACGCAGTCTCCGAGGATAAGTGTCTTACTTTATTAAACGTTCTCTCAAGTCTCAGGTACTGTAAACCCTGAGCATACAATGATTTTTTTTCTTCGCATCATCTATTAAACGTAAGGTGCTGTCTCCATTTTTCCAGGGATAAAGATTTTCTATGGGTAATATTCATATATCGATTCATCAAAAACTGAAGAATACATTTTGAAGCTGTTTTTGTAAAATCGGAAGAATTCTCTGAAATTTAATTACAATAAAACACAGTCTCCGACGATAATTTTCTTACTTTATTAAACATTCTTTCAAGCTTTCAGGTATTGTAAACCCTTATACAGGAGCATACAATGTTTTTTTATTCGAATCTTCTATTAAACGTAAGGTTCTTTGTGCATTTTGCCAGGGATAAAGAAATTTTTCAATGGATAATATTCATATACCGATTCATCTTGTAAACTAAAAAATACATTTTAAAACTTTTTTCGTAAAATCAGAAGAAATCCTAGGAAATTCAATTACAATAAAACGCACTCTCTGAGGATAAGTGTCTTACTTTAATAAACGTTCTCTCAAGTTTAGGGTACTGTAAACACTTCTATAGGAGTATACAATGATAGTTGGCCTTATTATGAAGAACTAATTACATTGAAGAGATTTTTATCTATAAAGCTATATTTTTTTAAATGTAAAATAAAAGCAAATCTCATTTAATAAGTTCAAAGACTCATGATCACACATACAAAGTACACAAGACTAGTTATTAACTTGTATTTTCCTCAAAACATGATATAGTAGATACTATAAAACGCAGGCTCTGAGGATGTTTCCTATTTTTATTAATATCTTCTCAAGCTTTCAGGTAGTGACAATCCTTCTACAGTAGCAAATAAATAAACGAAATGAATCTATATATGATATAATATGAATTGAGTTTTTCTTCTTATATACAGATTTAACAGATCATTTTCCATACAGGATTGTTTTGGTTACATACAAATGATATAGTAGTTTTAGCAGGGAGATGTAATTTTTACAGAAATAACATCAGAACCTCCAAAATGAGGTGTTGTACTTAAAAATTATGTTTACTTATTTTTAATGGCCATATTATTAAATTCCAATAAAAAATGAACAGAAACTAAACAATAATTTGTCTAAAATATTCAAAAATAATTTTGAATAAAAGTGTTGAATTTGCTTTACAAGAGAAAGAACAAAATAAAAGAGAAAACTTATATAATACAATATAATGTGGCTTTTGATTGTAAAACGAAAATTGCAATTATACCGCGAATGTTTCTTTTGAACGAAAAATCGAAATTTATTTTAAGGAGAAATAGCGATTATTCGATAAATTAATTATAGCGATATATGCTATTTTTCCGTTTATCATTACTCTTCACAATTCATCCTATCATACTTCATCCTTAAGGTTAGAAATAATCGCTATTTCTCCTTAAAATATATTTCGATTTTTCGTTCAAAAGAAACATTCGCGGTATAATTGCAATTTTCGTTTTAGAAAACTTATATAATATTAAAACAAAGAGAAACTTATCTCCTACAGTTAGCGCCTTATTTACTTGTGATCTTATATACATACTCTGTGTGAAGAATTAATTAATTAAACTTAAAATATATATACAACAGAAAGACATCAAATAAAAGATAAAAATGAAAGGCTAGCTATGAGTTTTAAGAAGTAACTCTTCGTTACCATTTATTGTGGTAAAGTACAGAAAATGAAGTGTACAATAAAATACGTAAAAAAGAAGCTGAAAAACACTTCAAAACTCGATGACTTTATATAATGACGTTTCGGCGATTTACTGTTGTTCTTTTTCAACGTAAAAATGTTAATGCGATTAAGTTCTTTCGTTGAAAAAGGGCGACATTGGGTTGCCGAAAGGTGGGTAAATAAAGAAGGTTGATGTGTTTTCATCTTCAGTTTCTATAATCCCGACATACAAGGTTTTCTGTAGAATACGAAAAGAGATTTTTAACAAGGTTGTCCTAAAAGTTCGTAAACACTTGCAAAAAAATTGAAATACCAATATTATTCGCCGTTATATATAATATATTTGTATTATGTATAAAGTAATTGTATTATGTATATTTTCGCCGTAATAATATTATTCGCCAAGTAATAAGAAAAACAACGTTTTAAGAAAAACATGAACTTTTGGGATAACCTTATATCATCTAGCCAAGTTTTGGGAGTCAGAGGAGATCGGTCATTTTTGAGAAATTGACTAAAATCAGTTGAATCAACCCAAAATTTGTTATGTTTGGTAGAATGTTGCATATTTGTAAAAAAAAAGTTAAATTTCCCAGAAAAATCAGTTTATTGTGTTAAAAGTTATTCTATACCAAATATATATGTATACCGAAAATATTTAAAGATCAATCCAAAATGCATCAAATTCGGTAGATTTAGAAAAAAGAGAAAAAGAAAGAAATTGTGTTTATATTCAATCAAAAATCTATCTTTGTTTTATAATTATTAAAATTGGTTAAATAAACTCACAAGATCTGTTGAATTGAATATTTTTCTCAAAATACCAAAAAAACTGTAGTTATATGGAAATAAGATTCAACGGAAGAAATTTTTAATTACCTAATAAATAATCCCATCTATAGAGAATAGCTATCAAAATGTTAAGATCTAAATAATATAAGCGCAAATATATTTTAAATATATGTATGAAAAAATAGTACAAATATAATATTTTACTGGGATAAGGTGCATTAAATTAAGAAAAAAGGCATCTCCTTATTGTGCAAGCCATCAGCAACATTCAGTTACACAATTATTAATTAATATATATGTATATTAATTAATAAATTTTAAAAGTTTAAGGATTTATAAATAACATTTAAGAGGATGCTGAGTCAAACATATCCCATAAACGACATCAAGATCCGAGAGTAACAAATGAAGTCCCATTTTTTTAAAAAGAAGATGACAAAAAAAGAAAGTAATGACAAAAGGCTCCTGGCTACACACCCTGTCTAATTTAGACGAAGGAGCAGGCCGTGAATAAAATAATATCTCATCCAATTAAATGGGAAAATGCTGCGGCCAAATTGAATCTGCTCTGTGATGGATGGACATTCCACATCTGAGTTCTCATCTATGGCTACACCGCAGTTACCTTCGATAATATTTCCCATATCTTCCCGTCTTAACTATTTAACATCCTTTGCATTTAGGAAATAATTTGATGTCACAACATCGTGGTATATCTGTTACTAACTATTAAACATAAGTGTTGGACCTAGAGTTTATCAAAATTTGCAAATTATCAAGATTACATTCCTATATCATTTCAGATAAATAAGCTTTCAGACTGGTGTACCTACTCATTCAGAATTATCCAAGATGTTACAAATTCCATATTCAGAATTCTTTTGTTGAGTATTCATATTTACACTCATTGACAAAACTTAAGGAAATTGTAATTTTTAGCGTATAAATCAGGATTCAGACAATAACTCTGAAAGATATTTGATACACAGGAACTTTTAATGAAGACACATGAGATTACCAATTGTGAACAAAATTGTTCCTGTATTCTTCTTCGAAAAAAAAAAAAAATTAGTCCACAGGTAACATCAAATATTTTCAACTTCCTTAAGTTTTGTCCATGAGTGTATATACTTTTACCTATTAGCAGGTTCATCCGCCTTTATACCTTATTTCCACAACTTCAAGGACAATTGAGTGACTTCATCCATGTTAGAATGGAGTTGAGACTTACCTCGGTCTCTGCTCTGCCCCGCCTAGCTCGGCCGTTTTAGAGCGTTGTCCAGCCTTGTCCTTAAGAGGCGCCAGGAACGGATTTTTCTCTCTTTTTTTTTTTTAGATAGTATCTTATGGAAAAGCATTTCCCATAAAAAGGAGGTGGAGGAAAGGGGTTTGTTAGATTTCAGAAAAAGTTAGAAAATGGTATATGCCGCGGTTCATTCATACAATGAGGGAATAAAGGGAAGTGGAGTGGGGGTATACACTAATGACAACCACAACCAAGGTGCTTATCACGTTTTGAGCACTTTTTTTTCTTTCATAAAATTACTTCTAAGTTCTCCGGTTCTTGCACATGTCCAGCCTTA
The DNA here is from genome assembly GCA_030710605.1 of Cordylochernes scorpioides. Taxonomy (NCBI): domain Eukaryota; kingdom Metazoa; phylum Arthropoda; class Arachnida; order Pseudoscorpiones; family Chernetidae; genus Cordylochernes; species Cordylochernes scorpioides. The sequence continues at coordinate 41,919,461 of CP092864.1, forward strand.
CAATCGATTCCCAATGACCAAACAGAGTTTTAGAACTATATAAATCCAAATTCGAACTGCTTTTTAAATTCATAGTTAACACTTCCACATTGCACTTTAAAGATACCAGAGCACATGTTTAGTGTAAAAGCAATCGCTTAGTATTCACCATGATTATTATGGCCTGTATCATATTGTTACGTCGGTGCTGTGTAAGATGATAAAATGACCACGTGGGATAAGGATACACCAAAAATCAATACAAACAACAACAATAAGTCAAATCTTAGATGAAACAAAGAATTTCTGCCGCCGTGAGATACACGCTTTCTGAATGGTAGAGTTCCTCAACTTGTCAGTGACCAACAAAATTATTTTCCATCTTTCCAGATCTTTTCAGACTTATCTTTCATCGTGGCTGCAGCACTATGTATCTGGGATACATGAAAAAAGTATAAATATCAGCAATCAAATCTTTAGAAGTCGATGATGTGTGTTCAGTTATTCTGTTATTGGTTTATTTCCCCCAGGGGTTGATTCAGCCGAGCAATGCAGCTGAAATTCTGTCAACTCTCACCTCAACGTCCCCAATCCTCGGTTGAATGCTCCAACAACACACAATCTCATTAAGTCCCATGTAATACATCAACACTTGCAAACTTTCGGTTATTTATCTCCCGGCTTCTTTTTAAAACTTTTAATTGAGTTTTATAACTAGCAATGTAACTAACCCGGTCAACTAACCTATCATAAACTTTTTGTTGTTTCCAAAATATATTGTTAACCTGACATTTTCTTACGAATATGTATTTTTCACTTTCAACTCAATGGTATAGCTTTCACTATATTTTATGGTTATAGGTACTCAAATTCACATATCTTTAAACACCTAATGATGTTAGGAATGTGGAAATAATCTGAACACCTTGATGTTCAACTCGTGGATACTTTTAATACTTTAATGCTTCACTTAGGTGATCTAAACTTTGGATACTTAGCACTTCCCTACTACCTTTGCATAGTCTAATTTATTTGATTGCCATTGGATACGTTAAATACTTCCATACTACATACACACACACTTGGAGGTTCAAAAGAGATTGAGTACTAAAAAAATTTCAATCTACAGATAGATACATAAATATTTCTATCCTGACTTTGTCTTTTCAAAGCCTTAAATACTTCCCTGTTACCTTAGTTGCTTTAGGCCTTGTATACCCAAATACTTCCATGCTAAAATTGACTACCCTAAACCTTGGCTACTTCAACACTCCACCATTACACTTGACTAATTGACCACTTCCATGCTTATACACTCGATACAATATCACACTTGGACACACTATGTGGTAGGATATTCTGAGAGTTTAGTTTGTTTTTTCCAAATCATTTCCTATTATATACTTAGTAACCGAATTATATCAGACACAAAAACCACTACACTTGGCTACTTGACCATTTCCATGTTTAGATACCCGGTGCAATACCACACTTGAACACACTATGCGTTAGGATATTCTGAGAGCTTAGTTTTATCTTTCGAAATTATTTCCTATTACATACTTAATAACCGAATTATTTTAGACACACAAAACAAGAACTTGAATGTTTTATGTGAGTTTCACTTCCCGTGAGGTGGTCTTAGAGAAAGTAAATAAGGAAGTTTTTCGTGTTCTTCTGGTTACAAACCGGCGTACAAAGGCCGTCGTACATATGCTGCACGTGGCGCAGATGTGCCACGAGCCACTAGGTCCATGTTCCAACAAAGATCTACGCTGTATCTACACCTGGAATACCAGTGGTTTTCAATATCGAAGTTTTAGCTAGTTAAATGGCTTACTTCACGCTATATTTGCATATAGCATTGAAAATTATCAAAATATTGTATATACACTCATGGACAAAACTTAAGAAAGTTGTACCTTCTAGTATGTATATCGGGATTCACCCAATAACTCTGAAAGATATTTGATACACAGTGACCTTTATTGAAGACACACGAGATAACCAAGTGTAAACAAAATTGCCTCTTTCTACATAAAAGAAAACAGACTCCGATGACATCAAAGACTTTATTCATGATAAAATTATTAAAAACGTTTCAAAATTACAAAATATTTTCTCACAATGAGTTTCTTTTTATTTAAAAAAGCTAGCTTTCAAGCGATAATCGCTCTTCAAAGACTTTACACTTTCTTAAGTCTTTTGTCCATGAGTATATTTCAATTATTAAATATTTTTGTTTCACTTTTAAAGCGATATGACCACTCAGGTAAAGGTATAGCTACTAATTGTACATAATGTACATAGCTAAATTTGAAGATTCAATCATTAGCTTTATAGCTTGTTCATAAGGACGTTGGTGAGTATGGAAAACGAAATGTATACATTTGGCATCAAATTGCTCGAAAATATTGTCATATCTAATCATTTCCCTTTTATTTCATCTTAGACTTTTATATTTATGTATTTTAAAGGTTTTTATCAACTCTTTAAAACACAAAATTCATATAAAAACATACAATACCAACAGCAGTCATACAGGCATGGAAGGCTCCATGATCCTTCAAGCAGTGTCCCATCCCTGGGCACTTTATTTTTCCGTTTATCATTACTCTTCACCATTAATCCTTTCATACTTCATCCCTGGGGTTGGTAATGGTTGTTATTTCTCCTTGAAATAAATTTCGATTTTTCGTTCAGGGGAAACACATGCGGGATGGTTTTCAAATGTCGTTTAACAAAACTATTCAAGCAGGAAACAATCTAGATCTATGCAACCAGAAAGACATTCTAGTTATGCAGTAAAGAACAACAAATCAGCCAGACAGTCTAGGAAAATCATCCAGTTAGACAACAGTCAGATATCTCTATAGGCAGAATGGCAAAGATCATACAGGCAGCGAGAAAACAATACCTTTCAGCTAAGTAGTCACAACAATTAATCTCCAAGTTATCAACAACAATTAATCAGGACAACAATCATCTAAGATATAAATAACAAAAATTCTTCCAGACGACTCTACAGTCCACTAGAAACCCAACAGCAACTACCCTACAGGAGATTACAAAGAAAATTCAGCCAGGCTATCAGAAGCATCCAGGTAGTAAACAAAAAAAATCATATAGAAGCAGCACCAAAAATCACCAAGGCAATCAATACAACCATATAGGCAGCTACAACCAATGAACATTCAGCCAGGTGAAAATACAAGCAACGATCCAGTAACTGCAACAACTAAGCAGACAAAAATGAATAATCAGACAAGCAACATAACACATACAGCCAAGCAATAACAAACAACAAAATAGTAACTACAAAAACCAGGCAGGCAGATAGAAGCAATAAACCTTCAACAAAGCAATAAAAAACATCCAGCCAGGCAACAACACCAACAGCCATCCAGGCAACTACACGAAGCAGGCAGGCAGGAAAGTAGAAATGAACATTCAACCAGGCAATATAACCCATCCAAACAGATAAAAACACAAACGACCATCCAGTCAAAAACGCCAATAGGAAGAGAAGTAAAAATGAACATTCGGCCAGGCAATACAACACATTCATCCAGGAAACAAAACTAACTACTATCCAGTCAACTACACCTATCATGCAGGCAGTAGTGAGGTAGCAATGAACATTCTCATCCAGGTAACAACACAAACAACGATCCAGTCAACTGCAGCAACCAGGCAGGAATGGAGGTAACAGAAGAAGGAACATTAGGCCCAGCAATACAACACATTCATCAAGGAAACAAAACTAACTACTATCCAGTCAACTACACCTTAATGCAGGCAGTAGGGAGGTAGCAATGAACTTTCTCAGCCAGGCAACAACACAAACAGCCATCCAGTAACTACACCAACTAGATAGACAGGGAAGTAGAAATTGCCATTCTCATTCAGGCAACAACACAAACAACCATCCAGTAACTACACCAATCGGGCAGACAGGGAAGTAGAAATCGCCACTCTCATCCAGGCAAAAACACAGCCAGCCAGGCAACAACACAAACAACCATCCAGTAACTACACCAACTAGATAGACAGGGAGGTAGAAATTGCCATTCTCATTCAGGCAACAACACAAACAACCATCCAGTAACTACACCAATCGGGCAGACAAGGAAGTAGAAATCGCCACTCTCATCCAGGCAAAAACACAGCCAGCCAGGCAACAACACAAACAACCATCCAGTAACTACACCAACTAGAAAGGCAGGGAGGTAGAAATTGCCATTCTCATTCAGGCAACAACACAAACAACCATCCAGTAACTAAACCAATCGGGCAGACAGGGAAGTAGAAATCGCCACTCTCATCCAGGCAAAAACACAGCCAGCCAGGCAACAACACAAACAACCATCCAGTCAACTGCATCAACCAGGCAGGAAGGGAGGTAACAAACATCCCGCCAGGCTCAATGACAGGGGTTGGAAGGCCGAGATGTCTCTATCAAGGTGCTAATGAAGCACCTGCTCCATCTGATTGCATCCACCAACCTGGTGCTGAATCTCTTGACGTCGCTGTAATCACTTACAAATTACATAATCATCAGGTGGTAGGATATTTTTAAGTGTTTCTTCCACATGGACGTATTTATAGATTTTTTTGTTGGAGTTCTTCGCCTACAAAGAATATTTGTCAATTTAAACTCTAAACTTCAAAAGACATCGTGATTAGTATACGCTCACCACAAAAAAATGCATCACGGAGAAATACTCATGTAAAATTTCTGAAAATTGGTAAGCTATATAATGGTAATGTGATAATAAATGCTTGAAATAAAAAAGGAGGATGTAAATGTGTTGAGAAACACAGATTTTATCTATATTTTGTGTGTGCTCATTTTACACGTATACAAGCAGCTGTCATACAGTTTTTATAGCTTCTTGTGGGATGCTAGACCAAACAATTTCAATTTTTTCCTGAAGCTGTTGAAGATTACTTGGCTGTGGAAGTTTTCATGTTTTACTCCCCATCAATTCTCATACATGCTTAATTGAAGAATATCTGGATAACATGTAGGCTAGGGATTAATGTCATCATTTTGAAGGAAGGCTCATGAGATTGTGGCATGTATGTGGTCGGGCATTATCTTTTTGGAAAATGACATTATGCTATAAATGGTAACTCAACAGGTTGCAAGCTGTGTATTTCCACTTGAAATAACCCCAAAAGAGCATTTAGTGTACAATTTAAAAAGATAAACATTAGATGAAGTGTGATTAGTGTATTCACATATATACCATAACTATATTTCGTTTTCTTTTTTTTACCGAATGTTTATTTTCAATTAAAAAAAACCTTATCTCTTCAGAATATGTCAACAATACCTGCTATTTTTTCAAGAGACATCTCTAGTTGGCTTTCTTCAAAAATCTTTGACATAGAAGAATTCGTCCCTGTTAATTTTTTTTTAATCAAGCGGAGTCTGGTGGCTAGTTCAACATACATTAGAAAACATGGGGGACGCGCGCCCAAGCGCGAACACGTATAAACAATTTGATAATTAAATATAAAAAAACACTCATAACAATAATAAAGTCTTCCAATATACTATTCTTTTTGTATATAAGAATAATATAACAATTATTTTGTTATTTTTATAGTAGAGTTTGTTTATCGGTTTATTCTCTCTTCTAAATATCTTGATGGTCACCACAGAAATCTATTCAACTTTGGAAAGTGGGGACAAAGTCTGTATAACCCATTTACTCCATTAGATTACATTTCAATTGGTAATACACACACACAAAGCTCTATTAAGACCACCAGTCTTATACAGATTCACCACGGGAAAAAAGGAATCATAGATGGAGCTCCTGTACTCCAGGCACCGAGGACAACAGCCTCCTGGTCCGACGCATGTCCAATGGCCACCTTCAATTGGTAATAAGATGCTCTTGATTGCTGAGGAAAGTTATCGATGGATTGATCAACATCTGGGTATCTTAAAATGTAGGAATTATAGTGATGATATCTCTGTGGGAATACAAAACCGATAATGAACAGCTCTCTCTCATCCTAGACACGCTAAACAGCTAGAGCCGCAGTTATTCCATTTTGAAACTCTTGAAACAGAGTTTAACACATACACACAGAAGCCTTTATAAAGACATATATAGGCTTATATATGGATTTACCACGAATTCTATATACAAATAAAAATAATTTTAATGAGTAAAATTTAATCACATTTATATTATGATGCATTAGCACGCCATCTGTTATGAAAATTCGAAACTATGATAGACGCGTATGATTCTTTTAAAATTTGAACAATTTCTACTGCCCTTACTGCAATGGAAAAATCAATAGGAGGACCTGGCTCATCAGTGGTGAACCCTCCCAGCGGTTTCACCAGTTTAATCTACCATGGCAGTAGAAATTGTTTAATTTTTAAAAGAATCATACGCGTCTATAATAATTTCGAATTTTCATAATCACATTTAATGGTAATAATAAAATTTATTAAGAAAAAGGCATCTCCTTATCGTGCAACTGAAAGTTGCTAATGGCTTGCGCCATCTATCGGAATAAATATCAACTATTCTCGTTGATTTTTAATTATTCCAGAATTGGCCAAATACAGGAAAACTTAATTAAGACAATTCTAGCCCATAAATAGATTAGTCTGGGTAAATCAGAGAAAAAGAAATTTCTCTTATACACATATTTACCACGTATCTGCAAATGGGAAAAAAGAAAAATCTGATCCCATTTAATGAAACTAATGAAATTCAAATACAACAGAGTTTAACGGAGACCTATACCATATTTGATATCTTAATCATAAAAACCCATGAAACTGCTACAATACAGTGTGTTTATTACATGAAGGACTTGAATCCATCATATCTTCACTTTGATTCATCTGGACCTATGTATACCATGTTTTCTCCTGTAGAAGGACATTCGTGCCCGACAGATAGAGAATAAATATATTTTTGAAAAGATACTTCTCCCTGGAGATATTTTTTTACTCAATATTGATACAAAGGATTATTTTATATAATTCATTTTATATACTTCTGTAGAAGGGCAGGAATATCCGAAACTTTGAGATTACATTTGTAGCGGCTCCCAAATATTAACTTTTCCTATTTTCATTATAAGTTTTAATTTGTCTAATAACTATTCAATTCAAATATTAAAATTATTCATCTTATAAATATATAATGCTTATAAAATAATTATACATCATTCTAAATATAAATCATAAATAATATGAAATGTAAATATTTATCTATAATATATCAAGCACATATGTCTAACATTATATAATCTAGAATTGATATTTGACCACACACACACATAAACAAAAATAACTTCAACATGTAGTATACACCAATTTAACCCTTCTGATAATTTGTATAAATAAATGTAATTAAAAGTTTATTTTACAATAAATAATTTGTTATCTGACTCCGCCTAGAATTCCATGCCACCCACAAAATGGTGAGCCGGTAAACTTTAACGAACATTTGCAAGAACAAGAATTTCAATTCGATCAAAAGTGAAAAATAAAAATACTCATAATATCAAATTATAAATATTTAAGAAATACATATTAAATATTTATATTTAAAACAAAAATTATAACATATTTCGCAATATTTAAAAACTACGAAAACGTACATCGTTTGGTATTTAATTCAAGGCAAATTTTCAACTTAAAAACAAATCAGATATCAAATATAATTTTAAGAAATAAATATTAAATAAATTCAAATACACATTAAATTGGCAATTAAAAAATAATATATAACTTACAATTTAAAAATTATAACTTGATAATATATTCAAATATTTTTTCTTATCAAATAAAAAAAATCAAATATAAAATTTTAATTCTGAATTTTAATAATTATAATAATCAGAATTTTAATATCTCTTAAGGACATATAATTTTTTAAATACAATATATTATCAAAATGGATTCAATTAAAGCACCCGAATTTTGGCCAAACGATCCAGAATTGTGGTTCATAACATTGGAATCACAATTTTTATTGAACAAGCCAAGTCCAATTACAAATGATGACACCAAATTTTCTTATCTAATTTCACTTTTACCTCCATCAACTGCCATAGAGGTACGTGAATTCATTATATCACCTCCACCAGACAATAAATACGACGCGCTAAAGAAGGCCATAATTAAATGTACCGCTGACAGCGAATTTAAAAAACTACAGCAATTGTTGACTCAAGAAGAACTTGGAGACAGACTGCCTAGCCAATTATTACGCCACTTAAGACAATTGATTGGAGAAAGCAAAGCCGTCAGTGACACAACATTAAAAATGCTCTGGATGCAACGTTTACCTAAAAACATCCAAATAATTCTGACAACGCAAGAGCAAGCATCACTAAATTCTCTAGCAGATTTAGCTGATAGAGTGACGGAGATTACTTCTTCACCATCTTCAAGTACTTCGACTTTAGAAAAGGAACTGGCATCTTTGCGTGCGGAAATTTCAGCATTGAAAATTGACCTTAACAAGAAGGAAGAAAGAATATCTCGTTCAAGATCCAGAAGCTCATCTTCATCTCGAAAATCTTCCCCAAACAGTTATAGAAAGTACAATCCAAATGGCTCTTGGTGCTGGTATCATTTTCGATTCAAGCACCATGCAAGAAAATGCATCTCACCTTGTACTTTCAACAAAAAAGCAAAGAACCAGCAGGAAAACTCCAACAACAATCAGTAAGCCCGGTGGTTACTGATTGTAGCAATAATAAAAGCCACCGTCTATTTATCACTGACTACCGCAACAAAATTAGTTTTCTCCTTGACACAGGTGCAGAGATCAGTGTCCTGCCTCCTCGTCCTGAAGATAGACGGCGTGGTCCAACAAAATTTACTCTCACAGCAGCAAATAATTCACCTATCAAGACTTATGGCGAAAGATTCCTTAATCTTGATCTAGGTCTTCGTAGAGATTTCAAATGGAGATTCATAATAGCAGACACAAACAAAGCCATTTTAGGAGCTGATTTTATGGAACACTTTGGAATAATTCCAGATATCAAAGGAAAGTTTATAATTGATTCTTTAACGAAGCTACGCAAGCGTGCATCAATTACAAATTTCAACTCACTTTCTCCAAAGTGCTCAATAAACAGCTATGAAGACAAATTTTTGAACATTCTCTCTCATTATCCCTCTCTAACTAAGCCTCCATCATATTCCACACCAGTCAAGCATTCAGTCACTCATCATATTACTACAAAAGGGCAACCAACATTCTCCAAACCAAGGCGGCTGAATCCAGAAAAATTTAAAATTGCCAAATCAGAATTTGAGCACATGATGGAACTAGGTTTATGCAAGAGAGGAGACGGAGCATGGGCATCACCTTTACATCTAGTCCCTAAGAAAAATTCTATAGACTGGAGACCATGTGGCGACTACAGAAGACTAAATGCTGTGACCCAACCTGATTGTTACCCCATTCCGCACATTCAGGATTTCACCCAAAGCCTTCATGGCTGTACAATTTTCAGCAAAATAGATCTCGTGAAGGCGTACCACCATATTCCAATTAACCAAGAAGACATAACCAAAACGGCAATAACTACGCCATTTGGTCTATTTGAATTCACACGAATGAACTTTGGTTTAAAAAACGCAAGCCAAACATTTCAAAGATTCATGGATGAAGTAACAAAAGGTCTAGATTTTGTCTTCGTTTACATTGATGACGTTTTGATCGCCAGTAAAAATGAAAATGATCACATTCAACATCTACATATAATCTTCAAAAGACTTTCCGATCATGGACTAACAATCAATATATCTAAAAGCGTTTTCGGAAAACCTTCACTAGAATTTCTTGGACACATCATTGACAACAAAGGAATAAAACCTCTTCCTGAGAAAATAAGAATCGTTAAAGATTTTCCTCAACCTAATTCGACCCGTCAACTCCAAAGATTTATTGGTCTTGTAAATTTTTATCACAGGTTCATAAAAAATTCAAGTCATATTTTAGCTCCGCTTTATTCACTTTTAAAAACTAAATCTCCCAATGCATCATTAAATTGGACTTCAGACACATTAGAAGCTTTTCAAAACATCAAAAATGCTCTTGCAGAAAACACACTTTTAAACTACCCTCAACCCAATTCTACATTAAGTGTACTGGTTGATGCCTCCAACGTTGCTGTTGGTGGTGTCCTCCAACAACTGAATGACACTGCATGGGAACCAATTTCATTTTTTTCAAAAAAGCTATCCCCAGCAGAAACGAAATACTCAGCATTCGACCGGGAACTCCTAGCTGCATTCCTCTCTGTTAAGCATTTCTCATACTTTCTTGATGGAAAAACATTCATGCTTTTTACAGACCACAAGCCTCTAACGTATGCTTTCACATCAAAATCTGAACGTTCACCTCGTCAAGAACGTCATCTCAACTATCTTTCACAATTCTCCATGGACATACGCTATGTTAAGGGAAGTGAAAACATTGTGGCTGATACCCTTTCAAGAATTGAAATCGAAACTTTCAATCACACGAAGGTTAATCTAGATCTTAATGCATTCCCTGAAATTCAAGAAAAGGACAAAGAACTAAAAACTCTCATTGATAATTCAAATTCCTCACAAACAATCAAATTAATAAAACAACAAGTTCCTTTTTGCAATAAATTAATTTACTGCGATGTTTCTACGGGGAATCCCAGACCTTTCGTGCCTGAAAATTTCCGACGACAAATTTTTAATTCTCTCCATAATTTGTCTCATCCAGGAATTCGTGCAACAAGAAAACTAATAACTCAAAAATACTTTTGGCCCAAGATGAATCAAACAATAAATCATTGGTCAAAGTCCTGTTTAGATTGTCAGAAAAGCAAAATTCACAGGCATACAATTACAAAACACGGAATTTTTCCTCTCCCATCAACTCGCTTTGAACACGTTCATCTTGATTTAATAGGCCCCTTACCCCATTCTGAAAATTGTACCCACATTTTGACTGCTATAGACAGATATTCAAAATGGCCTGAAGCCTTTCCGATTTCGGACAAAACTGCAATAAGCGTAGCAAAAGTTTTTTTTCGCGGTTGGATTTCTAGATACGGAGTTCCAGCAACAATAACTACTGACCAAGGTCGTGAATTTGAATCACATCTTTTCAAGGATCTCACTTCACTCATTGGCACCAACAGAATACGAACAACGGCATACAACCCTGCAGCAAACGGTCTCGTCGAACGCTTGCATCGTCAAATTAAAGCTGCAATCATGGCAAGCGGAAATACTATTAATTGGATAGATGCTTTGCCTCTAGTACTGCTAGGCATCAGAACATCCTACAAAGAAGACCTGAAATGCACTGCTGCAGAAATGGTTTTCGGGACAACTTTAAATCTTCCAGCTGATTTACTAACCAATTCAGAATTTAAAAACCCCGATCCATCAAATTTTGCCACTCAATTAAAGAATTATATGAGTAGAATTCGACCTCAACCAACAAGACAAACAAGGCAAAATGATATTTTTTCTCATAAAGACTTAGACACCTGCTCACACGTCTTTGTAAGAAAAGATTTTGTAAAAAGAGCATTATCTCCACCATACGAAGGTCCATTTCCAGTGGTATCAAGATCTTCGAAGACATTTACAGTTAAAATCAATGACCAAAACAAAGTCATTTCTGTCAACAGAATAAAGCCTGCATTCATAGAAAACACCCCTCAAAGTTTCCACGATTCTTCAATTCTGCCACCTATGCCCGACGGTGCTGAGGAAACTACACCGAAGACAAGTAGCTACACCACTCGCTATGGACGCCACGTACGTTTTCGACTTTAAGTCTTCACTGGCGGGGGAGTGATGTAGCGGCTCCCAAATATTAACTTTTCCTATTTTCATTATAAGTTTTAATTTGTCTAATAACTATTCAATTCAAATATTAAAATTATTCATCTTATAAATATATAATGCTTATAAAATAATTATACATCATTCTAAATATAAATCATAAATAATATGAAATGTAAATATTTATCTATAATATATCAAGCACATATGTCTAACATTATATAATCTAGAATTGATATTTGACCACACACACACATAAACAAAAATAACTTCAACATGTAGTATACACCAATTTAACCCTTCTGATAATTTGTATAAATAAATGTAATTAAAAGTTTATTTTACAATAAATAATTTGTTATCTGACTCCGCCTAGAATTCCATGCCACCCACACATTAATAAAAAGAAAACTTTCAGAAACCTGTTGAATTATTTTAATCAAAACTACACCCATACCTCGCTTTGCGTCGGGGTTACGTTCCAAAAAAACACGACGCAAATTGAAACGACGCAAAGTGAAAATATGTAAAGGCGCAAATCAAAAACAAAGGTGTTGTCATAATTTAGGGAAAAAAATTGAAGACTCGAATCCAAAACAACGCAACTTCGAAAATCTAACGACGCACAGTTAAAATCAGTAAAAATTAAGCAGCGACGCAACTTCGAAAAAAACGCAAAACGAAGCGACGCAAAGCGAGGTATTGGTGTATATGTAAACCTTTATAAAATAAAAATTTTGCTAATATTATAATAATTATAATTGTAGATGAGATATTGCAGTAATTGTAGCCCCGGAGATGTAAAATTCCGGGTTGGCCCACATCCCTGTGGGTAAACAACTCGCGAACAAAGATTGGCACCGACACAATGGGGCCTGAATACACCGCCAAGTATTTACCTCAGACCATGTATGTAATATGATATGACCTTTTTATTTATATTTGCCTTGTTACCTTTTATTTAGAACTCTCTTTTGTAACGTTTTAACTTGTTGTAATTTGTAAATTTGCTCATGTTTTGTTTTTTATTTATTTATTTAGGATCAGAATAGGTTGGATTGATTTTTAACGTGTTCAACGTTTATTTGACAGTATATAGAGGGAACTGATATTTGTTTTGATTCAGTGATAAATTAATAAAAATAAAGCCCTATTAACCAATTTAACTCCCGACCTTTCAGTGACCTGCTGCCACTCTCCGAGTCACTTTATTTAAATAAATCATAGGTTGATGTGGCTGTGTTTTTTCTGAATCTACTTCCAACCAACAAATGATCTTCGGAGCAATCAGTGGTAAATATTACTGTGTATGTTGTTCTGCAATGAGGAGTCGAACAGACACTGTTGTCTTCTTGAGCCTCCTTTCTTGTGAGATAACATTCCATTTTTGAAGCAGCTTGGCCCTCTTCACATCTTCAGAAAAATATTCTATAAACATATCATCATAGAAATCAGCATTTTCTTTATACCACAACCATCCTGACTCCAGCTCTTGTCGTATACCTGTGGTATTATCAGACATGTAACTTGTTCTTTGGTTGTGTATGTTGTTGTGTATTGTGTGGTATGTGTGTGTGTCGTGTTGTATTGTGTGTCGTGTTATATGTAGGTAAAATATTTTATTGCACTTCAGATTAATCGATTGTTGATTTCTAGCGAACATCAATGAATAAATATCAGAGGCGATATAGACAATGCAGTCCATCAGCTTTCATGTTAACATATTTGTTTTCTCGTTCTGGTACAACCCCCATGAAGTTGAACATTAGGTAGTGGACTGTGTGGTGTGAGATAGGTGGTGTGCTGTGTGTGTTGTGTGTGTGAAATTTTTAATATCATTCTCTTCAGTAAAACTCAATAAGATTTTAAGTATTCTCCTTTTTTTTAAACAGAACCTTTATACACACAAAGGTCTTTATCATAAATTGGATAGTCACCTGGAGTAGTATATTTTCAAAATTACAAAATCGTGAAGCTAAGAGTTCCTTGCAAGGTTTCTTATTTGGCCGAGATTTAGAGAATTTCTGATCTTCTACAGAAGTAGAAATCTCATGAAGGAGAGCTGTAATGTTCGAAATCTCGGCTGAATGAATAAAAACTTCATAAGAAACTCTTCACCTTACAATTTCGTATTTTTTAAAACAAAAGTCTTTATTAAGACATAACGTCCTTTACATGGCTTTACAACGGAGTCTTCAGAGGAAAAGAAAAAAGTAAATGCTATTTGCACATATAATGGTATTAATTGAGATGATGTATACAAAAACTTAATTAAGATAATTAGTAAATCAACACACTTTGCATTATATAATTAAAGCCATAACGTTTATCGATTGCGTCAAATATTTGGCGAATAAATATTTTTATTCAATCCAATATTTTCTTCTCTTTTATTATCTAATCTATATATAGATAGAGAGAGAGGTCACATTTCGCATCAAATAGACGCTGAATCTAAACGTCATCTATTGTCCATCTCTGCAAACTAGCGGTTTCGGATCAGTGAGAGAACCACAGTTTTGACAAACTCAGAAAGCTCACCTGGAGACGAGAGTTTCGGGCTAATGGTCCTCATCAGTTCAGATCTGGCTTTGATTTCATTATATCTACCAGGGATTCAAGAAAGTTTCTGCGTTTTTTTAGAGTTTATTTTGACGGGAGAGGTGAGCATTATTTTTATAGAGATCCAAATATATCCACAGAAATATTTATATATTCTCTAGTTTATATATTTCAAGAGGTTTTTTCGTAATAAATTAAACCTCCTACGAGTTTAAATTGAATAGATAATCTTACAATCTATTCTGTAGGTAGGTTCTCTTTGGAACTACAGAAAGTTCGGTTAAAGTTTGGGTTATACAAATGTATTCGTCCAAGGGGGTATTTACCTATCAGATAGGTCGTTCACGATAAGTTTTACTGGACTTATATCTTGTTTAACATATTCTACACCTGATGGGACACCATCAAGTGAAATAATTTTAGAAAATTATTCTTTTCTATCCGTTAGTTCTCGTATGCATTAATGCATAAGTTGTTTAGAATTGACTTCTATATATAAAGGAGAGGTGTGTAAATCAATTTCGACGACACGCAGTTCTGGATCAGAGCCAGGCCATTGTGGGCTCAAGCATAATGGCCGAATTTTGTAACCTTGCTTCCTGTAGGGAATACGTGAAATCTCCGCTTCATCTGTTTGCAAAACCTCTTTGTGTCTAATTCAACCATAAAAACAAACTCATTTGATATGATTTTAGTGATTGTTGTTGTTGTCGTGTCCAATGAAGATCCTGAGATGTCTTCATGCCCTTCAGTCCCCCCTGGACCCTTGGAATATTCGTCTAAATGCTGGTCCAAGGTGACTAACGTGGCATCGGCACCCATTTTCCAATGAAGAGAAAAACCGATAGGATTTGCGTAATATCGATTATTAGTAATAAATAAAATATAATTTTGAATAAAAATTGATAAATCTCATTATACACTTTTAGTTTTGTTTTCTTTTATTTCGATGTTACCGTGACCCTCAGTCATCCTTTAAGGAAAACGAAATTATAATGTTTATATATAAGATAATTTTGTTTTTGCAAGATGGTTTATCTCATATATGATTTTATCGAACTTTCTTCCTCCCATTAAATAAAGCAGAATCTATAATTCAAATGGGAAGAGTCCACAATACCACGGTCCGTTCTGCTAACGTACAAGTTTATACGTTTATATACAAGTATATAAGTTTGATTCAGGCAATTGCTGCCATGGGTCTACTGTGAATGACACAATCTTGTTTCTCTTTCAACGTGAAAATTTCACTTTATTTTTCCTTTTAGGCCTTTCTTCCCAGTAACTCGCAATTTCCTTAGCACCAGCTTTCATTGTCCTTATTCCAAAATTCTGATGTCTTTTGAACGTTTTGAACCTATACTGTAGATTCTCGCTATTTCGGTGTCAATCTATTATCCTATTTTACCTTTAATTTAGTCATTTTTGTGCTAAAATGAAATTTGAAAAACTGGATTCGGTTAATAATCTCAACTATAAAATTGAAACTGTCGTAAGAACTTCTCTGTGAAACGGCGAAGAGAGTTGACGTATGATATTTATAGTGTTGATTGGAGTGCAATTTCTAAGTTGAATTTTCTACTTTTATGTTTGATGTCGAAACAATATTTATTTTTTGCGGGCTATATATATATTTTTTAAAAAACGAAAGAAAAAAATAAAAGATAAAAAGATCAGGTGTTGATATCAATATTAAAGATGGCATATCCTGACCAGGAGCACATGTGCTTTTCAGAAGGCAGAGCGCCATCTGGTGGAACAGAAATCAACTATTCATTGATTTAGCCTGTTCCCTGATATTTGGCCAACCCAATTTCTTGATAAATCAAGAAAAGCCATCCACGAACGCGTTTCGCGCTTTTGGCGCTCGTCAGCGTGGAGTAGGCTGAACCATTGCGACCAAAAAATAATTTTTGATCCCAATGGCTTCCTGAAAAACCAAGGAAGCCATTGGGATCAAAAATTATTTTTTGGTCGCAATGGTTCAGCCTACTCCACGCTGACGAGCGCCAAAAGCGCGAAACGCGTTCGTGGATGGCTTTTCTTGATTTATCAAGAAATTGGGTTGGCCAAATATCAGGGAACAGGCTAGATCAATGAATAGTTGATTTCTGTTCCACCAGATGGCGCTCTGCCTTCTGAAAAGCACATGTGCTCCTGGTCAGGATATGCCATTTTTAATATTGATATCAACACCTGATCTTTTTATCTTTTATTTTTTTCTTTCGTTTTTTAATGTGCTAAGCGTATTTACGCAAGTTTGGCCTTAAATACCCATTTCTTGGTTTTTCAGGAAGCCATTGGGATCAAAAATTATTTTTTGGTCGCAATGGTTCAGCCTACTCCACGCTGACGAGCGCCAAAAGCGCGAAACGCGTTCGTGGATGGCTTTTCTTGATTTATCAAGAAATTGGGTTGGCCAAATATCAGGGAACAGGCTAAATCAATGAATAGTTGATTTCTGTTCCACCAGATGGCGCTCTGCCTTCTGAAAAGCACATGTGCTCCTGGTCAGGATATGCCATTTTTAATATTGATATATATTTTTTTAAGAAATGTGAATATTATTCAAATACTAAACAAAATACTAATCCCGGTCCATGGCCGTCGTGAATTGAGGGTGTTATCCATTCGTCCACCGTATGTTTTTGCGATGCAATGAGTTTATGTCATATATAATGTATCATTAAGAAAATTCAAATATAGGTAACTGAAGATTTATATATTTACATATTGGCTATTCAAAGCCTATAAAATTGAGATCAATAGCGAATTAATTTGCATATTTTTTTTATCAGATAATAATGTTTATGTTGTTGATAATAGGTAAACGAATTCCTATCAACATGACACTACTATTATGAGAGAATATATATTTTTAATAGTAATTATCATATTTAATAAAGTAGTATGCGCTTCGCAAACATTCACTCGGGCAGAACCCGAGTGAAGATGGGTTATTCGGTTAGATATTCACACATAAAATTCAATAATAAATTATTATTATTGGTATTTTGTATGTGTATGCCTGTGTAACATAGCAGCAGTAGTGATAATATTACAGAAATATAATATAGATATATAATCTTTTTATGACCTTGAAATATGTTAATTAGATCGATAAAGGGAAAGTTTTCTTATTGTTGACAATTTTGAAAATAGAGCAATCCATAATTAAATCTTTAATTAAAAAGGCATATATTGGATCAAAATATAATTTATTTTACCAATATTTCAGTTGGCTGAACGCCAACCTTTATCAAGGTGTTATAACATTTTAAAGTGTGCCAACAACAAACTCAGCGCCACATAACGTCAACAGCATTAAGTTTTAAAAAATATTTTGTTATATTTAATGGGGAGAAAAAAAATTGATTAAAATGTTATAACACTTTGTTATAACACTTTAAAATGTTATAACACCTTGATAAAAGAAACGCATTGCCAGTAAATTTATTTGTGTAAAATTTTAACGATAGATGGCAATAAAATTTAATTTACTAATATATATTTGTTATGAAAACATATTTTGCGAAAGAGCTTTGCTCGATGCAATACCTTGAAATTATATGTATGTACCTCTACAGACCTATAAGCTTATGTCCATAGTTCCTTAAACACCCCTAAGCTGCCTTCCATAGAAAATGCAGGGTATATAACAAAACCAGTCCAATACAATAGTAGAGCGGTCTAGAGATTAATTTGGCGAAACCGCTGAGAGGGTTCACTACTGATGAGCCAAGCCCTCTCATTCAATAACTCACATCATTGCAGTAAGGTCTGTAGAGATAATATTTGATGATATATAAAAGAAACGCATTGCCAGTAAATTTATTTGTGTAAAATTTTAACGATAGATGGCAATAAAATTTAATTTACTAATATATATTTGTTATGAAAACATATTTTGCGAAAGAGCTTTGCTCGATGCAATACCTTGAAATTATATGTATGTACCTCTACAGACCTATAAGCTTATGTCCATAGTTCCTTAAACACCCCTAAGCTGCCTTCCATAGAAAATGCAGGGTATATAACAAAACCAGTCCAATACAATAGTAGAGCGGTCTAGAGATTAATTTGGCGAAACCGCTGAGAGCGTTCACTACTGATGAGCCAAGCCCTCTCATTCAATAACTCACATCATTGCAGTAAGGACTGTAGAGATAATATTTGATGATATATAAAAGAAACGCATTGCCAGTAAATTTATTTGTGTAAAATTTTAACGATAGATGGCAATAAAATTTAATTTACTAATAAATGTAATTTTGATCCAATATATGCCTTTTAAATTAAAGATTCTTGACAATATGACATTGATTACCTTCCATACCTGACGATATGTCGTGGCAAAGTTACATCTTGAGAGGTGGAAACGTACTCGTAACACAACTTCTCTATTATATAGTGGGGTTATTTATATGATTGTGGGCGATATGTAAATATATTTTTGAATATATATATAAATGATTTTTTGAAAAAAAAATTGTTCAAATTTTATAAAACTTTATGACCAACTGTGGAAATTTTAGAGCATTTCTTTTCAGAATAGGTACAGAGAGCAATAAACTCCAGAAGTTTCTGTTTTAAACTTCTGTTATAAATATTATGAATTTAAAGATACATGGTATAGGAATATATAAAAATGTAATGATTATTATATATTCTATATTTTAAAAATTATATATACTTTGTAAATATTTAGGTAAATATAATAATTGTATGTTTGTTTAGTGTATGTGCCTTTTTCGGGATATCTCACTGTTTTAGTTAATAAATCAATAAACGCAAATAAATTTGCATGTATAATATGTAAATTAGTATGAGTATGATGTCAAATACTATTTCACAGTATCCTGCATAACAAAAGTTGAAGAGAGAAGTGTATTCCAAGATTTGGTATATTTCTACGATGTAATACATTCAAGAGACACACTGAAGTAATCCGTCAACCAACACTCACCCATTCCAGTGGATTAGGAGCGCAAACTTCCGTGTCCGACCGCGGTGGAAAAAAAAAGAGAACACATTTTAGCAAGTGCTATTCGTTAAGAAAACAGATTTTGTAGCTAGGTGAAGTCGGTACTTTGATGGGGGGGAGTAATTCCGGCCTTTGTTTTCTCAGCGCTAAGGTTTGTTTAGAGGGTTGCTGCAGCAGGGAGACGACGTTTGACGTAATCCCGCCTGTACACCCCACCTTTCGACATCCTGAGCTTTTTACAGCCTCACATGATGTAGTAAGCTTTTCTCAAGTGATTTCTTCTTTGAAAAACCTTTTTTTTTTCTCTCTCGAAAATAGTGTTACTTAAAAAAGAAGTTGATTATAAATTTTACAGAGTAGTCCTTGATGCACATAACACCTACACAATAAGAGGTTTGCCTGATGACCGACAACTTCCCTGAGCCAACCACCACTGTTAAATAAAATTAAAATGTCTGGAGTAATGAAATAAAAACAAACTTTCACAATAAAATATATTACTTGAAAGAAAGATCATGGAATATTTATGTGTTTAAGCTGTCTTTTAGAGGAAATTCTACTTTTTAAGGGATAGATATTTAGTTATAAAGTTGTTTTTATATATAAAAAATATAGAATTCCATGATATAATGTGGGGTTGTGGTGTTTTACTTGAATAGTCACTTTGTATTATGCAAAGGTAATTACGTTATACCAGCTAATTAGTTGTTATACGGACTTAGCATAGAATATCATAATGTCAATATATGGGATATCTAACTGCACATTACCAGGGAAACCTCCCCTTATTTCTGGGTAAAATTCACCTTTCAATAGGATTTGCTTAGCGATAGAAGCTCAGATTAGCACATAGCCACCTGGAGTATCTATATCACCGTCTTTGTCCAGACATCTCATATGATATGTCGTTATATCAAGTTGAGTTATTTTTACTTCATCACATGGACGAGTTATGAAAGCGTTAAGGAGGTCATATTTATTCAGCGGAGAACTGATGTATCGAGAATATTCCTCAAGATTGTCCATCGATATCTGAATGTGTACATGTACCAAAGTGATCCGTCATCTGATAAAGGAGTCTTATTGGGGTAAAAATTGGCAGATATACTTGGCGTATCCTAGAGTACTATTCAAGATTGCCCAGCGATATCTGAATGGTGTACATGTACCAAAGTGATCTGTCATCTGATAAAGGAGTCTTATTGCGGTGAAAATTGGCAGATATACTTCGCGTATCCTAGAGTACTATTCAAGATTGTCCATAGATATCTGAATGTGTATATGCACCAAAGTGATCCGTCATCTGTTAAAGGAGTCTTATGGCAATAAAAATTGGCAGATATACTGAGCGTAATCTAGAGTACTATTCAAGCTTATCCATAGATATCTGAATGGTGTACATGTACCAAAGTGATCCGTCATCTGATAAAGGAGTCTTATTGGGGTAAAAATTGGCACAACTACCTAGCGTATCTTAGAGTACTATCCAAGATTTTCCTGCGGCAGGAGATATATCTGGAACTATTTTATATTGTATACCAACAACTTAATTTTAAAATCAAGAAATTTCAAGGAACTTCAGAGACAAGTGTCTTTTATTAAAATATGGGCCATATTTCATGCCAGTCTCCGGCTTTAAGATAACCTATATTTTAATACAATAAACGATCTGTTATAGTGTTGTGGAATTTCTTTATAAAAAAAAAACTATATATATATTAAAAACAAAAATAAGGCTTGTTAACCACAAACACAAGTGCTTTTTAGATGGAAGAGAGCGCCATCTAGTGGAATATAAATCAACTAAACGTTGATTTTGCCTGTTCCCTGATATTTGGCCAACCCAATTTCTTGATAAATCAATAGTAAAATTTCGTATTGGCACATTTTCATATGGTATCCAGATATACATTCTAGATTGTCCAGCGACCTCTAAATGATGTCTGTGCATCAAAGTGTTTATAATTGAGAGAATTTTATGACATAGTTTTTATAGTGTTAACGTTTTAGATAAGCACACCAAGCAAGTGAAGTGTCCGGATCACCACCCGGCGGGTCTCGCCCGAGGAGCAGCGGGGAGGGGGCCGGGGCTGTCAGCGGCGGAATGTCACCGTTCGCTAGCTAATTATTTCCCCTTCTCACCTCGGCCGATTACCCCGGGGCTGCTCCTGCCCTAATTGAAATCGCAGTGTCGAAACCACACGCGATGGCGTGGAAAACGGGGGTTCTGACCCCAACGCTGGCTTTACAAATTTCACTTTTCCAGCGAGGTCATTTCATAAGTAACAAAACTAGACAGAGTAATAATAACAACCTTTTCTAATCGAAACTCCTATACTGTACATTCACGATTTGAGATCAAGTTCTGTAATATACTGTTCAAAATTGCCCTTTCAATCATGTATTGAAAAGCCTATTTGCCATCTTCATGGTTATGCTGGATGTGCAGTTCACAATGATGAAAACCAAAGGCCCGAAACCTATACGGCGTTGTAGCGGTCTTTCTTGATTCATCGTGCGCGGAAAAGAGTTTTTGAAGTCCTTATAGCCTTTTCTCTATTCAAGAGCAATCATGATGACCAGAAATTGGTATTTTAAATCCGACTTGGTCTTAAAATATCATTTGAAAAGTTATTCATTAGCCGTCGCCGATTTCACGACATACTACAAATCTCTCATGTCTTTGGTCTCTTCTCTTCTTCTTCTTTCTTATCTTCACTCAATCATATTAGGGTACTGGGCGAAGTAGAATGCGTCTGCCTTTGTCATTAAAACTGGGATCACTACTCAGTGGCAGGCCGACTTAGCAATTGGTCTCTCAATATGTCCAATATTGAATTAATATAGAAGTTCAAGTTTAAATTTATGTTGACTACAAATAGATGCATATAAAAACCTTTTGTTCTTCAATATGATGAGTTCGAAAATAAATGTTGAATTAGGAACTTTAAAATACTGGTATTAAATCAGATTGGTGTTAAACGTGATAACTCACATTTCCAATTAGTTTTCACATCTTCATCTGAGGAAATTTTGGATAAGACGAAAGATCTTAGTAAAGAATTATGTATGCATGTATCATATGTAAATACCTGATTTGTTTTATTCGTTTATTTGTCTTTTTTTCTTTCTTCGGATTTACCCAAACTAATTTATTTATGATCTTAATTGTCTTAATTAGTTTACCTATAAATTTGATTAGCTTTTACTTATTTATTCTTTTCATTTGTAGACTCCGTAGTAAATCAATGTATAAGTCTATATTTTTTAATTAAAAAAGCATATATCGGATCAAATATCATTTATTTTACCGATATTTCAGTTATCTTGAAGATAGAAGCTGCCTGGCCGGCATTTATATTTCTATGAAAAATAGACACTTCGGCCAGTTAGAGGTTTTTTTTTCTCAACGTTTCGACAAAAATCTTTTGTCTTCGTCAGGAGAAGTAAATAAAATAAAGCATTTGGCAAGACGTTAAAAATTGTTCTGAGGTTGCAAGGGCGTTCTCACGTGATTTTTCGAATTTAGTACAACATCTAAAGCATGAGTTAAAATTATTTCAGTTGTCTGAACGCCAACCTTTTTCAAGGTATTATAACTATAAGGTATTATAAATATTATAACTTATAATACTATATGTGTCTTAATAAAGGCTTTTATGTGTGATTAGTTTTCATACAAGAATTGCATTTAGAACTCGGGACAGAGGTTATGGTTGCTCATATGTGGGAAGTATAGTTGTAATTCTACATAAGCGTCAATCCAGTGTTTTAGGCTTAAATTTACTTGTGAATAAGCGATCTAGTGTAATAGCTAATTAAAATAAACTACTCAACGATGGAGAGATTTTTTTTTCCTACAGAATTCTTTTTTCACTTTAATATCACTCAAAATCAAGGAAGGAGGAAAACGAAATTAGCAAATGATGCCAAGTTGGGTACATATTAATACACTATATATATCACTCTTGTATCTATTTCGAAACCATAGAAGGAAAAAGATAAATTAAAAATACCAACTGGATAAACATTCGGGATTCTTATACATCATTTTGGTTATCAAGTTACAGGCCTCTTTTGATGAGCTCTCTAATTCTTTTTCACTATGCCTCGTGGTTCTCTATGTAGTCCACTACTCCAGTAGCCATCTTTTTGTCGCCTTGATAGTATTCAGACATCCAGTTCTTCTCCTACCGTCTCGATCTTCACTGGTAAAATGGTTTATTCGGTTAAAATAATCTTCTTTCGTAAATTATCCTTAGTTATATATAAACGTTCTTCCCTGATTTATAATATTATAAAATAAATAAAGCTTCCAGGGTCAAGTTTCTTGTACCATTTTTTTATTATTTTTTTCAAACAGAAATAATGAAGTATATTTTTCTCTAAGTATATAGTAGGTATTTAAAATATGTATATAATAACGTGTATATAAAAAAATGTATTTTTATTAAGTTGTTAAAGTGATAATCCTGTTGAAGGACTAACAAGTCCGAAAGCTTGAAAAAAAAAAATTGTACAAGAAACTTAACCCTGGAAGCTTCATTTATTTTATAAAATTATCCTTAGTGTTCAATCTTTTCTGCACCTAATAAATGCTCTGGATGAATACTTTCTAGAATTTCTCTTCGTTTGTTTTGCTAGATGTCCAGGGCATCCTCATCAGAAAACACAATATGCCGGCCTCTTAATAACATTTAATCTCTTTAATGGGTCTTTTTTTAGTTTATTGAGGTTTTCGTGGATAAATTGTAAAGATATTCTCAAAGTAATTTTAAATTAAAAAAAAAAATGTAATAGGAGAGATGAAAATTTTGCCAGGAGGAAATTGATCTAAAAAAGCATAGGGCTTCTCTCCCTTCAAATTAAACGTCAAAACTATACGCCATCTAATAATATAATAGGGAAGGATGTGTTCCCAAGTTGTCCAAAGTATTGATCTGACGTTGTTTACCTTCGGAGATGGGGCCGGTAACGTGTGATACGGCACTAGACCTCGCCCACTCCATTTCCTTTTTAAACATCAAAATGTATTTGAAGTTGTCAATTTTTACAATTTTCCAGAATAGCGTTTCAATATTTGTTGAATATGGAGTTGTTTATCAACATATATGAATTTGTTTTTTGATTTCTTCCTCTATTTTTTGATGTTCGAAATACGTAAAATATACAGATTTACTGATTTTTACTGTTTAACTAATATATAAGGGGGGTTTGTTATATATTTAAAATAATATTAATAAAATAGAGATACGTAGATTATTTTGTATTGAAACAAATTAGGAGTATTAAAATGCTGAGGCTTAAAGGTAGGTTATTAAGTTAAACCTGTCTATAGCGCCCCTTCTTGGGACTCACCAAAATTGGGTGCTATAGAGAAGGGGTGCTATAGACAGGTCACTTTTGATGTAAATCGCATCGTACTACGTATTTAAAATCGGGCGCTATAGAGAGGGAGGCGCTATTTAGAGGGGAGCTAAAGACAGGTCTAACTGTAGGTAGCAAAATATTACTTTCTGTCAAGATATATCTAATACAGCAGAACATGCACTGGAATACCACTGACTAAAACATCAATACTCTGGTCTCTCCTGGAATAGGTATCTCATTGGAAGTTGAATTGGTCAAGTCATTTTTGTTTTTACAAATGTGGTCGCTCAGAGAGGTGGCCGCTCATGAAGGTGGTCGCATTTTAAAGGTGTCTCACTGTATAACTCTTTTTTAAAGAACTCCCCAATTTACCTAGGATCTGTATTTATATACAGAAATAACCAGGCATTCTACGCACATCGTTTTTTTACTTCTTCTAAATGAACATGGTAGAGTCCATGATAATCTTGGTGAATAGATAGTGACTACTGTTGTTATAAGTGCACAACATGGCTTACTTGTACAAACTGGTAGGATTGGATCTGTGTGCACAAAAAGCAATTTATTGACTATAAAAAACGGCAATTGCGGGTTTTTAATTCGAATTTCCTGATTGTTCGAAATCAACTGTTTCTATAAAGTCAATACCTATCAGAAATTTCATTACTTCGTTATCTTTAAATTACTGTCGTGTTTCTCATGCCCAATGTAGAAGTAAAATTCATACAAAATAGTGAATATTTGGTTAGATTCAAAATTTGAAGAAGGATCATGAATACTTGTAGGAAGAACTATACGACTATATTGAAAAAATAATAATAAGACCTTGTATAATAAGTTCTGGTAGTGGAGGTTCAACAAGTGAAAACTGATCAAAACAACCTTTCAAAACCGATTGATTCAACGCTAAATCTTGCTGACACCGAGCAGTTCACTCCATCATGTTGCTGGGACGTGAGTTCGAACCCAGGTCAATCAGGTCGGCGGCATTTTTTCCCTTGCGAGTCAGAGAGAGAGAGAGCGAGCGCCACCTTAGATTCCAAACCCCGCCCTTCCAATGGGGACACTGCGCTAATGTGTTTTCCCACATCGCACATCACAAGGATTGTTTAGCTGACCTTGACGATATGCCGAGGATGTGAAGAGGAGTAAATGGATGTTTGAAGAAAGGATTTCGAGAACCTAAGCCCTGTCATTAAATCCCAGAAGTTGATTTGTTTTAGGTCATCGTGAATTAAAGGGGACCTACGTGATTGGAATGGTCATTAGTCAGAATTCCAATCAGGGTAATGGCAGCGGCTTACTTAGACAGAAAATTAAAAGATTGCCATACTTTCCTACGCTAGTTTAAAATAGATTTTTTTACTGAACTTTACCCCTTGATTTTCAAACCTGGATATTAAGAGAACTTTGAGGAATGGTGATTTCCAGGAAGAATTTTTACATTTCATCATAAATTCCTGTTTCGTCATCTTTGTAACAGACTTCGATTTATAGATACCCCATTAGTTGAAATCGGTTACATGACCTTGCCTGGGACTTTGGAACAAAATTTTCCAGTATCCTATTTTATAGAAACTGGGTAATAGGGGTAGTTTAAAGAACCGTAACTCAGATAAGCAAATTCAAATTTCAAAATTCAGATTCCATCATTCTATCCAACATTTCACCGTATATTTAAAAACGTTTCATTTATCGTAATCAGTTACGTGACCTTGGTTGGACTTCCTTCACAATTTTTTGAAATCGTCATGTTTTCTCAAAATTCCAAACTCCAAAACGAAACCTGTATTTCAAAATTTGGGTCTCGTCTAGCCTGGAGCGATCCTATATTCAGAGTCGCCTCATTTTTCGAAATCGGTTAGATGACCTTGTCTAAGCGCTCCTCACAAAAAATTCCCAAATCCTATATATTTAAAGTTTCAGCGTTCTCACGCACTTTTAGCCTTGAATACCCGTTCCTCGGTTCAACAAGAAGTCTCTAGAATAATATTTTTTTGGCGGCGAGGTAGCGCCTGTACCACGTTGACGTGGGCCAACATTCTCAAACGCATAGGTGAATGCAGTGTTATAGTGAATCTTTGAAGGTAATGGCGCTCTTCATTGTACATATATAGATATCTGGATATGAGGTGAGATTTCAAATTGTACGCTAGAACCTCTCATGAAAGTCCATAGCCTAAAGATATTCCCCCGGCCTCTCCTGGAGGTAGTCTCTCATTGGAATTAGGTGATGTCAGATTGGGTCAATGACAGCGTCGAGATTAGCAGATAGATCTATAATGAAAAGAGAGAAGGATTCTACAAATATCCCATTAACAAGTTAAACAAATATAAACAAAATGTTTTATTTCAAATTGTATTCAAATATATATTTAAATTAAATTAAAATATACTTGTTATGTGTGTGTGTTTTTATTTTAAAAAAATATTTTAGTGAGACAATGATATATGATCTACCTTATTTATATCGTGAATGCTTGGGCTTGAAGATTCTTCAATAAATTTACAAAAGATAAGGATATAAAAACGGTAGGTGGAGGAGCGCGACAGACAGACAATGGCAGTCTTACTACACGGTATCAATTCAAGTACCGTGATATCTGCAGAGGAATGCCATGAAATCTCTGAAGAGAAATTAGTACAGTACCTATGACATGGAATCAACGCTGGAATACACCCATATATACAAATATATACAAAAATAAATCAGAAACACAAGAAATATCCAAATAGCAGCAGCACACACAACCTTCTATCAACATTCTCTAGAAAATCGAAAAATTTCACAAATTAAAGATCGTATATAGTGATAGAACAGTTATAGTTAATGATCTAAATATGAAATTGATAAATTTTACCAAATTTGTAAAAAGAATGGAATACGTGAAGAGAAAATTAGATTCAAAAATATGTAGAAAAGGTGCGATTCATCCAAGCCTTCAAATCCTCTATAGAGAGAAGACCATCCCCAACCTAAAACCATCTTCTCTCATATAACAACAGCAACAAAAAGCTTTATTAAGATTTTTTAGTCTTACACAGATTCTCCCCAATGTAGGGGTCACGCAGGAAAAAAATCATTGTTATTATTACAATTTTTAAAGCTAATCACATTTAAAGGTAATATTTATATACAGGAAAACTTAATTAATACAATCAAGCTAATAAATAAATTAATCTGGGTAAATTGGAGGAAAATAAATTTCTTATACCTGGATTTACCCCGGAGTCTTTGCAAGTGAAAAAAGTAAAAGCTAATCATATATTTAATATTAATATAGAAATTTATATATTCTCTCATATATATAGTGTAAAAACTATATAACAAAAATATAACAGTGATTCTACATTTAAAACTCAAGGAGCAAACTGATAAGAATGATAAATCATATCAAGTAGATTTGGTTAGATTAGCAAGCTAAATCTAAATTAATTATAACAATAAATAGTTGTATAGTTTTATAGTTAAGTTTTATATTAAAATTATCTTCATTATTTTGATTATTTAAATTCAAATTATAAAATTTGTAAATTGTTATTATTTAGTATAGATAGAGAGAAAAAAACATCATCTAGTTAATTATATATTTATAATTAATAACAATAAAATTTAACAACGTAACGTCTTTTGCATCGGCTTTTACACGTCATTTAGACATACTCTATCCTATATATAGAATAATAGAAGTGAGAATATATATAATATTATAAATTTTAGTAGTTAGAGAAAAGATAGAAAGACAGAACTATGCACTTTTAATCAAACTAATAATAAGAAAACAAAAAGTTTTGTAAAGAAGGTAGATAAGATTGTTAGTATATATATATATATTTTTATAATTTTATATTTTATCCTTTTTTTTTTTAATGATTTTTTAAAAATTTTTTTATTTTAAAATATGAATATAAATAGTGCCATAGGAGATCTGACATGTACCAGTTTTCCCAAGTATTGTGTTTCAGGGTACAAATATGTCGCAAGAATTCCTCCAGTATTGGGCCACAGAATAACAAATTTTTGTTTTAAAAAATTGATCTTTGAAAGCGAAGCAGTGTGTTTTGGTTTAAAATATCATTAGTATATATCAAACTATATTAAATAAAGATAGAGGCTGCCTAGCTGGCCTTCATATTTATATGAAATATAAAAACTTCCAACTGACCGAAGTGTCTATTTTTCATATAAATATATTAAATAAGGCTTTTTTTAAATAATTGTAGGCATTCTCGACTTCAGAGTTTATGGCCCACAAAATCATATTCATTAAAACTGATATTAAATTCAAAAGCATATAGTGCCTTATTTACAATTAAATAAAGAAATTATGTGAAGAACTATGTATCCCTATAAAATAAAACATTTTGAATATGTTTTCAATATATTTAAATATTGTATTAATATTTTATGTAATAGCGAATTTCGTATATAGGTTTGTTATAGTTTTACAAATGAATTTCGTAGATGTCGTATTCAATTCTGAAGTTTGTATCTGGTGAAAAAAAAAAAGATTATAATCACTGACCATGTAACTAATTATTGATAATACAGAAAATGTATTTAATTGATCTCTATGATTCACCATAAAGATAGTGGCTGCCTGACCGGAATTCATAGATCTTCAAATAAAAGATACTTCGGCCAGTAAATCTTTTTTTATTGTCTCGACGTTTCGACAAAAATATTTTGTCCTCGTCAGGAGCGAGTTTTGTCCTCGTCAAAACATTTGGCAAAGCGTTAAAAATGATATAATAGTATAATTTTTAAGGCTTTGCCAAATGTTTTGATTTTTGTTCGCTCCTGAAGAACACAAAAGATTTTTGTCGAAACGTCGAGACAATAAAAAAAAAAAATTTTTTTTGACCGAAGTATCTTTAATTTGAAGCCCTATGATTCAGTTTAAACACTCTACACTTGGAATATATAGAAGATATAAAACACAGATTTATTCAGTAGAATCTTGCTATAATCAATTTCCACCCAAACGGTTCAGTCCCAGGAGACATCCCCATGAGGATGGAAGTCACGTGCGCGCTATTTAATTGCCCATTGTGTTAACGCGACGAAATGGTCAGTTGGCTAATTGGCTTCCTATAGGATCATTTTAAATGGCTAATATCACGGCGGGGTTGAAACAACTCTGTTCAAATTTTACATTACTTCAGTTTCTTTACTCGTAAGTAGGTCCTGATTTCTAGAGACGCTACGCTTCTCTATTTTAATCTCTTTATTTCTTTATAGCTTACCATCCTCTCCTAATTCTTGTTTTTCTTACCGTTTTATTTCCATTCATTCAACTCTCTACATCTTTTACATCATTTAACCTTCAGTTTCTATACTCTTGAACAGGTCCTGTTCTACAGTGGCTCCATGATCCTTTATCTTGATTTCTTCTCTTCATTTGTTCTTGCTTACCGCCCAGTCCATCAGCCCAATTCTTCTTTTTTTTTTTCTACCATTCTCTTGCCATTCATTCGACCTTCAAGATATTTTACATTACTTCAACATCAGTTTATATATTCCTGATAAGGTTCTATTCTCCTGCGACTCCCTGTTTCTCTATGCTGGGTTATTTTCTTTATAGCTTTCAATTTATTCCATTTCAATTCTTCTCTTAGCGCTCTCTTGCCATTCATTCAACCCTCTAGAACTTTCTTTAGTAATCTATTTCCTCTTAATGTATGTGTTGTTGTGTGTGTTGTTTGTGTCCCACACATATCCCATATGATTCTTCTGTCTATTTCTAATGACCTTCAAAAGGCCTCTTTCTTCTTCCATTCTTCTCAACACTACTCCATTCCTCCCGAACCCTCTTATCAGCTCTATTTTCCTTCAGATCCATAATTATAATCTTTCCTCTGACTTTTCCTTGACTCTGTCTTCGATCCACACAACACCAGATTTCTCTTTGAATCTCATTCAAGTACTCTATTCAGCAGCTTGTTTCTCCCATTAAAACCTTTCATTCCCATTGCTATTCTAGTCTTTATATATATTTATCATCCTCCAATATCAATATTTCACGATATATTATTAATTTGTTTAATTTTTATATATTTTCTAAACTCAACGCATATCATATCAATATTTTAATGAGGAATCTGCCCCCTTAAGAGGTTGCTCTCTCTCACTACAGAAATGGGATCAATTTCAAAATATAAATAAGTGTTCCATATAATCAAATAAATTACATTAATGAATATTGGTATAAATTCTCAACCAAACATTAATAACTACAGACTATAATTGGAATGGTTTGGACACATCATGAGATACAAACCTGAACCTTACAGGTTAATATAGAATTCCTTTTATACTCTACACTATCTATAGCAACTTTTTGCTTTTCATTGAAATTTTTCTAAGACACGCTGTTGCTTTTTAGGCGAAATAATAGTATTATTACACTGATAAATAGCTTTTACAAGTATTATAACTAATAACCTTCTTAATTTCCTTGAAAAGGCGACAGTGTGTATATGGAAAAGTTTGAATGCAAAGTAAAAAGTCAGTATGTATTCAATTTTTATTTTAAAAATAAGACCTTAGGCCAATTTAGAATCCTATCGTAAAGAGTTCGTGCAAAATATCGCCTGATGCGTAGAAAGAATATTGAAGATGCACTAAAAATTAAAACCCCTGTAACTCAGAGAATCCATGTTAATCGGAACAACAAAATTAAAGATCTTGAAGATAGAGGTTGCCTGACCGGCATTCAAATTTATTTTTAAAAAATAGACACTTCGACCAGTTAAAGTTTTATTTTCTTAACGTTTCAATAAAAATATTTTGTCTTCGTCAGGAGAAATAAATAAAAAATAAAGTATTTGACAAGGCATTAATTGAAGGAGTATATCGGTATTAGTTATTATGATGGAGCCATTTCTTACGTATTTTTACATAAATATTGTCTTCAGCTACATACACTATCTGAAAACCTTCAAATCCTCTAAATCCTTTTATATCTAAAACACTCCAAGTCTGGGGCATTTCTTACAATCAGAGAGTAAATCCGAGTAACAATGGTTTTCCTTTTTGTTATGTGTGTGACATGTCCACAGAACCCTGGATAATTGTCTCAACCGTTACCAATTAAATTTACATAGCTTCGAAAACGAATTATGTAAATATTATTTTACAGTTAGATATGTTTAGATTTGTATAATGAAAGTAGATAAAATGTATTTATCTCTTAATAATGTATAAATTATCATTCATCTTTCTTTTTTGTGTATAGCTATCCCTTTAAAGTAATTCATTTAAATGCTTTCTGTATTATGCAGCTTATCTTATGTTTCGAACTACAACTGCATGAGTGAATATCTAAAAACGCATTTTTTTATATAAAGAAAGAGAGAGAGAGGGAAGTATATGAAAAAATAGTGAAATTTCTCCATAAGACTGACAAATAAAAACTGGAAATTGATTTCTCAAAAATGGTGTTATTAATCAAAATTAAAAACGGCCACTTTTTTTTACGAAATCCCGGTTATATTCAATCTCCATATCAGCTATGGTTTAAAAAGAAAACATCGCAATTCTCTGGCCTGGCATCGAATAAAAAGCGTCTAAATTATTTTTGATATGTATAAGATTGAAAAGGGAAACAATCTCAATTCTAGAATAATAACATACCTAAATATTATAATCATTGTGAATACACAAATAAATTAAAAATAAAATTAATAAAAATAGACTTTCTTTCTGTTTTTAAGTATATGAATAGGTAAAAAACAATATGTGTGCGAAAAAAATGTTTTTAATTGAATTATGTAAATGAATGTGTGAAAAAGAAAGAAAGGAATGATTGATTGAGTTTGTATTCACTTTCTACAAGATGTGAATATATTCAATCACTAGGGATAAGTTGACTTCACACCAATAAGCAGGAATATCCAAACATACACAGTATGTATGCAGGTAGATATGTATATATGTATGTATGGTAGGTTGGGTGGAGAACACGACGTCCTCATTATCTTCCAACCGCCCCATGCAGATCGAGGAGGTTTGCAATTCAAATGTGGAGGTGCCGTTGAAACTGCAACACCTCACGGTAATGTTTGTAAGCGTTGTTTATGGACCGCGAGAGGTCAGGCTGCGAAGGTCGCGCCATGGCTCCACGTGATCGCTGGCGAGAATTTTTTCCTGCAGCTATTCGACGCAACCATTTTGTCAATGGATTCCTTATCATTTAGTACTCCATTTGTCCCATTTTTTTCGTTTTGTTGATTTTTTTTACTTTAACATAGCAGCGCGATGATTACTTCTTTCAAATTAAACGCACACCTTTTCTATTAATATATTTTATATAATTGAATTCTAAATTTGTGAATTTTGTTTGTCATCTGTTTCGCTTTCCATATATTTGGCGCATTGATGATTCATTCTTTTAGATATTGACATAAAACGATTTGTGAATGGATTCCTAATCAATCAGAGTCCATCCAAACGCATTTGGAAGTCATCACTTTTATAAATTTGATGGCACAGATGTTTGTGAAGGGACACTCTCCTACAGATATTTTTTGGATTCTGAAATTGCCAATAGACGTTGTTTGATCTAGAAATTCTTACTCCTCAATGTAATATCTTATTTCCATCTTTGATTTCAACTTTCTCAATTTTACTTTTTTTTCAAAAAAAAAAAATTCAAAATTATCAGACCTATTGAAACTCTTTTTAATTTCAATTGATATCATTTCAGAAAGCAAAGGGTAAATGATACAGCAAAGAGTTTCGTACTTATTATCTAAGAACGTAAGCCTTCGAGTTTATACAACATTTTCTCAGATGAATTGAGGCCAACACAAAGTTTTATTTTGAAAATAATATAGACACTACATCAATCGCTCTTGAGTTATTTACTTTCCGATGTTCTGGTGTAAACCTCCTCAGAATAATGAGATATTGAATTCTAGATTTTCTATATAGAAAGCTGCTTTGTTTGTAAATATATAATTGTGTATTCTATACCAGATAATCTCAATTTAAATTATCAATATAACACAGCAACACTATCTATATAAACCTACTTTTGTCGGACTCTTAAAATGTCTAAGGAAGAGAATTGGGTAACCTTAAAAACTTAAGTTCTTCAATAATGATAACGAAACTCTCTTCTTTTTGGCAATATAATTTATCTGTTGCTTTATATAAAATTAAAACCTATATATTTTAGCTTTTTGCCTTCAAGGCATATCACACATCCAATTCCATCTGTTTGTTTTGAATACTATTGCCGTTATGTGTGACCTTCCTCGATGGTGAATACATAAATAAATACTCAGTTTCTTTAGGATTTGTAATATTATAAAAAAGGGGGGGGGGGGGGGAAACTATCTAAAGCTTAAATAAAAGATTAAGCATTTATAGCGTTCTCTCTATATCTTATTGAAGTTTCCTTTAATTCTGACTGCATTTTGCTATTCAAATTGAAAATTGGGTGTGAAAATTGTCACCTATTGACAATACCTCAAGAATAAAGTAATCAATGCTTCTTTTAACACGAATATTGATTATGATATCTTAGAATTTCTATGAAATTATGTTTAATGTAAATGTGAGAAGTCATTCAAAGGTTTCAGCAACACCTCTCTAACTGTCTCGATCAGCTCGATGGGGTTTGCTCACCAAGTCAAACAGTAGGACAAAGAGATTGGTAGAACAGCTGCTCTGGTTTCCGGTGGAAGCTGATACGTTCGGTATGGCTGACTTTACATGGCCGCACCTAAGGTTAGGTTGTACACTAATTGTTAGTTTAGTGTTCTCGGTTCTTTTTTGTATCTTGATGGCATTCTCATAGTAGAGTTATGGATATAACAGTGGGTTGGGACTGATTGCATTCTAAATTCACAATATATATGCATGGAGAAAACAGTTTGAAATTATATTTCAAAATTATAATATTTACTCTTTTGCGCTTTATTGTAAGGTTAAATTATTCAAGAGATATGATATATTGAATATTTTACTATTGCTTTGACTATAAATACACAATAGGTCTACTCAAATAGAATGAAATTCGATTTAACAACACTTCGATATTTGTAAATTATTTTTTTGGGGGGTTTTGAGAGCTACAACAGCTATATCTGTAGGTAGAGAATGCACATATCCAAGTAGTAAGCAGATGGAATTTGGTTAAAATATAACGATAATTTTATTTAGTTACTTATGTTCTTTCGCGAGTGTTTGAAGGGTACAATAATGTGGAGTAAAGTGTTGCGACAGTTTATACTATAAATGGAATTTATCGACGCGTATAAAAAAATTGTTGGCATTGTATTCCAAAGTTCGGATATATCACGGACGCTTTATATTATAAGTATTCCGACATATACACATGAAAGTTATCAAAATGTTATTAGCCAACACATTTACTTGGAGTGTGGATTTATACGGATCACAGAAACATGTGAAAGTAAAATAAAGATGTAAATATAGATTTAGAGAAAATTTGAGACGGTTGAAGGATCAAATACAATCTCCTAATAAATAACATTCAAGAATAGTAAGAGAATGAAGACAAATTCTTAATGAAATATCAAAGATAAGATATAACTGTTTAGGTCACAATACCAGAAAATGCAGCCCTGTAATACCAGCTTTGCAGATAATTGACATGAACCCAGAACAGTAGCTTTAAACACCAAAGATAGAGAACATTGCGACTGTGCAGTTATAGAGATTTACGGAGACATCTGAGGCTCTTCATTAGACACGACAACAACATTTTTTACACATTAAAGTATAAAGACACCGCTCAAATTTAAAGAATTCTGAAAAAACAACTGAAAAAGTGTTATCTATTCAGAGAATTGCCAAAGGACTTCTACATAAACAGTCTGGTGGTTTCAGGCCGTGGAATTCTCCCAGTTTGCAGAATGAATTGTGAAAGACATCATAAATAAATAAAAAAAAAGATTTAAAATCTTGTAGCATCTCCTTTCATAATTATACATTAAAAATTTGTGATTGTGCTAGATCTTAAAATATAATTTTCCGAAATATAGAATAATCTTTAATATAGAAATTATAGGTTTTAGTTTGACCGCTAAAATACTAAGAGGGGAGTTAAATAATATTCCTAAGTCTCAAAATTGATGATTTATCTAGAGAAGCAGACAAGTTCTTATATTAACCTTATGGTCTATGATCTACATGACCTAGATCAAAACTGATGGAAAAGAGGTAACTATGTTCACAAACCTGAATCTTGTGTTAATGCCCATATTATCTCCTAGGTTACATCATGGTGAGTTATCTTAGAGATGAAATTACGTTCTATGATGGCCGGTCTAAGTTTGGAATATGACGCGCTATGGTGATAATTATATGATGAACTAGACTTTGTTTCTATTGGTGCAAGTACAATCGAAAAACACTACCTATTTCACTGAAGAGAAAATATATTAGGCCTATTTTAAAGCAATCCAATAGCTAGTTGATACAAGGTGGGATCAATAAATAAGGTGAATTATAATTTTAAAAAATAATAAGAACGATATTAAAAATTAGGGCTTGATTTATTCAAAATAATCACCTTGGCTTTCTATACATCGTCTCCATCTTTCTGGCAACTTGTAAATACCCTCTTTATAGGCACTCTTAGGAAGCGTGTGAAAAAAATCTTGCACCACTTTCTGGACATCTTCATCCGAGTCAAATCGCTTTCCCTTTAACTCCTTCTTTAGTAGTCCAAAAAGGAAATAGTCAGAGGGGGCTTGGTCTGGACTATATGCAGGATGTTCTAAAACTTCAAAACCTAATTTAATGATTGTAGATACAGTTTTACATGATGTATGCGGCCTTGCATTATCATGAAGGAAGAGAACACCTTTACTAAGCCACTCTCTTCTTTTGTTTCTTATACCGGGCTTTAGCTTATTTACAAGAATGTCACAATAAAGGTCGCTGTTCATTGGTTGCCTTGAGGATAAAAAATCAAGACAGATTGGTCCATAAACATCCCAAAAAATTGTTAACAAAACTTTACCGGCCGAACGTTGAGACCTGATATTTTTTTGGTCTTGAAGAGTCGCCTCGTTTCCATTCCATAGATGCACGTTTTGTCGAAGTATCATAATGATAACACCAACTCTCATCTCCAGTTACAATTTGGTCAAGGAAATGATCACCTTCCTCTTCATACCGCTTTAACAGAGCCTTTGAAACCCGAATAAGGTTAAGTGTTTGGTCCAAATTAAGGAAATGTGGAATCCATCCTTTACAAGCTTGATACCCTAATATGATTGAGTGAAGATCGAAGTGAAGAAAGAAGAAGATCTTTAAAAACAACAACAACAAAACAAGAAGAGTGATTAACACTGATTATGATGGTAATTTGACATTACTCGCTAAAAAATGAGGCTATGTGTTGTGTTCAAATAAATATACTGACCTCATACTTCTAACAAAACAATATTGAAAAATAAACTAAATATGAACGTATGAGTTTAAAGAGATATATATGGTATAACAAGAATGGATACTATATCTTCAAAAAAGCGTGGAAAATGAAATTTAAAGCCATTATTACTTAGGAGATATCAAAATATTTTTTTTTTCTAAAAGAAAGGTACTACAGAAAAATGTTTTATGTTTACAAGATGCTGAAAAATAGTAGAATTTATCTTTTCATTTTTCATAACAAATATTCAAATTTAAAATACATATTGGTTAATTGATGACTCAAATGTATGGTTACCAAGGCTTCGGTGAAAATGTCTTGAAATCAATCTCTGACTAGAAGGAAATACCTTTGAAAAAATTATTCCCAGTGTGAATAATCCGTGGCAGTATTAAAGGTAAAAGCGGAAAAGATTTTGAGCAGACCAAGATCACCAAGCCATTTAGCATCCAGACAGGCTCTAGAGAAACTATATAATTTTAAGCACTATACATGTATATTATGAACGTTCTTCTCTAACTAATAATTTAATAAAATAAAAATAAAACAATTTTATTTCTTTATATTTCGGGTTAATATGCCCTTCAACAGGAGAATATAACTAGGACTATAAACCTCTAGCTAACTATACTTGAAGGGCATATTATTCCGAAAGGTAGAGAAATGATATTGTACAAGAAACATAACCCTGGATGCCCCATTTATTTGTTAAACTATATATTATACTAGGCAGTATTTCTCTGAAACTTGATAGAAGAGCTTGTAGTCGTGCTCTTCATTTTTTTTTATTTGTAATATTTTAAAAGTGTTTAAAAACTATATTTTTATAAAATAATGAATATGCAAAATAATAATACTTCACAATGTTTTATTTTAAAATAAATAATAATTTGTATTTTTTTGATAACTCTGTGACCTGAAAATATAGAAGTTCTATATATATATAATTAGTTCGTTTGCTGGTAGATATAAATATTAGCCACCATTTTCAATTTGTCAGTTTGTATTTAAATAAAAAATAATTAATTTGATTTAAAAAGGCTAAGGCTATTTCTTCAAAACATCCATCACAAGCTTTCACAATGGAAAGCACAACATAGATAACACAAAACTTGTAGAAAACTCTCTACATATTTCACTAAATACAACATAATTAAAACTTAATAGAAGGAAACTAGCGTTAGAAAGAGCTAAATAATATATCAATGAGTGGTCATAGAAATTTGATAGCATTGGAAACATTCTACATATTAATTAGAAAATATATGAATATATAACAATACTATCGTTAAAGAAATATTTTACATATTAATTAGACACTATATATGCATGTATATAACAAGATTAGAGCATTAGAAAATTCAACATATTAGATAATATATTGATGAAATGTAATGGAAGAACGCTAGCGTTAGACAAAATTCTACATATTACATTAATATTACAATGAAACCTGACAATATATAAATGAAACCTGATATAATAGCGCTAGACGCCACACAATATATCACAGAGAAGACATCACGCTAGATCGACGCTTGTTCAAGAAAATACCACATTAGACATATTGCGCTCAAGTAAAAAACAAGGCCAAATCACTTGTGTCCATTTCCAAGACAAAAATTGCTGCAAGTGGTCAGCCTGTCTCCCGGGTTCAACAGCAGACCAGATTGGTTTGAAATATCAAGGATTAATTCTTCATTATCTCAAGTTTGACGTTAGTAAGACCTTGTTAATATATCATGCATTACGGATATCTGATAATTTCCAATAAAATAATTAGAAAAATCGAGAATTTTTTTAATTCAAAGACTTTACAAATATTTTCAATGCTTTTGCCACATAAGCATTCCTTTGTTACTTAGCGAGAGAGAAAGATAATTTTATCTTTAACTTTACTTAGCGAAAGAGAACCTCTATTTTAAAATGTTGTTTTCCCGACATAGATAATTTTCTCTTCAACTAAATCCAAAATGTATAACTTCGATGGATTTATTTAATATTATTTTTTTTTATCGAACGACCGTATGTGATTCAATTTTAAAAATAAAATGGCTCCAGTGGATCGCTTAATTCTTACTCAAGTTCTATTTCAAAATATTTAAATAACAAAGTCTTGGTAACTTGAAAGTGTGAAGTTGAAATGTCACTTGATACAAGTAGTATTTTAGAAGTCACAATCGTCCCACGTTTGTATATACCCTATTTTATATATATATACATACATAATGGTAGAACTTGATATAAACGGACTCTTTAGTAGTCACAATCGTCCCACATTTCTATACCATGTCTTATATATATTTATATAGATAATGGTATAACCTGATTTAAACCAACTTTTTCTTAAACGCCAACTTATTATAGACGGTAAGGCTTTATGATTACTTAATGCATTGTTGAGTTAAAGCTGTGTGAATCGGTCGCCTTTGCTTGTATGCAATCGATTATTAAAATCGGGATCTGAAACCGAATCTTGTGCTGAGCCCTTTTTTATAAAGAAAAATTATTCCAACGTGTGGATCCAGTTTTAATTAATCCTATCAGTGAGTGTAAATAACTAAACGAGGGACTATGACATGTTTCATGTGTAAAATTCGAAAAGCTTTCAATATGACATGTGATGCATTTTCAGTAAAAGGCGTCTTAAGCCTATATTTATCATGATTTCCATGGCAATGTATTCTTTGTATTTGGGACGAGTAGAAAAACAAACAATAGTAACTCTGTCTATTCTACTCGTCTCAAATACAAGGAATACATTGCCATGAAAATAATGCTAGGCTTACGACGCCTTTTACTGAAAATGCATCATATGTCATATTGAAAGCATTTCGACTTTTACACATGAAAAATGCCATAGTCCCTCGTTCAGCTATTTACAATTATTAATGGGCTCTGTAAAACACTGGAGCCATATTGAAGCAATTTTTCTTTGGAAAAAGTGCAGAATTCGATTTCAGATCCTGGTGTTTTAAATCGATAGCATACACAACATATCCCTTGTTACTATACTTTCTTTGAACAGAGGGGAAAGGAGGAGAGAAATAAAATAAAATATAATTTCACAAAGAATAATCATTATAATACATTATTGCATAGCAATACCACTTTCTCCGTAAATTGCTTATCCTAAATCGACGGTGATACGCATAAGCATTACATAAGCACATTTAAAGCAAATGTAGGCAAGCAGTAGACAAGTTAAAAGGTACTTATATAATCCAACATCTGTACATAGCGCATATGTTCAGATTTAAAAAGACCAGCGGGTGCATACACATGGCCATGTCACTAACCCTACTTGCTACCAAATACACAGTCTGAGAACAAAGATATTACCTTCAAATATGCAATAGGCTCTCAGCTGGTTTCATCGCTCTGTTTTACGGTCAACCAGTGACATCGAATACAGATGAGCTGCGTCTTAATCTAATAATATAGAAATACATATTAATATAAACGTTTTTCCCTGAATTATAATATTTAATTTTCAAATATAAATGAAACTTCCAGGGCTGTGTTTCTTGTGCAAACCTTTTTTTTTCAAGCTTTTGAACTTATCTTGAAGGACTGACAAGTCCAAAAGCTTGAAAAAAAAATATTTGCACAAGAAACTCAGCCTTGGAAGAATTATTTATTTTATTAAATATTAATATAATTTGATGCACATGCACAAAGATAAAAAGAGACGTGAACATAAATTACATATATATTCATTTGATTTTATTCTCATGTGAAATATTGCTTCACTTAATAATACCAAGCTTAAAAAATCAATTTACTATTAACTCAATTTTTTTCTGCTGGGAAATTTTAATTGAAATATAGAAATTATAATTGCTATAATTTATAGATTAAATGATATTTTTAAGGTTAACAATACGTTTCTTTATATGAATACGAATTCAAATAACGAAAGGTATATTTTGTTAAACTTGAAAATCATTTAATATACACTCATGGACAAAACTGAATTTTTACTTTTTAACATGTATATCAAGATTGAGACAATAACTATGAAAGATATTTGATACACAGTGACCTTTAATGAAGATACATGAGATAACCAAATCTGAAAAGAATTGCCTTTGTCTTCTTAAAATATATATAGACGACCAAGACAGAAAAATATGAAAATTTCTTAAGTTCTGTCCATGAGTGTATATCTCCTTGATGTTATTGGCCATATCTAGACCAGCTCCTACTACAATTCAGACAATCCCGGCGGTGGCAATGGCAGATCACAATGTACAAACCGGCCATTCAGTTAAAGGTTGGGTAGTCAAAATGGATTAGGATATCTTATCCGTGATTATGAGAATGATATAGCTATTTATGGAATAATTTTCAGTAAAAATAATAAAAATAAAACTTATTATAATAAATTAAATGAAAATAAATAAGAATAAAAAATATTTTTAGCAATATTGTATATCTCCCAATTGCCAAAATATATTTCAAATATAAATAGTTCAAATGAATTAATATAATAATATTAAAATGAAATTGATATGCATTCGTCACCTATAGAAAGAGTGTCCATGTTAGAAATTGGTTAAATTTACAAGAAATTTTTTATCATCTTATGTATTTTGACAGGCATTCTGTCAAGTAGATGGAATTTCCTAATTTTAAGAAAGATGAACATGACATCTCGGCTAATGAACAAGAAATAACGACTAAACTTTGAGGCGGGCGAATGACCAAATAAGGAAATCAACCAAACGACCAAATAAATCACGTGTCCCAATTGGGAGGGAGAGAGGGAGCGAGCCAGCATATCAGTGATAGGATCAGAGTTCCAGAGGAAGGACAAGTGTGACCGAGCCGCCAACATCCACAAATCAATGTCCAGTCTATCATCTCTAAATACGATAAATCGGATGGTAATTACACTTTCAGACGTAGAAGATGACAATCAATCGCTTAAATCAACAAAACGTTCCTATTTTAACGAATGGTCACAAATTGATAGAAATTCTGGGTAGAATCAAAAGGACAAACTATAGCAATAGGTTACGTAGCTTCCTTTCTTGGTGAATCTACTCAAGTAGCTGATCATTATCACGTTAAAGCTTAGATATGATGCTCACAAGTTTCCACATAGATGACCTTGAAAATGACAAATCCCATGAGATCTGACAAGGCGCTAAGGTAATTTAGAAGGAAGAATACAGGCCCGCGCGCTTGAAGAGTTTCAAGTTCAGCAAGCAAGAGACAAAAATCCCATAATAAGAGCGTTATATTCAGCATTTTAGACAATTCCATTTTTAATTTATTCTAAATACAGAATACTAAAATATATATTGAACAAAGCTCCTTCATAGTTCCTTACATTTTATATTTGGTTTTCTCTTTTTTTATGCGTTAAGAATTTCGGTTTTAAAATCCTGTCGTGTTATTGCTTGTTATTGTCAGTTATTACCTACACTACAAGATGAAAAGAGACTTTTTCACTGAATATAGAATAATTATGCACTTATTCAATCAAACATCAGACCAATTTCTTCAACTATTAAACAGATAATGGACAAAATATTGGAAAGGCTTGACTCATCAGTTGTTTCACCAGCGACTTCGCCGATTCAATCTACCAGATAGCTTCACAGTTTAACTAAATACAACCACAAAAGAAGAATAATAAACCTTCAAATGATGATTTAATAAGTGTAATATACAGTACATCAGTTATCAGACTCTGGTAGATTCAACTGCCCTTCAGAAAAGCCTAACCGCTAATCAAAGTTTCCTAATTCTTTTATAATATCATATTTGGTAGATTTGTAGAAAATCATCCTGTTATTGTTGTTGCTTATTCCCCAATTCGGTTAACCGATCTCCATTAGGTTCCATTGTCTCAGATTTTCTATTATAGTCTTGGGGTTTTCCCTGAGGTCTTTTTTGGAGGATTTGATACAATTAAATAGATGTTCAGGACTGGCTGGTTGGGAATCACATTTGGGGCATTTCGGGAATGTTTTGATTTTTCCATTAAATTTTAGCATTCTAAGATGTCCTGTTCGTATCTTGAAATCGCCGTTTGTTCTTCCCCAGTAAGGAGGAAATTCATCCTTTATGCTTAAAATGTTTTAAAATCGCTTCTTTTTCCTTTAATATAACATGAGGCGTGAGACTCTTTTATTCAATCTTCCCTAGTAAATGCAAGGCGTAAAAGATCTGTGCTATGGGTAAGCAGAGCCATTCTCTGATTTTGTCTATATATGCATTTATCCATAGAGCAGATTCTTTCTATCCTCAACATTCAAATGACGTCTTCTATTTTACTTTGTTTTATAAAAAATAACATTTACTGAATGAGAAAGAGATAGAGAGAGAGAGAAAAAATTAAATAAACGTCTCAAATATTCATAAATATTATTTTCAAGCGTTAACTGAAACGTATTTTCAATTTCAATCTACAGCAATGCAACGCTCGTATCATTACTGCAAAAGATATGCTCAAATTTGCATACTACCTGTTTTAAATGGTTATCTATTTTAAGTTTCTCAGCTCTGTGCAAGATACGATCCTAAATTAAAAAAAAACGAAAACGTTCAACTTATCAGTAAGTTCTCGCCAAA
This sequence comes from Cordylochernes scorpioides, assembly GCA_030710605.1. Lineage (NCBI taxonomy): Eukaryota > Metazoa > Arthropoda > Arachnida > Pseudoscorpiones > Chernetidae > Cordylochernes > Cordylochernes scorpioides. The sequence goes on from CP092864.1 coordinate 41,963,193, forward strand.
TATTTTTTTTATGATGTGTGAATCAGGAAAAATTTAATCTTTACATCAATTTTTGAATTAGTTTTTTTTTTATTTAATTTTTATAAATTAAGGATTTTTATCCAGTAACGTGAAATGGTGCTCAAAATTGTCTTTTCAACAATGTATCAAGAAACCTTTTAACCATCTTAAATGTTATTTTATGTGAATTTCGAATCCCAATGATCAGAGGCCCGAAACCTCTATATATTTTAATATAATGGCAATAACTCGCCATCTATGTAAAAGAAATAAAACTATTTAAAAGCACGAATGTTTTGTTTCTTCTTAAAAAAAATACTCAAAATAATTGGTCTTGTATGAATTTACTGAAGATGCATGGAAAGTTGGATGGAAATATTTGCATGTAATTTTACTGTCCTCAAAGTATATGTTCAAAGTTTACCTAAATACCATAGCCAAGATTCCCTCTACAGTGTCGGATATACAAGACCTGTATGATATACATACACTTGTATGATAAGAGAATCGTCCAATACAATGGTAAAGCTATTAAAATGGGCATGGTTGAATAAACTGGAGAAACCGGTGGTAAAGTTCAACAATGATAAGCTAGACTCTCCCAATATTTTCTCATCGCAGTAAGAAAACAGTAGTAAGTTTTTTTTATCATTTTTATTTGAAAATAGAAATTCCTGGTTGTCTTTCTTGATTCATCGAGCGGAATATTTTCAAAAACCATTACAGCCTATTTTCTATTAAAGACAGAGACTGGTGATTAGAAATGTACAGTCTTAAATCCGATTTGGTCTTAAATTCCCTCATCGAGAGAGTTTACTGATTAGAAAAGGGGCAATCAATCATTGATAATATCCACCATCACCAGTCAGGCTCTGAAGTGATAAAACTATAGTAATACCTCCAACATCTATCCAACTTTGTTAATGAAATTCTATAAAAATAAAACGATATAAGACTCCGCAACTATTTCTATTTCCTTGGTTGAAGAGTTGCGGCATCTTATGCTTTTTTGTAATTTTTTCAAAATCCAAAAACCTGTGATAATGAATACGATATATGTTTACACACTCTTATACAAATATAAACAATAGGCGCACTATAATTACATACAATGATGCACAATTTGAGAATAAACAGTTTTGTCTTAAATATGATCAATTATAAAAGTACAATAGAATTAAGGACTATAAATTAAGCGTTCAATGAGGGTGATTTGAATACGGTAGATGCTAAATTTGTAAAACAAGCAACTCCAAATTCTTTATTATCGTTATATCTTTTATTCTATATTTTAAGCCTTAAGGAAATTTCCCTTTTCACATATATCAATGAAAGATAATCTCTCTTTCTTCAAAACCATCAAAAATTAAATTAAAAGAAATGGTGGAATTATATTTATTTAGTTTACAAGTTTTCCCTATACGTGTGTTAAGATATCATTCAATAAATTCTTAAAAATCGACTGTATCAATATAGGGAACAAATGCTACAGGTTTATGGAGATTAATTTTTTTTTCGTAATCTCGAGCATTCGGGTATCTCTGCCCGAATAGATAGGATAAACCCATCTCCAGAACCTGTAACATTTGTTTGATTAATTCCAGGAGATTTGAATCAATTGTATCAATATATACCTTCCAAAATTAGAGTAATTAACGTGTAAATGTCATTTGTCACATAGCCTGACAATACAAGATACATTTTACTTATATACCTTATTATTTTTTAATCAAAATGCATAAATTTTCAGTATTCATATTTAACTGTATATTTGACAAGTTTGTTATATATATTCTATATAAAATATATTCCGCGACAACACACACACTTAGCATCATTTAAAAGAATGCGAAGTACCCTATTCCTTCTTGTGAATATATAGTTTACAATTATGTAATATTGTACTATCTGTATAAAATGTATTCCGAGACAACACTTAGCATCATTCAAAAGAATGTAAATAAGTTTGTTATTGTTTATCACTAAATGCGTCAAATTGAAACACTTTTGTAAATAGACCCATATGTTTAACTTTTTAAATATTATATTTTAAGTAATATTATAATGTATAAAACACATACACATACTAATTTTGTGTTATTTATATACATACTATATATTGCCTTTATTTATATAGTATTAAATCACAACACAACAACACAACACACACAACACACAATAGAAGAGAGAGCAATATGTAATAATGTATTTCTCGTCCTATAGATATTAATAAGAATCTTTGGATGTGTTTAGTTACATATGATCAAGAATTAGTTAGCCATTATTGTATCAATTTTTGGTTGCTATGTTTAGAGTCGACTGCAATTTTAACCACGATGTTACGGCCTGCTAATCTAAAACTTAAACTAATCTTATATATCTAGAATTTATAATAAAAATGTTAAAATAGTTTCTAATTCTTATTTCTATATATATTTATACACTTACCAACATGTTTTAATGAAAAGAACAGCTAACATCCAATAAACAACCTATATAATGAAATTACGTTCCAGAGTACGTTGTCTATTAATTAACCAGAAGTCTCTCTCAGAATCAATGTCAACACATAAGTTGTATCATACTGCTGTCAAATTCCAGATAACGTTCGATACAAAAACAGATTGTTATTTGTTATTCTATCAACAAAAAAAAAATTCAACATTAAACACGCCAGAGTTCACTCTCTCCACGTAACGAAACTGTCTTAAATGAACATTCAAGGACTGAGAAAAATGTTCAGATAGACAACAGGCTGTCCTTCAATATAAATTCAAGTACATGTACCAGGTATATACAAGATAATGTGGTTTTAGTCGTAAACAACAACATTTTACTCAAAATAGGGAATTCACTTGTGTTGTTTTTGTGTAGTATGTGTTGTTGTTGTGAATATAGATGTATAATTAGTTAAGAATGATAAACTACAGATTCATACAGAAGAGAATTACGAATTAAATATAGCAACCACGCCTTTACATGGCTTAGAAAATCAATGAGACGATGTTACATGAATATAAACCTCCTAAATGATGGCTTTCACAAGTATATCTGGAAACTGGGAGAGTTCCACGATAAGACCACCGGACTATGTTTATAAATAACGTGGAAGTTCTCTGAATTCTTAATTTCTCGATTGCTCTTTTATAATTAATCAAATTTTAACGTGTTATTTGTGGTATTAAACATAATACGCACGTATATTTTCAAAATTTTGATTTTCAAACAGAAATAATGTATTATATTTTTATTTCAATGTATAATAGGTATTTAAAATACATATATAATAATGTGTTTATAAAAATTGTATTTATTATTAAGTTGTTAACGTGATACTCCTGTTGAAGGACTGATAAGTCCGAAAGCTTGAAAATAAAAAGTTGTACAAGAAACTTAACCCTGGAAGCTTCATTTATTTTATAAACATAAATGTATTATTCAATTGATAATGAATTCCGTAAGAATAAGATATTTAAAGTAAAAAGATGGCAATTTCTACATGTAAAATGTTTTGATTACATTGTAGAAGCTAGCTTTAGTTTTTAAAATCTTTTTGCGCATTGTCACCAAACATAATAACCTTGTTTAAGTTATATCTAAACCTTACAGCGTTATATTAATTAACCTTTTGTTAATTTTCACATAATTTAATGATTTGTAAATATATGAATAGATACAAGTATTTATTTTCGAATATAAGAATATAAAAGTCACTTTAAAATGCAACAACATTATTAAGAAGAAATTAATAAAATAATATTTATATAAAACTAATTGAAGTTCCCGATTATGAGTTCAGAGCAAGTCTCCTAAACTTCCAAACTTAGAGAACTTGGTGATCAGGGATTACAGCATCCAGATCAGAAAGCAACGAAGAATTTTAATAGAAAAGAGAAAAGACCTTAACAAAAATATTCATATAAAATAATTTCTTATAATTTGCAACGACAATTTCAGGTCATGAAACTCATTCAATTTACAAAATCAAGTCTATATGCTCATATATGTTCAGTTTAAAATAACTTAGAAATACCTTAGAAAACATTCACTATTTAGTAAGAATCTCTGATGGAATATCTGTTCTTAAAGAGGGTCAATAGAATTTCAATGAATTTAAATTGTTCAAAATCTGTTTACAGAAATGTTAGTAGATGCTTAAACCCCATTTTTTACGAACTATTAAAGTATTTATAGAGTACGCACACCATAAAAAGATTTAAATATGGTATCAAGAGTAATAATTATTATAATTATACACGCACTAATGAGACGTACAAATAATAATTGTTAACTAGGTGGGGGAATAATTTAATTATATCTAATACTTTCTATAATAATTATAATAATAGGTGATTGTTTGAGAATTGCCTTTGATAATTGTTGGTTATTATTCACATTTATTTACATTTAATTCTTTGTTGTTTACTTTTATTCTTTTGAAACAAACGATACATTATTGTATGCGTCACCGTACTATAAAATTATCTTCTGTATTTATATATATATTACCGATAATATGGATAAGAATTTAGTAATTATGAATTTTATGGAAAAATGATATTTTTAGATTTGGATTATTGATTGATATTATATAATATAAACTTGTTTATTCTGGGATTTCTCTCTCAACAATACATTGTCGCCATATTCAAAGAAAATAATAGCAAAATGTGTTTATATTTTATAAATTAAATAAAAAACGAAAATTATTAGCGTGTGTTTAATTCCAGTATTTTAAAGTTTGATAGACGCCTCTAGGAGCATTGTTTTAGAGTTACGTATGTAGATTAATCAATAGCTAAAAAATTTGCTGTCAAACATTTTCATAAAGAAAAACTCCTTCCAAATTATTCTGTGATTATTTTATTTCAAGTTATATTAGCGATTCTCCAACCTTCTTTTAGTGTTTATAGGTTATTTTATATATAAATCAAAGATAAATCTCTTCAAATATCAATTCTGTGTTTACAAAATTTATGTTAACGCGTTGCATATATTCCCAACATATTTTGTTTTCAGTTTTATAATAGCTTTTCGACATATATAAAAGCAATCTATATACAGTCATGGATAAAACGTAAGAAAGTGGGAAGTATTTATGTCACCGGTTGTCTGTTTGTTTTTTTGTTTTTTTAAGGAGACAGAAGCAATTTTGTTCATACTTGGTTATCTCGTGTGTTTTTAATAAAGGTGACTAATATATTGAAAATTTATTGTCTGAACCCATATATACATGCTGAAAGGTAGAACTTCCTTAAGTTTTGTCCATGAGTGCAAGTATTAAGGAATGGTGCCCGTACATCTTTGTACGATTTTTACAAAAGTTTTCAAAAGATTTGAATTTTGGAGCGTTTGTTTAAGGCCTTAAGAAATACAAAAATACAAAATTCCAGGTGTTTACCTCAAACCGCCTTCATAGATTTAAAAGATTTTAGAAAATTAATATCTAGAAATTCAATAATCTGTTATTTTAATTAATCTGTTTTAGATATAGCCATAATATCTAATTATATTTCCTTTATTTTTATAATGAAATTATAAGGCATTCTTACAACTCTAATAAGTATTTTTATATATGATTGAAGTATTTATATTCTTATACTCTTCATTAAGACAAGCTAACCTTTAGTATCCGTTCGTTGAACGGATTAGTGTTCTAGAAGAGTATACTTTCCTTGAAAAAAGCCACAGTGTGTCACTGAAAGGAGTTTATTTAAAGTGAAATAGCCTAGTTTATAATTCTACTCAAATATGATTAATTCTAACTCAAATATTGTCAAGAAAATGTGAGCAAAGTGATAAGAACATCCTAATGAAAGCAATTCAGACCTTTACTCAAATCTTCTCGACGTTCCAAGTAATTTTTAAGGAAATTTTCCACAATCAAAAAATGATAAATGATTTGTATCAGGGAAAATATAAAATGGAATATATTTATCACACTGGCCAGTATTTTCCACACATAACTATTAGCAGTTTATAAAATGCTTCGATCTTTCAAAATTTACATTTATACGAGTTCCAATTCCTATATTCATAATATTACAGTGTAGCATCTATAGGAGGCCGAATGTCTGAATACAACACAGATTGTTTCTTAGCACAGGTTCAAATACGGATAAGTGCTAGATGATCACGGGACCACGTGAATATAGCTCTCTATAACAAGTTTCACTTTGCCAGGATCCGTTTAAAACCAATTTGAATGTATATATTTTTGTATCATTATAGAAAATGTAAATTATTTGTTATCTTCCAGCTTTAGAGAATCGTTTTAACTATATATACGCTAAATCTTGTCTTAAGCGAACTCTATCTTAAACGAAAACCTGTTGTATGTGGTTACGCGTGGTTTCATATTTACCTAGTACATGTGCTTGTTCAAGAACTGACATGTATGGACATCTTGTTTGACACTTGGAATAGTTAACGGTTTGGTTGGAGGGATGACCAGGAAGAAAAATGCATTGAATGGAATTCTTTGACAATTTCAGAAGAAGAAGACTCTACGATACCATAACAAAACTAGCCATAAAAAGTAAGCTCTGAGAAAACAAGAATAATACCAGCCATTTATCTATGAGTTGCGAAAAAGAGGTATGTTTGAATCTGTTTTAATAGATAGCCTTTGTTATAAATCCGTTTTCTCGCTCTCTTGAATGTTCGCTTAAAACTGGTGTTTCACTTTAACCGTTAAAATAGCTCTAAAATAACTGAGGGCGATAATAGTCATGGTGAATTGACTATGATTAGTGAGACAAATTTACTCATTGTCAACGCATGTTGACTGAGGTTTGCTATTTATTAAAGGGACTTAGCAAAGACAATCGTAAATAGGATAGGTATAGTTTCTTTTTGCGAAAGGGGAATACACAAGAATCTATCTCAAACGGACAAACAAGAAGCAGAGGGGAATGTCTAGACAGCACAGGTGCAAGCGCATGTACTGGGCAACAACGGGTAAACATAGTTTAGCAGTATACAAAAGATTACACTTAAGACTAGGCCAGTTTAAGACAGGTGATGCATTGTATTCTAAAGAATATTTAAAGATTTCGAAAATGAAGATATTAAGATATTATTCATTTATATATATATATATATTTCAAAAAGACTGTGTGAGAGAAACGCTAATATTTTTCGCGATAAGATATAATTCAGTTCTATCTAATTACAAGCTTTGAATTTTAAGTTGATCATTTTCTTTCAAACCGATATACAAACATCAAATAGCGTCAGAAATTTAGCGTCTATTTGTATTTATTTTCAAGTTAAAGAATCTCTATACCTATTTTAATACATAAAAATTATTGTTAAAAGATAAAAAATATTGAATTTTAAATAACAATTTTAAAAATCCCAAATACACGTGGTATAGGCATGATAATCAAAGTGGGTAGAAGAGTTGGAGACTGCCTTTACACAAAAGAGACTCTGGAACTTTATAAGTTCAAAATGAAGAAGCGTGACCGCAAAAAAGCTTGTTCTTTATAAATAAAGATAAACTCTTTACAAATACATTTATTTGTTTAGCAAATATATATTATAACAAAATTACCAATGAATTAAATTTATAGATATATGATATTCAGTTTATGAAAGATGATATAAAAATAAATAAATCTCTAGTGCCCCTCTCAATCAGTGAATGTATGCTTATTTCTTATCTTAACGCACATCCTTACAAATATAACAAGTATTTTAGCTCAACTTCTTAATAAGTAGCTTATTTATAAATTCTTCCTACAATATTTATTGGCAAATATCCTTCAAAATCGATAAGTCTTAGTGCGTCTACGTGTGTAGACATGTGACGCACTTGCAGTAATAAATGTTCGCAAACCTCTACCACCATTATTATCATAGCCTCTAGCATGTATACTTAGAAGATGCAACACTATCAAATTGTCATAAAGTGTATTTAAGACACGGCATTAGAGTTTATACAAGTCATATTTACTTATAAATTTTTCTTCTATATGGTAAATATTTCATCAAGGTTTGATGCGCACGCTGATTTGCGAATTACCAACTTTTTATAATCATCAATCTACTTTTTTTTACTGTCAAAGCACACGTTCTTTTTAGCAAAACATTGGAAGAACGCATATCGCGTGCTTTGACTTTTAAATACATTCTCAAAAGTACAGAAACGCACAAATCACATTCAAATAATAGAATTTTAGAAGATCAATCCATAAAATGATATCTTTCAAGGTATTCTCAGAAAACCATAAAGAATATTTTGTTTTAAATCATGGAATATACTCATTTAGAAGAAAGAGTTATGAATACAGTCATAGGTTTAGTGTGAATGGCTTTGTTGAGTCCTTCAATAAACTTAAGCCTGGAGAATGCATTTCACATTTAGTTGGATTTATGCTTTCAAAGAGAAATGAACATGTGGACAACTCTCTTGTAATAAAATGTACATTATCCCTTTATAAAAAGGCATACAAATTAGTGTTCATGATTCATTAAGGGCTTTCACAATAAGAAAAGAGTAATTAGTAACGCCAAGACTTTATTTAAAGGAATTCTAGAATCTTTCATAAACTGTATGTAAATTGTAAAGTGCAATTAATAAATAAAGGTTTTGATATGCATTGCGCGTTCATTTCACTACAAGTTTATATTGAAGTTTTATGCAACTTTCTACCAAAAAGCATTTACGGTGTTCATATCAGGTATTTACAGTACATGTCTGAGTCAACATGGGCATTAAGTTTTACCGCAACAATTATATATCATCGACTATTTCTTATTTTCATCAGGCTTAAATTATTTCTAAATGGAAATAAAATCTAACAAATGCCATTTATAAACACCAACAACAGGTGATAAACTATCATCAAGGTATTCAGAATGTATGAACACTAAACGATTAGAGAAATTATGTGATAGAAATTAGATCCGCAAATCTTTTTTAGTAAGCATATCTCCCGAGAATGTTATGTTAATAGGGAAGTGATTTTCGATAGAATTCACGCTATTAATCTTTATAAATATACGTCATTATATCAAAAATGTATTTCTCACAAGTAAAGAAGTGTATATTGATAATGTATTAAGTATAAATAATAATACAGATACGAGTTTGATGTGCGTTCAAATTACTAAGCAAGGCCTTGTGACCCTGTAAATGTAAAAGTTGAAATTCTACTATGTGTTTGCCGACATTATTATCATTTTGTTAACCTCTATTTACCATGTTACCATAACCTCGACCATGTGTATACTTGGGATAACACAACATAATATGCAATTATAATTCTAAGATCCTTACTCAAGTTTGTAATCATAAAGGCTGTAGAATGACGAAGATAATACATTGAAAATCTATTAAATAATAACTACATCTAGCCATAATTTGTTGCTAAGCTATTTAAACTAGATATTAATAAATAGTTAAGAGATCCATTGGAAGAGTATTCAGTTAGTTACATATAGTACAATCTATAATCATAATTTGATAACTATATATTGGTGTGTGTATAATGTGCATGCCTCTCGTTAAACTGAAAACTCTATTGAATACTAACCATTTATTTATTTTATTTAAAGGCAATTATATGATTTAAGAGATTTGTGCTTCACCGAAGTATTTTACAAATCTTATCTAGATTTATAATGGAAACCATATTTATCAAAATACAGTTAAACCTGTCTATAGCGCCCTCTCTTGGGACTCACCAAAATTGGGTGCTATAGAGAGGGGGTGCTATAGACAGGTCACTTTTAATGTAAATCTCATCGTACTACGTATTTAAAATCGGGCGCTATAGAGAGGAAAGCGCTATTTAGAGGGGGCACTATAGACAGGTTTAACTGTATATATATCCTTTCGACTAGAAATTTAAAATGTAAATAAAGGTACGATATACACACCAAATTCTATTGAATAATGGCAGGATTTTCTTTCAGGCTATCTCTTTTCAAACAGAATGTTTTGAAAATTGACGGTATGTGACGCTGAGTTTATTGTTGACACACTTTAATATGTTATAATACCTTGATAAAGGTTGACGTTCAGCCAACTGAAATATTGGTAGAATAAATGATATTCTGATTCAATATATGCCTTTTTAATTAAAGAATTATATGTAATGTTGAGTGGGCCGCGCGGTAAACATGGAACCTATGTGGAATATTAATTACATTGATTGTTATTATTATCTTTAACCATAATTTACCATCAAGTTAACTAGATATCGATAAATAATAACTAGTATATACTTTATAATTATTTAGTATTTCAACCATGTTAGGTGAAGTAGCTCTTTTTAACCATATTTTGACATTGAAAAATATGCTCAATAAAATCAAAATATTTATAAAATTGACCATATTTCGAATGATAAACACTTATCATATTTATAAAATTAACCTTATTTAGCGAATTATCTTTTTTAACCAAAAAATTGTGTTGTTTTGCTCTTCATTGAAAAATATGTGCCGTTGACATAACCAAACACAATTAAGTCTATTGATAAATACAATCTCAATAAATTTTCTCTTTCAAACCATAATTTAGTTAAATATTCGACCAATACAATCTACCGAATCACATTTTGTAACATATCTCTTTTTAACCATTAACTATTGATGAATAATGCCTATTGAAGATATCTTTAACCACGTTAAACAGAGTAATTTCTTTTCAACCATAAATAAATTTTGGTAAATTATGACCATGTACATTGAAAAAAACTATTTGAATAACAATAAACAATACTTTTTAAAACTATAATCCTATTTTGATAAATATTTGCTTAATAGAGTGAAAATTTAGTGATCAGTACACTCATGACTCAGTACATTTTAATATATTGGATATTTCAAATTTTCTATAGTCACATTTAGTATCAAATTTCTTTTAAACTGTATTTTTATATTGATAGATAATAAAGCCGGCATAACGATATTTTATTAAATATTAACCACATTTAGTAAAATTTTAAACCACCATTTTTATCTCAGGATTACTTCATTTGATTAATAGTTAAAAGGTTTATTTGCAATCTTTTGATTAAGTCACCATCACCAATTTCATTATTTCCACCAGTACCTTTATCTTTAACCATAAATTGTTGCCAATATATGGTGAAATCGTTTAGCCATCATCAGCATATTGGTTAAGTAGTTAAATTGTGTATGTTTTTTTATCATTATGTATGGGGAAGGGAAAAAAATCGAGGGAGATATCGGTTGTAGTTCTTTTAATGAAAACAATAACAATATTGGTACAAATATCGGTTCACCAGTGGCGAACAGAAGAAGTGAGAAGAATGGGGGGAAAAATTACATTTAAAAAATCTTTATACTTTTTAACTTAAAAAATGCCTCGTGTATTTCTCTCAAAGCAATAGATGCACCAACATTTTGAATATATATGTACACTGGGGAACTAGAAATGTACAAGTTTGTTCCTTTTGTTTTCTTCTTAAAGAATATATATAATATAATATTTGTATTTTTTTAGAAAAAATTTCGTATTTAAAAACTCATCTGTGATATTATACTATAAAATATATTATACAACAGAAATATATATTTATTTATATATAATATTTATATAAAGCATAGGTTTTTTTTTCTTAGAATTTAAACTTTTTTATATGGTCCTTTTGGTTAAGACCTTTTATTTAAAAAAAAAATGATAAAACAAACAAACAAAAATGTTTTGAAAAGGATTTTAGAACATAAATCCAACAATGTGCGCTTTGTAAGCCGCAGATGTTTGAGTGTCGGGGATCTGAAAAGGGGGAGAAGGGGATGAAACAATTGAACCTATTGAATTTATTGTTTTAGACTATGATTGTTGAGTTTTTTGTTTTTTAGTTTATCTCTGTTTATCTATAATCCAAATTCCCCCCTTCTGACACCCTGACACCTTAATATAAAAAAAAAAACCACAAAAAATAATAATACTCACAAATTTTGTTTTTAAACTCTTAAAAAAAAATACATGATATAGAAAAAAAAAAGAAAAATTATACACATATCTGGGAAATTAATATATAAAAAAAAACCTTTTCTTTCTGAAATTCTGATGATAAAATTTTGGTCTAAATTCCCAGATGTGTTATATATATAAAATAAAATAAGTTGAAAAAGAGACTAGTTTCACATTTGTATAATTAGATCCTTTCTTTATGAGGAAGGGCAAAAAACAACAAAAAAAAGTTTTGGGAGGGTAAAAAAAAAGAAGAAGAGGGAATTGAAAGGGAAGATCGTTGTTCAAACTACGGCGCAATATTAAGTAGAAAAAAAAAAGAGAAGAAATTAAAAAGAAGAAGGACCCTTGTTCGGGTTGAATTGACTTACAAGAAATACTGGTCAGAGGGGAGTTATTGCGAAATGAGTACATTTAGGTATTTGCAGGAAATGGACGCTCCCTCGCATAGCTTCTTCGACCTGATTTGTTTCTAGATGAAATGAATGATGAGCGGTGCCCCTCCTCGGCATGTAATTTATCTATAATACAGCATATAAAGGTAGGAAGGGCCCGGATGACGCCTGTTTCAATATATATCCATTTAGATCTCACTTTGAGCAACTTAGAGGTGATCGAATGCTTAAAGAAATCGTTTTTATTAAATATAAATATAAAGAAATGTAAAAATGAGGGGGTAGAAATTTGAAATGAGTATGTTATAAAAGAACCCTATGATGAAACTCAAATTTTAGTTTTTATATATTTTACGAGCCTATTGAAGATTTAGATGGATATATGTTGAAAGGCTTTTTGCGCGTGTGAGTTTATAAAATATTTATAAATATCATCTGAGTATGTACATGATTTTTGGTTGAAATCCTATCTACATGCGCTGCGGTGACTTACCGGGCTCAGATGTGGGTGAGAGGCATGGTCCCGGCGGTCAAGGAGTCCGGGGGTGGTTGATAGGCCGCGGCCTGTTGCTGTTGCTGCATCTGGTGAAGCCTTTCGTCCCCCGCGGATGCAGGGACGGGGGGTAGGTACATGCTGATCATGTCTCTGAGGGACGCTGCGCGGGGGGAACCCTGGCTGTTCGGGGACCCCGCTGGATCTTGACCTGCAGGATCGGGCTTGATGGCCGCTGCCATGGGACTCGTTGAATAGGACGCATAACCTCCTCCGTTCATGTAGGGCATCGACATGGAGGACGTCATTGGAGGCATCTGGGACATGTCGTACCTGGAGTAGATGGAGTTGTTGGGAGTGGAGTACCCGTGCTGTTGATAGGCATCGTGCATCATGCCGGGGTAGCCGTTGGGGAGGTAGCCATTCATCGCTGCCGCTGCAGCTGGGTACATGTCTCGCGATGCTGCGACCGCGCCAGCGCTTCTTGCATCAGGGATGAGACCGCCAGCACTTGTCAGCGGGAACTTGTCTTTCTTCATCAGAGTCTTGGTCTTCCTCCGAGGTCGGTATTTATAGTCCGGGTGCTCTTTCATGTGAACTGCTCTCAGACGTTTGGCTTCATCGATGAAGGGCCGTTTCTCACTTTCGGATAGCAACTTCCATTCTGCGCCGAGTCGCTTACTGATTTCGGAGTTGTGCATCTTGGGGTTTTCCTGAGCCATCTTGCGACGCTGTCCTCGCGACCACACCATGAAAGCATTCATTGGCCTTTTGACGCGATCAATGTCTTTCTTTCCGCCTCCACCAGAGTTCGGGGGCCCCCCGCCCCCTGAATTGGGACCGGCTGAGCTGTTGTGATGAGGAGGTCCGTCTTGGTGAGACGCAACTGAAGATGGCGAGGAGAGCATGGACAGCGAGGTCTGGTGGTGATGATGATGGTGGTGGTGGTGAGTGGGTCCCCCGATGACCGGCTTGATGTCCGGGGGCTCCATCGGGTGGTGGCCCGCCAGGCTGAAATGATGGTAAGCTGCGGCGTACTCTCTGTCCATGGCTACGAGCCGAGTGGCTGCTCTGACAACTTCCCGCGCCACCCTGCCGCTATTGATTGACAGCGCGAGAGAATGGGCCAATGGCAGCGCGCCGGCAGCCTGACGTCACACGGGGAGGCGTGGCCGCCCCGCCTTTCTTCATTTGAAAAATAGAATGTGGCGGCTGGCCATCAATTAACCTAATTGCTTCATTTACCCATACGGGATGGACTCTGGTGTTTCACCCCATCCCACGATGATGTACTTGCACCAGCTTCCTTTGTTCTCGCCTCTCCACATTCTTCAAAATCTCAAGAGGGAGGAAGAAGTAAATAGCATTCCGTTATCGTCCGTACGCTGCTCGGTGTTGAACAATCCATGTCGCTCCCCTCCACCTTTTATAGTATTCTTCTTCAACAACTTTCTTTACACTCGCGACAATGTGGTTTCCTTTTTCAAATGAGATCGCTAAACGTGTCAATTGCCTCCTACTACTATGGCCTGTTGTTAAAAGAGAAAAAAAGTCGTAAATAATTTTTGAGTGATTGAGGGAAATTTATAAAGTACGATGTTTTTGTGTCGATCTCTCTCTCTCTCTCTCTCTAAAAAACGACCTTGTTCTCGTGGCAGGTTACTGGGGATGTTCTTTTCCGGAGCAGCTATTGAAGATAACTTTTACCCTTCCTCGGGGCTGGTAACTTCCAAGAACAATCTAATGGTACTATACATTAACTAACTAGATACCTTTGCCAATACAGGCAGAATGAATATCTGAGGCTATGAGTTTTCTACACTTTGTTCTGTTGAATTACCAAATTGTTTAATGACAAACCCTCTCTCCTTTTCCTTGTACTTCACCGTGTTTCTTAGGCATAAGAAGATTGATCGAAAAATTTAAATTTGAATCTTTCGCGAAGAGTTTCATGTTGCTTTAGCCTCTTTTTTTTTTCATTAGAATAAAAAAATATATAAGTAAAATGTGTCTCTCCAAATATGATTTCTTCTAATTAAGATTTTTTTTTAATGATTGCTTTTTTAGCATACGGATAGTTATACGTCTAGTGACAACTTGTCAAAAGAAGAAAAATGCAGTAGTCGAGAGATCAAAGAGAAACACAATGTTCACTCGGTAAAAAAAAAGGAAGTTTTAGAATCTCTCGCCCGATGTGGTTATATAGAAACCTCTAAACCTTCTAATTGATCACGTTAGCAAATATATGTTTACACAAAACCCAGTTATCGTACAGTTTACTCAAAACACAAGGTAATAAGACCAAATCCAAATAAATTGTGTGTGACGTTTCGGTAACAACTCTGTTACTGAAGCATCAGACACTATTTATTTATTTGGATTTGGTCTTGTGTTTATAATCTATAATCCAAATTATGTCTTACCAGCTTTCTCGAAAGTTCTCTTACTACTATTAAGGTATATCTTATTGAATGATTAAGGAATTAGTTATTACGATAAAAACTGATTTTCTATATTTTTCTAATCAAGCCTTCCTTCTATTAATTTCAATTGATTATGAATCCGAATGATTTTATTGGAATTACTTATAAAACTATGGAAAATGATGAGCTCTCCGCTACTCTTCAGTTTTTCTCCAATCTAAGAGGTGCTTGCTTCATTTCTTGATTGTGGCTATCAAAGAGCTCGGGTAGAAGACTTATATGGCTGAGCAATATAGTGGTGACATTGACGCTTCTAGCTCAAGATATCATCTTGTATTTACAAATACAATGTCAATTTGAATAGAATAGAAAATTATAATTCCCAAGTTCTCAGCAATCTAGCTACTTCGAAAAAAAAAGGCTTTAGATTTATGATTAAAATCATAGAAGAGGGCAAAAAAGAATACCTAAAATTAAAACTATGTGTGCATGTTAGTTGAATTCGTAAACATAAAAAAAAAAAGTCGAATTTGGCATTTCAAAAAGTACAAAGCGATATAACTGAGATAAATAACACAATCACTTATATAACGGAATCGCTGTTGAATGGGGAAGGCACGAAACCAAACAATCAACAAATAGACTACTGTAGTTAAAAAAAGAAAAGAATAAACAGACAATAAGCTACACTACAAAAAAGGACAATAAAAAGAATCACTTAAGAAGCTAAACGGTTAGCTAAATAAAGTCATCGTGTAATACAAAAAGGGACTTAAGATCATTTTCCAGTTCATTTGTTGATCCCACAATTACCATACATGGTTACAATGTGGTGCATTGTCGGCCCTTGGCATTGTATCTACACAACACTGGAGCCTTTATTGGATTCGAGGGGCGCCTAGTGGTGACATCTAGCGTCAGCCTCGCGAAACAATTTCACCCGCTCTTCTCAAACGTTTCGACGATTTATGGATTTTTAATTTTTTTTTTATTTCTTCTGACATCCTCGAAAGCGTTTTCTTTCTCATTATATATAGCCGTTAAACTTATGTGCATATTTCCAAGTATATTATGTTCTTTTTTGTATTAGAACAATATAAGTTTGGTAGTCGTATTTTGAGTGTTTTAACGTTTTTTTTTAATACACTTTTTACCTTATTAGAGGTATATTTGTTTGTTACAACAAATGTTTTATATTTATCGTCTCTCAGTAATTATGGTTTTCATTCTAAATACTTTTAAAGCATTTGGCAAGGCGTTAAAAATGTCAAAACGTTGAGAAAATAAAAAAAAATTGCCTGGCCGAAGTGTCTTTTATTTTAAAGAACTAAATACTTTTGTGTTAGAATGTTTACTAAGATTTATAAGCATGTACATCAATTTCAGGTATGACTTGAAAATTTGAGCTTGAAGCTTTTTCCAGAAGGACGTTTGATTTATGATTGATGCATTTTTTTCTTAAGCGCTTATTCAACACATTTGCCTTTCGTTTACAAAGTCTATTTCAACTTTGCACTGGCAAAATGTATCTTATTACTTTAAAGTTCAAATTTGTTTGATATTTAAAGTAATAGTTTTCGGCATCTAAAGACGCTCGGGATATTCTTTAGTGGTGGTACATAAGTTATGACACCAGAATTTGTATATTGAAAGAGAGAGAGAAAGAGCCCTTACAAAAAACTATTCTAAAAATAATCAGATTTATATTTTATTTTTTTTTAAATAGAAATAGTAGCCATTTTTTATTTTGGAAACGCCATTTATACAAAAAAAAATAATAATAAAAAGGAGTCATATAAAGTTTTGATGTATGTTAGCTATATTGTATTTTGTGTATATATTTAGGCTTTTCGTTAGTCGAACAACTATATTCTAAATGTCAAATGTATCCTTTAACCTTTTCATATAAATTTTAGAATTCGGTACTGTTGAAGAAACATTTTATTGTTGGAAAATTGATAGCAATATCGCATAACGCATTTCTTAATCCTCCTCCCTGTCAAACAAAAACTTGTTTTAAAGCCACATGTGGTGTACCATGTTTTTACCTAGTACATGCACTTGAGCCTATATTATACTCATGGACAAAAGGAAGTTGTACTTTTTAGCATGTATATCGGGATTCAGATAATAACTCTGAAAGATATTTGATACACATTGACCTTTATTGAAGACACACGAGAACCATGTGTAAACAAAATTGCCTCTATCTCCTTAAAAAAAAAAAAAAAAAAGACGAGCAGCGATAAAAAGACTTTTTATTTCCTTAAGTTTTGTCAATGAGTGTAAGTGGAATTTAATTATTTCGTCTCTATTCCTTGCATGACCGCTAAGACAGGTCGTGATGTAACAATTTATTTGAAAACCAACTGAAGACAGTTCCATCCTAGATTATTCCAGGTATTTTTAGTTGAAGAGTTTGAGAGTGAAAGAAAGTTCCAGAACTTGTGAAAGTTCCGTACATTCCACTTCAACTTGTTTTCTAGAAAGATCAATATCAGTTAGGACAAATTTAGCACATAGAGACCACGCTATACCTACCTATTTATTACTCTATGTCGATATTTCAGAAACCTATGTTTGCGCTGTATGTGCTTCTTTAAATATATTTGAATATTCCTATGAAATATCTCTCTATATATGTAGAATACCAAAATACAATTTGATTGTAGCGGTCTAATAGATTAAATTGATGAAATCTCTGATAGAATTCACCACTGATAACTATTTATTTCTCCCTTCAATAAGAATAATTATTGAAAGTTTTTTAAAGTATCAAAAAGTTTACGTTTAAATAAAAATACATGCTAGTTATGCAAAATGTAGATCTAATTATACCTATTTATTCCAAATTATCATACATCCTAAAAATGCCGACCTAAGAGAATACTACACTGCACTTTGGTCTTAACTAAAAGGTCTATCTAAAGAGAGCCAACTTAAGGAGAGGCTATGTCAACTAGTCAGTATGTACTGCGACAACATATGTGATGTAGGCTTAATGTAATTATAAGTCATTATGATAATAGTTTTCTGATTTAGGTATTAAGTTTCTGAAAAACGAATTTGTTCTTGTGACACTGAAGCGAAACTTCTCATGAGTAAACTATGATGAGCCATACTTTCCTAAGTGAAAACATTCGTAATTCCAACAATATCTTGAAGTTAACTACCCCAACCTCCAATAAGACACCTCCTACAGGAGAGACCAGAGTCGATAGTTCGTCCTTCATGTTGTTGTTGCCGTGTCCAATGAAGAGCCTCAGATGTCCCCAAGCATCTCTATCACAGCAGTAACAACGTCTACTATCTTGGGTGTGTAAAGCTGCTGCTCTGGGTCCATGTCAATTTTCTGCAAAGCTGCGGCCATTGCTGGGTATGAGAATATGTAGGTAGGTGTTAGTTCCACACCAGGACAATTGTTGTATGTCCTGTAGGTTCTTGTGCCATCTGGATGTATTGTCATTCCTTTATGTCCTTCATTTGGATCTTCCAAAACATTTCTTCAACATCTCGATTATGATTACAATTTTTCTTTCTTTTTTTATATAAAATTTTGAAACGCGTGGTCTATCTAAAGAAAAACTGTTAAGATATTTTTATCTTCAATTATATATTTACATCTAGAAAAATATTATTTTTTAAATATTATTGGATAAATTGCAAATTTTGTCATTAAATTTTTTCTTTGCTTGTTTTTTTCCCTCACATCTATTTTGTGTGGAACATAAAGACACAAAACATACAAACTAAACCAGATAAAACAACGTTTTTTCTTCATTTCATCAAGATTATTCAAATGAAGTAGAAAATACTAAATAGGTAACTAAAGAGCGCATCCAGCTGCCATGGATTTCTACAAGATTCGAACAAACAGACCAAGTGACATTTAGATTTTAAAATGTTGCTCCTCCGTCTGAGAACAAATCCTAGTCGCCCCCAAGAGACCACTTTGACCATTAACGCCTTTTTCCACGACATTAGAAACCTCCATGTTAATTTATTTACGTATTCAAACGGACTTTATGACCGCGTTGTTACATTTGGTGATATTTTTTAGTCTATGGTAGTGATAAATATATATCCGCCCCACCCAAGTACACATGGTACAGACTATTATACTTATGGTGGGTAGTTAGAGAATGCTTTTACTAAAATTAGCACCACATGTCTACATGCACTCATGGAAAAAAAAAAACTTAAGGAATTTTCATATTTCAATGTCGCCGGTCATCCGTTTTTTTTTTTTTTTTGAAGAAAACAACGGCAATTTTTTGTTCACGTTTGATGATCTCGTTTGTCTTTAGTAAAGGTCACTGTGTTATCAAATTTCTTTCAGAATTAATGGCTGAATCCCGATATACATGTTAATGTTACTTTCCTTGAGTTTGTCCAGGAGGTCATGAAGAAATCAAGTTTGACTTTTGTGTTTACTGATGTGTCATAATAATCGTGGTCTATTGAGTAATATTATCTTCAGAAAAAAAAAGTGTCCAATGCGGGATTCGATCCCGAGTCGTGGCTGTTGAAATTCGACAGCCACTTCACCACCACATCCCTTTTAACGTATGGTATTCCTGAGAAAATTAGGGGTAGACATAAGGAGTTCTGAGCCATTGATGAGGTGGTTCTACAATGTCATGGATGATATCAACTCCGCCTTAGCCGGTCCCAAGCCTGGATGAAAAAGGAGGAGGCGGAGCAGTAACAATCTCACTAAAAAACCTGGGTTCAGCTGGCCCGGCTAATAGTACCCTGTAAGGGCTCCTGATCCAGGGATACAGGATGAGCAGCGTCTGTACTCCATGTTAGGAGCGGCTGCACATGGCGTCTGTTCCTCATGTCAGAGGCAGCCATTTTTTTTGGGGGTAAGCCGGCCTGCCACTAAGTAGTGCTCCCAGTCTTGATGACAAAGGCAGGCGCATTCTACTTCTCAAGTTCTAGGCCTCATGGACCTCCTGCCTCCACCTTCCCAGCCCTTTTCTACTGGATCTCCTCCCCTGCCAAGATTCCTGCCTCTCCCTGCTCCCAGGCGCTGATCCCCTGCCATATATACGTTTCCTTACCCCTGCGAGACATTTTTGCTGCAAGATTCTCGGGTCACCTGCCATTTGAAGTCGCGTCCGGCCAAAGGTTAGAAGACCATGTCATATTGGCCAATTAACTTCAACGAAGAGCAAGCAGGCGGTCGATCTCTGTAGATGTGTCTGGTAGTTTGTAAATCCCCACAATCAGTCCGTAGCCCTATTTGTGCAGTAATTACCGAGTTGATTGATTTAAATTCAATATTAATAAAATACCGTGATTTAGTTCTTCAGTATTATACTAGGACAATTAGTGTTGATTCGTCCTCCTGATTGCTTCCCAAAGCTTCCTTTTTGAACACCTTTTTTTTTTTTCTGAATGTCTTTCCTCTGATCTACGAGCCAATAAAATTGAGATAGAAATCCGTTTTTCTTAAGTTATATCTGCGTTTTTACAGAGATTCTATATTTCTTATAATTATCTATAGGTTTGAGTATAGTGAGAACTGTTCACATAAGTTGCAGGAGCTATTCCTATATACATATGTATGTATGTGTGTGGAATAAAGGATATATGGAATAACCTTTAGCGATACATACATCACTTAACATTGAAAAATAATTTCGGTACCTCATTCTGGTTTACACTATTTTCCTGCGATTCTATTCAATTACAAATGTATAGATAAATATATATAGGTTGGAATAAAATAACCTCTTCTTCCAACACATACATTCTCCGAAAAAAAAAAAAGGATAATTGCAATTCAATTTACACACGCCACACTTTAATAAGGAATCAAAATAAAACTATTCCAATCAAGCATTATTTAGGGAAAGAGTATCTAAGAGGTTGCAAAGGAGATGTTAGCAAGATAGACAATTGGAAGTTATCTACACACAACAGAGACAAATGAAAGAGGTTATCTACACACAAGAAATATCGAAGAGGTAACAAAGAAGATGCTAACAACAGACACAAATGAAAGAAGTTATCTACACACAAGCCATATCGAGAGGTAACAAAGAAGATGGTAACAACAGAAACAATCGAAGTTACTCACACACAAGAAATATCGAAGAAGTAACAAAAGAAATGTTAACAACAGACACAAATGAAAGAAGTTATCTACACACAAGCCATATCGAAGAGGTAACAAAGAATATGGTAACAACAGAAACAATCGAAGTTACTCACACACAAGAAATATCGAAGAAGTAACAAAAGAAATGTTAACAACAGACACAAATGAAAGAAGTTATCTACACACAAGCCATATCGAAAAGGTAACAAAGAAGGTGCTAACAACAGAGACAAATGAAAGAAGTTATCTACACACAAGCCATATCGAAGAAGTAACAAAAGAAATGTTAACAGCAGACACAAATGAAAGAAGTTATCTACACACAAGCCATATCGAAAAGGTAACAAAGAAGGTGCTAACAACAGAGACAAATGAAAGAAGGTATCTACACTTGAAACAGGTACAGTGAGGGTGTCGCCACTCGAGAGTCCAGGTGCGCCAAGATAAGCCCTAAATTACCCAAAACAAACATGTCAAGTTTTCCACTACGGACGGCCCTTCCGGGAACTGTCTTCTAGCCTGTTGACAGTTGCGGCGGCCCGGAGAATGTTTGCAGCGAACAACTTGGTTTAACGTAAATAGCTATAATGTAACATTATATTCTAAGCGATGCAACATACAAATGTTGTATTTGCTGATGAAGATTCAAGATATAACCAGTCCCCACAGTCAGCATCTTCTCTAAAAGAAAAAGTTGATATTCCACTTCACCTGTTATAATCGTAGTGGTTACTCTCCCTTACTAAGACACTTTGAATGCTTCTCTAAAAATTTTATAAAATCAGGACTTCATTGTATGAATTCTTTGTGGAAGTTGTAAATACAACTAGCATTGAGATTTTCTGTGCAAATAAGGATTTCTTCATTCTACATAAAACCTAATAATTGTAGAACTATTCTCTCTTACACAAAAGTCCTCGTCGTAGTTTAAAAAGCAAAGAAAAGTAGTTTATATATATAATAATAAAATAGATTATATATATATATAATTGGCACTAAAACTTTTAGTTCACATATTCTTTGTATTTCAGTTCAATCTGTGGTTTCTTCAGCCTTGAATAATTTTTTTTTTTTTTTTAATGGACAACAAGGAAGTACTAAGAAATCTGTAGAACTCTAGTTTGTTGATAAGTTGATAAATTTAAACGATTGTCATTTTGACCTATTCTCCTTGTAACTCAATAAAATATAAAACTATTTGAGTCAATTGGTTTTAAAGCTCATCGAAGAATATTTTATCATTTTCTACTTTGGTAAAAATCAAAGATTCAAACACACACACAGAGTATAAGTAAGAACTGGTACGGATAGAATTTCGCGGTACTATCTGTGTACAAGTTTATTGTAGATGTACTTGTATAATTGTAAGTAGTAGAAAGAAGGAAATACTGATTTTATTGCGATAAGTAAAAATAGTTTATAAATCCGTGGCAGAAACTGTAAATTTCCAACAACTAGGACCGGGATATATTGAGAACTTGAACAAATTTCTTTCGATAGTCAACGATCTTGCCAGGGTCCAATTTTACCGAATATGAATCCAAACAGATTTTACACCCTGTAGGCCAAAGTCTAACTGCTTTGTACTTGTGTGTATGCATGTACTGAACTTATGTATAAACTGTTTAAGTAAAAATAAAGGTATTTGAAGAAATTCCTTTTTGAATTCTGAAAACGTATAGTTGTTAGTGTTAAATGCTAGAAATATTTTCAAGGAACAACTTTTCATGCAAACTTGAAATTTGAACAACTTCACTATATTGCCACGTGGAAAATTAGGGAAGACAAACTTCTGAATGAGACAACAATTTATTTCAGGCAAGAACAAACTATGAATGGTAAACAAAAGATAAGTCACGAGGGAAATTTACAGAGTAGCAAAATATAAATATAAAAAATGACCACTCTGTTAATAAAAATAATAAAATTAATAAATACTTTGTTATAATATAAACAGGTAAAGATATTCATTAAGTACTTATTATGATTTTCATTGACTATACATTGTTTTCACACACATAAAATATGTGAAAAATCTCCCTCTCTCTGAAAAAAAAAACAGAGACGATATATATAATAAAAGTTAGCTGTTGCTCCCACACACACACTTTCTCTCTAGAATTCAATAAGAAATATAAATTTATAATTCACTCATCATTTAAACTCTTCGAATTAAGGAATATTGTTCATAGAGAGAGAAACTAAATATATATTTGAATTATAATATAAAAATAAAATATATTTTCAGTAAAAATTGTACTTTTGGGGCTTTGACAAAGAAAAAAATTGCATAGAACTGTAAAAAAAAAAAAAAAAAGTAAATAATTCTAATATTGAAAATAGGTATATAAATATTATATGTGTTTGTATATAACCGGTTGATCCATCTAGATTCCTTCTTTGGTTTTTTATTCCTGTAGAAGGGACATTAATACCCGAAAGCTTGAAACGTAAAGCATTAAATATAAGATACTCATCCTTATTGATTTTATTTTTCTTTTACTAATATAACTGTAAAGTCCATACAATTCTTTGCTAAAATAAGCACAAAATAATGCTATTATAAATGATTCATGGAACAGATTCAATCTAAAACTTATAAAAGAACGACATATTCTAACCTAACTATAGACACTCCCTCTATGGTTAATTCCGATAATTTTATTAAGTCCTCTCATAGGAACTTATGAAACCAATGGCTTTCGTATATTGATGTTGGCCATAGTTTAAGAGGCAATAGACTATAAGGTTAAACTTTTACTCTTATTTCCCGAAATCTGATATTTGAACAAATTAAATTTATCCGAATAGGTACGACCAGTATAGAACGAATCAAAAAGACGCAAGGATTTATATACATTGAAAAAAAAAATTGTTAATGCGATTCATACACGTGTTCATTGTGCATAAATTCTAAAATATACATTCGTCGTCTACATAGAACTTCTTTTGGGGCTAGAAGACCTTGCTTTTAAAAGGCAAATTAGCCCGGAAAAAAAGAAACGTCTACAGAGAACGCTTGTCCATTTTCAGAACATCCCCAATTCAAACAATCCCAGCGGCAATGGTAAACCAATGTATAGACGCTATTCATCCATTAGATGTATAATCTAAGGAGAAGTGAAAGAGATCTCAAAAATTATATACATGGTTATCCCAAGAGTTTGTAATTGAAATACCAATATTTTTCGCCATAATAATATTTACCGGTATGTATAATGTCTTTGTATTATGTATAAAGTAATTGTATTATGTATTATTATGTATTCTTCATAGTTTTTCCTGTCTGCTCAAAATGCTTTAACTCCATTGCAACTCCAGCACATATCCTGGACTGTATTGGAGCTAAGAAGGAAGACCTATACAAGAACCCCAAAACTATAATAGAAAAAATTATTGTTTTCAACCTTCATGACCTGATGTAATCTTACCCATGGGATAATAAAAAAAAATGTATTCGTCGTAATAATATTATTCACCAAGTAATAAGAAAAACAACGTTTTAAGAAAAACATGAACTTTTAGGACAACCTTATATTCTCAAAATATTTCTCAGAGATTCAAGAAGATGGTGTCACTTACCATCAGTTTGAAAGGAATTGGCTCAGTTTATCCAAGGGTAAGAAGACCTGCACATAAATAAATCATCATCAAATTGTTTATATCTATATATTATATAAACATTCAAATAATAATAAATAAAAGATAGGTAAAAAGTAGGAGAAAGAAGATTAAAAGGTAGCAATCTAATGAAAAAGCATCTTCTAATTGTGGGATTATATTTATAAATATATGTCTACAGAAGGTCCATAGTTTGTATAACAAACATTTAATTGTTCTCATCTAATCAGTTCATAATAGTAAAACAAGAGGGTGGAAAGCAAAAGGTAAACAAAGAAACGGATCAGAGTTATGGGTTTGTAAAGCATTTATTAAAAGGGGGAAATTTCATTGTTATATTTGAATATCACCCCCCCCCCCCCCCCCCCCACACACACACACACACCACTCTGGCTTTTGTACAACTAAAAGCTATATAAATATAATTATTATATTTAAATATATTTAACTTTTTTCTTTTTTTTTTTTAAATATCTTTTTTGCTCTCTTTTTGATTTTGAAGGCGAATCGGTGAAGACTTCAGGGCTTAAATAAGAGGGGGGGTTGTCTTTTTATTACTATAAAAACTGATAACAACTACCTCATGTTTTATGAATATAATACTTTGACCTAAGAATTTAATCTTTTAGGAAATTAGAATGTAAACGATGGGTCTGTATGAAGTTTTAAATTATATACAAGGCTGTTTTAAGGCGAATTAGAAATTTGAATTTAAGATGTTTCTGAAGTTGAGATCTCGATGATTTGTTATAAGCCATCATTGAATATTCCGAGAGGTAGAATCAACTTAGCAGACTTTCTCTCCTTGTGTTGCAGCATATGTCCGTCAAGCCTTCCTTCTGTAGATCCTTCAAAAAGTGGTCGGACCACTGCCGTGTTTACCTTGGCAGGCGTCGGCGGTTGCTGCCTTCATTACCGCCTTTTTAGTCCCTCTTCTAGCCACAATTTGTGGATTCAGCCCATTATCTCTTTTTTTTTTCTTTCCCTCTCAGGCAGACTGCTCTGGCTTCAAATGTAATTGCCGGGTAATTGCGCGTCGTTTAAGTAAAACAACATCTGTAAGGAATTCTCGGCGTTCTTTGTACCATCTCACATCAGCTACAAACTAGAGGATGTCTCAAAACCTTAGTTAAACTCTTAGGACTGAGAGCTAAGGCTGAGAACATAACCTTGAAAGGCAAACTACTGCGGTGATTTGCGCTGAGGTGAAATTCAGTACAAGTTAGAGACACCTTTTTACTATCTACTCTTACAAGAAGAAAGAGAAAATTACAAACGTTTATATTCGCCAACGGTGCAATTTTACCAGATTCTAATTGCTTCCTTTCTTCCAATATTCAACCTTTGTTTTTAAATAGAATTAGTTCTATAAGACCATTGGAAAAATTGAACTGACAATTAAAGAAGATATGAAATGGAGATTTTTAGCGTTCATTTAATATCTCATCTACCTTTTTAATAATATAATTAATATTATAGACAATTTATTATGATTATAATACGTATATACACACTTGTATATACAGTGGCACGTCATTACTTTCGTCTTTCAATTGAGAAAAGGCTTTTAAATACAACAGACCATTTTACTAAAGTTATATGCAAGTATATACAAGTGTGTATATGTACATACAGTAAAACTTTGTTAATTTGGAGGATTTATTTATGTAAATCTCCTCAAATATAATATAGCAAGCCATTTGTATTAAGGCTATATGCAACTTTTACTTGTATGCATATATAGTGGAACTTAATAAAATTCAATATCCCATAAGAATAAAAAAATACTAAATTAAGAAAATAATCAGATTATCTATAGTTAGGGACTTTTTAAAATTAATTGTAGAAACTTGTGTTATAGAATAATATCGAAATAAACATGTTTTTGAATTATATTTTACCTATTCCCAGATATGGATTACTCACAGTTGAACGATGTGATATACTGAGAGAGACTGACATATTGGATGTACGTAAAAAACGGCGGGGGTGACGTTATCAGTCAGTATGCGATCCTCCCCTGACCGAAGTGGCGGAATTCCATGCAAATCACTATTGACTGACCCGCGTCATATTCCTATTGATTATGTAATTATATATTCATGGGGCGCTGCTGCATTAGCCCTAATTCCCTCCAATAGTTCCTTCTTCAAACAACTCTAATTACCATTTTCTAACCATTGTTGGTTTAACCACATCAACAGACTATTTAGGGGGGTGATTCTCATTTTCGGGTATGATAATTATTGCTTATTAAAGATATGTGTTTATGTCTATTCAATGGATTTAAATGTCTTTTATAGAGATTGTGTTCCTTACTGTGTGTATGAATCTATATTTTAGTTATACAATTAGTTTTAGCTAACACCGCTTGCCCAGTTAAACTACAGACGATATATTCTAATTGTAGCTTAACAGGCTCTTACGTGACAGACTTGTAGAAGAAAATTGCTTGAAGAATTCATTTTATAAATATATGTTCACAGTTCCAGAAGATTTTCCCGATATTTTCTCTAAAACCTTTACCAAAACTTCTTCCATATTTTACTCGCTAAAAGCCGAACAGCTAAATACAATAGCAGAGCGGTCTGAAGCCTTTCATTACATTCTCTTATACGCATTGAAAAAATCGTTTAGCTAAATGTGAAATATTTCATCGATTCCTCGCGTATAGATCTCTTGAAATCGAAGCATCTCTCGAAATTTAAAAGAGCCATAGACCTAAAGGTTTTACGCAGACCTTCTAAATTTGTCGTGGCTTAGTTAGTGATCTGTTTCTACGTGATTTCAATTGGTCAATAGATGCATAGATGCAATTGGTGCATAGTTTTTCCGTTATTTCAAATGGATAGGTGCATTGATTCATTTATGAATATACATTTATCTGGCTAGGCGAGAGCGATATAGTTCAAGATGTTGAAGATCTGTTAACATATTTTAGGCCGAGGGAAATGCAGCAGAAGCGTTTCGCCAAAAAAAGATAGAATACTTTGGACAGATGTCAATAAAATATTCTTGTGTAGTTTGGTGGACGATATATTCAGAGGGTTAGGTCTAACCATATGCTCCTGTAGACTAAATGGATCGAAGAAAAAGTTTTCCTAAGAAACTGAGTACAATATTTTTTCAAGAGAATTGTCGAAAAAGTTAGCGTGAAGCTTAAAAGTCATTTCATTTGTTGAATACAAATATATCAGTCTAAAATATGCAACACCCCCTTTGGGAAACAGCTTTTCCAAATCTCTGGAAGACATTTCTAGAATTATTTTTAGAATGATATCTTTATTTATTAAAAATATATATTCTCTATATATAGTATTTTGGTAAACTCTGAATTTTAGAAACCCTTGTAATATAAAATCACAAGAACATTCTCGTAAAGATAGTGGCTGCCTGGCCGGCATTCATAGTTCTTCAAATAAAAGATACTTCGGCCAGTAAATCTTTTTATTGTCTCGACGTTTCGACAAAAATCTTTTGTCCTCGTCAGGAGCGAACAAAAATTAAAACATTTGGCAAAGCGTTAGAAATTATTCTCTAATTAAAAAGATTTACTGGCCGAAGTATCTTTTATTTGAAGAAGAACATTCTCGTATATGAGAACTATATTTAGAGATATAACTATTCTTGCATCCCCCCTCCATAAACACTTTCTGTATCATCCTGTGAAGGGATACGCCGCCCCCAAGATGTCAATTAGAAGGGTCGATGACTAAGCAAAGAGAGAGGCAGTAAAGGATCACCTTATGTAAAGTTACCAACGCCGGAAATCCTCGTGACCTCGTTCCGAGTGTTTGGTTTTGGGATACTGACTGGATGAGATCCTTTTGTTGCTGACTTTCTCCAAGCGGCATCCGGCCGGAAGCTCTTCTTCTTCGGCTGAGCGAAGTATTGGGAAGATGCTACAAGAGTCGTGTTGATGAACGGATACCATCGTGACAATCAATAATAGTGGACTGTTGAAGAACAAGGTGTTAAAAAGTGCCTACAGACAACAAAGTAAACTTGAATGGGTCGTTTGTGGATAAAAATTGCCCATTCACTCGGGTTTTTTCAGTTCTTGGCTGTGAAATGGTAGAGATATGTAGATATAGAGATATGTAAAGATATACGGTGGCCATCGTAGAAAGAGAGAAGGGCAACGTAATTGGATCATATTCTAGGTCAAACGTCATCTTTTTCAAGAAAGGATATCTTTGATATCCCTTTTTAAAAAATTAAGAATAAGCTCTTTAAGAATTGTAAAATAATGTTTGCTGAAGAAATAACAATCCATCTAATGTGAATCTTACATAATTCAATTTAGGAAAGAGATGAGAAGCGTAATTGATTCCTATTCATGATCAAACGTCATATTTTCAAGAAATCTTATTACCATTGTTCTTTATCATGTTATTATTAAAAATTAATCTCTTTATGAATCGTGACGATTGTTGAAGATACAAAAATTCAGCCAATTTTTTTTTTAATCATCCACAAGTCAATTCGTTCGCATTCAGGTAATCTGTTCATTATCAAACTTGCTCGTTTGAATCATATCTTCCACTTTATTATTTATATTAATCGTTTCTATCAATAATGCTACTTAATATGGTTATATTCATTATAATTATCATGTACTATCTTAATTTTTTACTCTTTTCTTATCCATTCTTATGCTTCTACTGGATGGACAGAGTATAGTGTTTATAGATTGCTCCACCATCATCGTTGAAATTTCTTGAAAATAAAGATACTTCGGCCAATAAATCTGAGGTAATTAAAATATTTACTGGCTGAAGTATCTTTATTTTCAAGAAATATGAATGCATGAATATGGCAGACTATATCTTTACGATCGTTGAAATTGTTTGATTTCAGAAAGGAGGTCTAGAGAAGGGCAAAAAAACTCTCGGAAAGGTCGATTGCGTTTATCTATCATAATTCAAAATATCCTTTAATGAAAACTATTAAAATATATTTTCTATATTATATATATCAAGATATACAGCAGGATCAAAGAATTATCGGGAGTTTTCTGAAAAAAAAAAAGTTGGCTATTCTCAACTTCAATATTATGTCATATAAAATATTATTTTTTATTGAGAGACACACACAACAAGTAAAATACAAGTTAAGTATACCAACCGTGAATTTTTCATCAGAATCCTCTCTGGGTCGTTTCCCATTGGGTTTGTTCCAAATGTCTTTGTTGAGATTCCAAGTTAGATTGCCGTTATTTTGTATTTACAACTCTCTCTTAGAGCTTACTGAAAATAAACTTTTAAAAGTTGAAGGAACTGGTTTTATAATAGTAAATATCCTTAATAAATTTTGATATTATTTTTTTTCACAAATGATTCTAATGCAAAAAAAAAACTTAGTATAAATGGCATTTATTTATTTTATTTGAAGGCAATTAGAAGTTTTAAGAGATTTGTGCTTCTCCGTAGTTTTACACAAATCTTATCTAGATGTATGTATACAATTTAAAGTCAAAGTTAGCATTAAGCACAAATAGTAAAAAATGATAAAATTTTTGAACAATATTGCTATTTATACTATGTAAAATTTAAAGATATATACAATTATAACTTGAATCATGAAAATTTCTCTTATAGAATTGTAAAAAGATTATAAAAACGAAGAGAAAATTATTTATTTTTACTATACATGGGCTACGAGCTTTCGGGCAGCCTCGCCCTTCTACAGGTACAGGTTAATATGACAATTGTATCATTTATAATATTCTAGAGTTTTATATTTATATATTTTTTTGCTTATCCTTAGTACACGTGGTACAGGCATGATAATCATGGTAAGTAGAAGTAGGCAACTGCTTTTACTGTAAGTGCACCACATGTCTACACATGTGAAAACCAGTTCGACTTTGCACTTGCAAATGTGCCAGAGCCCCATTTGGTTACTTGCACTCGCTGGTGGGGTTGGAATTTTACAAGAATCGGGGGCCATTGGAACATTTTTTTTTTTAACAGAAAAAAGTGCCCGATGCGGGAATTGAACCCGGGTCATAGCGGTCGAAAACCAACGTTTTAGACCATTCTTCCACCGATCCCCCTATATTTATAATAAATCTCTGTAGTGTTCAATGAAAACCCAATATCCTTTCTAAAATTCTCAAGCTTAAATATCCTAGTAAATGTGGTATAGAGTCTCTCATTAATTTGATCTATTCACATTTCAGACAATTCGACCGAATTAGGTTAATTTTTGTTCTCCCTTGAAATTTGATTTTATGGATTCACTCTTTGAATGTGTAGAAAAGAATAATTATTTAATAGGTTTCAAAGTATTTTTAACATTATATAAACGCTTCGGCCGAAGTTGGAGTTTTTTATTTTCTCAACTCTATTTTATTTACTTCTCTTGACGAAGACAAAAGATTTTTGTCGAAACGTTGAGAAAATAAAAAACTCCAACTGGCCGAAGTGTCTATTTTTGATATAAATATGAATGCCGGCCAGGGAACCTCTATCTTTACGATTATATAAACGATTTAAAAAACACATTTTATTATACGATACGTAAAATACAAACATTGTAAATTACCATTCCTAGCTGCTAAATATTTAAAGTTTTCTGCATGATAAATAGTATGAAAGTAAAATTGTATTGGGATTAGGTTGATAAATAAGAGAAAGACATCTCCTGGTCGTATAACTAAAATTTTCACGATCAGAAAATGCCTTTCTCTTAAAGTATTCTGTCGTTTTATAATTACCTTTTAAATATAAGTACCATTTTAAATGATAAAGAGTATACTGGGGGTCGGTGGAAGGATGGTCTTAACCGTTGGTTTTCGACCGCTACGACCTGGGTTCGATTTCCGCATTGGGCCCTTTTTTCTGATATATATATATTTTTAAAAATGCTCCAATGATCCCCGATTCTTGCAAAAGTCCAACCTCACCAGCAAGTGCAAGTAAACAAACGGGGTTCTGGCACATTTGTAAGTGCAAAGTCGAAGCTGCTTTTCACATGTGTAGACATGTGGTGCACTTACAGTAAAAGCAGTCGCTTACTACTACCCACCATGATTACCATGGCCTGTACCACGTGTACTAGGGGTAAACAAAGAAAAAAAGTATACTAAGCGGATATTGCTCTTTCTATTAATTGCTATTTTAGCAGAGTATGTAAAAAGGGAGATCAAGAACAGCAAAGTGAACTTTATTTTAGCATATACCACTAATTAAACCTAAACTTCGAACATAAAGACACTACTTCAGACATCCTGTACAAATCATTTATGTAAGTTATCTGAATATATCACACTTTTTCCTCGATAGATTACGTTCGACTGAAAGTATGTGCTAAAATACTTCTCTGTGCGTTGATATCCGTTTTTAGAAAACTATAACAATTTCGATTCTAACCTTATTTCGGTATTTTTTCGCTGTGATTCCATGAAAGACCGAATTAACGAGATTTTACTGAACATATTCTCAACTACACTAAAAATTCCTATGATTAAACGACTTATATGTTGAACGTAGAAAGCCTTAAGCCAACACCCTAAACAAACAGAATGTTACTCTATAATATAATACAACATCAATATAAATCTACTTGCAAACACGTAATAAAAGTCAATTAGAACGACGAATTACAATTTGCTTCTTTAATTCAACCTCCTATCATCAAACAACTCATATGTTAAACGACCAATGTCCTAAGTGGCCTCCCTTCTAAAAAAGAGTAAAAATAAACTTGTTCTAATATAATCAAACTTTTAATAAAAAGTCTACTTCCAGGAGAGGCCAGAAAGTGTCTTTGTATTTTATGGTAATTTCTATGGGAGTCGGAGGACGAGTGATCTTAACCGTTGGTTCGACCGCTACGACCCTGGATCGAATCCCGCATTGAATATATATTTTTTTAAATATATAAAATAATATTCCAATGGTCCCCGATTCTTGAAAAAGTCCAACTCCACCAGCAAGTGCAAGTAACCAAACGTGGCTTTGGCACAATTGTAAGTACAAAAGTCGAACTGCTTTTACATGTGTAGGCATGTGGTGCACTTACAGTAAAAGCAGTCGCCAACTTCTACCCCCTATGATTATCATGGCCTGTACCACATGTACAAGAGATAATAATAATAATAATATAAAATGTTAAAACATATGGACTAGACAATAATATAAATTAGATTGCTAGCTAGAATTTCAATGTCAAACTCCAGATTGGCAGTATTTACCCCTTCAAGTGTCTTGCCTGAGCCTCTCTCAGGTTAGCATCCTTGAATTTGAGGTCCACCCCGAACTGAGCTTGATAAGAATATATAGAAAGGGTTGCATTGATCTGAACAGACCATAATCAGAAGGAGGACTGTAAGGAGGATAAGGTGGAATCTCAAATCAAACCAGTTCTTCAAAATTCTGCTTAATCATTCTAACACTGGGGGCTTATAGTTTTCAAATATGACTAAAACTTTTCCCAACTTCATATTAACAATTCTATAAGGCTGCTGAAAAAATAAGGATTGAACTAAAAGATAAAGATAATTTATTCAAGAGATGCTCAAATTCTACTTATGTATATATCTCTGTATTGTAGAACGAAATTTGACAACTATACGGCAAATGTTTCTTTTGAACGAAAAATAGAAATTTATTCTTAGGAGAAATTTCTATTTTTCGTTCACAAAAGAAACATTTGCGGTATAGTTGTCAAATTTCGTTCTACAATCATAAGCCGCATTATATTGTATTATATCTCTGTATTACTATATTATTTCTGAATATCTTTAATTTTTCTTCTTTTTTTCTATTTTTTGGACTTGAAGAGGAATCAATGTAATTGACTCAATAAAGACTGTGTAAAGGGTTGAAGTGCCTAAATTCACGAATTCAATACCAAGTCGGTTGAGATTGCCAAGTGTCAAAGTCCATGCAGGAATCAATTACTTCCCATGTCTGTTGACAGGACCGCCTTGGTATAATATTTGACAAGAGGACTCTAATGGACTTGTAGGACGTGACGTGGACCATCATCACGGCCATCTCTTCTCTGGAGTCTGGGAGGTTCTTTCACAAGTCTTGAGACATTGTACAGATATTTTGACGGGTTGAGAGTCAAATACTTCTTTAGATAGTGTGATTTGAAGTAGGATAATAGGCATGTACACATAATATGAGTGTGTGTGAGTAAATTTATAAAATTAATATAATCATAGAATAATGTCACATTCTGCATAAAATACCCGTTAATATAGATGAAAGTATTTTTAAAATATCCGAATGACTCATAAAAAATTCAAATACAAAAATTATAGCTTTTAAAATTCAATCTAAAATGGTCGTTCGCGTGAGGAGGGTTTTAGCCTCTCAACACCATTAATATATTTTGTTTTCAAGATAAATACATTCCTATTAGTAATGATTCCAATTCGCAATGACAAAAGCTGCAAAGGGTTTATAGCGCATTTCAAATAAGTAGTGCCAATTTTATTGGTTCTACATTGTGGTTTTTAATATTTGGTTGCCAAACATTTAAGTGAACTGCTGTATAAAAGTCGCTCCAGAGAAGCCATTATCGTGAAACAGAATGTCCAGAAAAATTGATAGTCAAAACAAGATATTAACATTGACAAGACATTGTTGGCTTTCAAAAGGTAGTTGAGAGAGTGTGTTCTGGCTCGTATGGTTCTAACATGATATCTTCTTCTATCGAATAAGCCCTGCTTCTTTTAGATGAGGTTACCCTACATCAATATGGCACAGACTCAATACAAACCTTCACGACTTTCTACATTTGAAAAATACACAGCAAAATTGTTATTTAATCGTCACCAACACCTCGTAAACCGAAAAAAGCCACCTTTTGGCAGATTCTTACTATTTATTTATTCTTAGGAGGTGTCAGGAAAAAAATTGTAGCCTTCGCTTTCCTGATGAAGACCCTAGCTCAAAATTACAAACACACTTCCTTAAATGTTTTATCCATTAGCGAATCTTGATAATACTTATTTTTTAATACGGGGATTTTGTTGAGGTTTTAAGCAATGATATCAAAATATTTAAATATCGCTCTTAATTTGAAGATTTTCGATATTTTAACAAAATTAATTCAAAGGTATATTGAAAGCATTATTAAAATATCATTAAAAGTTGAATAAATCAAAAAAGGGAATAAAACTATAAAGTCAGATGTAACAATTCATTTATAGTGAAAGTTGAAAAGTTTATCATATATATATGTCAAATTTGAACACTATGGAATGAGAGAAATTATGGTGAAAGTAACTTCACAAAATGATTCTAGATGTAGTATGTTCTTGTTAAATGTAAGTTGTAGTTGAGAAGGATGGTAGAACTTTGGATGAACACAGAGAAGCTGTCCTCTTGCTGGAAGGACAGTACTTGGTTGTGTCATTCGATAGATTTGCTCATCATGAGGAGATGAGGACATCCCCCATCTGGAGGTCAGCGGTTATTGATTGCCCATTATATTTTCTGTGAAACCCCTTTCTCTGACCACTCCCTTCAGTCATCCATCGCCTTCAAATCTTTCGTCAAAGTGTTCTAACTAACAGCTTCATTACAGGATTCTTGAAAAGTCAAGGATATCCACACACACAGAAATTTCAGAGCATCTTTATAAGAATTTGATCATTTTTCTAATTGAATAGTCAAAACACGAAAGGAGCTATAAATATGCATCGAGACATCTTGTAATTACATTTTTTTATTAAAATTGCGAATAATAGTAAAACGACTAATAACGTAATTTCATACAAAATAATACATACAAGGCATCATGTTGGATTGATGCAAACCAGAAAAATTGCCACCTAATCATTAAGTACATGTATTTCCTAACAAGCTCTGTAAAAAAAACTTCGCTTTCCATTAACCAAATGAGGAATACACCAGTATTCAATCAGATTAGTCTATTCTACAAGAGATAGTAGTCTAAAATATGTCTATATAGTCTACAAGAGTGAGTAGTTGACAAGAGTAGTCTACAAGCAAGAGTAGTTGACAAGAGAGAGTAGTTGACAAGAGTAGTCTACAAGAGAGAATAGTGGACAAGAGTGGTCTACAAGAGAGCCTAGTCTACAAGAGAGAGTAGTTGACAAGAGTAGTTTACAAGAGAGAGTAGTTGACAAGAGTAGTTGACAAGAGAGAGTAGTTGACAAGAGTAGTTTACAAGAGAGAGTAGTTGACAAGAGTAGTCTACAAGAGAGCGTAGTCGACAAGAGTAGTCTACAAGAGAGAGTAGTTGACAAGAGTAGTTTACAAGAGAGAGTAGTTGACAAGAGTAGTTGACAAGAGAGCGTAGTCGACAAGAGTAGTCTACAAAAGAGAGTAGTGGACAAGAGTAGTCTACAAGAGAGAATAGTGGACAAGAGTGGTCTACAAGAGAGAGTAGTTGACAAGAGTAGTTGACAAGAGAGAGTAGTTGACAAGAGTAGTCTACAAAAGAGAGTAGTGGACAAGAGTAGTCTACAAGAGAGAATAGTGGACAAGAGTGGTCTACAAGAGAGAGTAGTTGACAAGAGTGGTCTACAATAGGAGTTTATGTAGTCTACAAGAGAGCGTAGTCGACTAGAGTAGTCTACAAGAGAGAGTAGTGGACAAGAGTAGTCTACAAGAGAGTATAGTGGACAAGAGTGTTTTACAAAAGAGAGTAGTTGACAAGAGTGGTCTACAATAGGAGTTTATGTAGTCTACAAGAGAGCGTAGTCGACAAGAGTAGTCTACAAGAGAGCCTAGTCTACAAGAGAGCCTAGTCTACAAGAGACTATATTTAGAGAGTCATATTTCTCTATAAGAAATGTCCTAATTGCACTTCTGGAACAATAAATTTGGGAGTTAGGCCCATCTACTTAATTATATTGCCATTCTCCTATTGAAGACTTGAGTGCAAGTCTAGAAGTTTCTCATCTTCCAAGAAATTGTTCAAACAAACTAATTAAGAGCGCAATTAGATTCCATAATTAATGTCGGAATCTTTTGATTTGGCCGCCACATAATCAAACCAGAGTTAAGATATATTGTACCGATTTGGATATATGCGGAAGAATATATTTGATAATGGTATTCTAGAAAGTTCTGCTGCGATATATCAAAGGTATTTATAGCACTAATTAGTGTCCGATCCCTGTATAGTTTCTATGGAAGCGCCGGCTTGGAATTGGAACAAGAATCACAACGTCAATGTTGGCTTGTTAGGATTAGGCTAGGAAGTTTCTGTTGGACGGTTGATTACAGTGGTGGAAATGAAAGTTTTGGGTTTATATCAACAGTGGAATTTCACCGTTGCGCAATTTATTTGGTGTGTCACTGTTATTAATCAATCTATACCTATACTAAGATATGAAATTATGTTATTGTGATGTATTAGTACTATGGTACTATGGTCCGTCACTATACTATATAGTGGAGAATAATACAAAATTTGTAGCTAGGTAATGGAAAAAGTTCTGGGTTGATTATAGTGCATTTTTTTGTGGAAAGTGGTGATTGAAACAAGAATGGGAGACTACATAATTGAGACAAGTTCTGTTCAATAGCTCTTCTGAGTAGAGTAGTGGGTGCAACCAGAATAAAAAGTTAGGTAGTGAACTGAATTCTGGGTTTAAAAGCAGACTCGTGCATAGTGGTGGGTTCAACAAGAATAGAAGGGGCCAAGTAATGGCGTAAAGGTTCGATCAACAAGCTACCTGTACAGTGACAAAAACAAGAATAGAAAGCCCAAAATAGTTTAATAAAGCCCTGTTTAACAGAAGCCCGTGAAAAGTGATTGGCGAACAAGAATATAAAGGGTCACGTAGTGAAGTAATGTCCCTATCTAGAGCAGGTCTGTGAACAGTGATTGGCGAAACAAGAATAGAAGGGGCCACATCGTATTTTAATGCCCAGATCAACACGTGTGTAGTGGTTGTTGAAACAAGAATAGATGGCCAAGTACAGTAGTATCTCATACATGGATAAAACCGGTCTCTCCTGGAGATAGTATCTTATCATAAATTACCATATCAAACCAGGTTTTAAGAAGTTTTTCAACCAAAACAGAGAGTCTAGGATAGGAAAGATAACCTCTATCAGAGAGTTGGTTTAACCATGTTATAGTCTATAGTCTCTAATGGGAGACTCTCTACTGTTGTGAAATCCCATCCAACAACAGCGGGTCAGTATACAGTGGTGGGTATAACTAGAAGAGGAGACCAAGGGGCGGAATAGAGTCCCGGGTCCAACGGCAAGCAGGATATTGGCCGAAGCTTCCGCCGCCACGCAAGCGGCCTAGCGTAGCGGTGGCTTCCGGCGGGACAGGCGGACGGACGGAGGGACCCGTGTGTGGGACCGGAGGGTTGACAGCTCGGATGTCATCTCCCACGGCGAACTTTATTCACTCAATTTCAAATCATTCAACAAAACCCTGATGACGTCAATGTTTGATCTATTCATCATTCTGACGCAGTGATTTCCTCTATTTATTATAATATTACAAATAGGTGAGAGATGCAAATTTCTATGAACCCTGGAAACACGTAGTCGATTGTATTATTCCGTGCTGGGCCTTTTTGCGGTAAACTAAAATATCTCCATTATTAAAACAACTTAATCTAAACTAACCTAACCCAATTTAACCTATCTGAATACACAACTAAAAGCTTAACGCGCTGCATTTATTTATAATTCGTATTATCGTTTAACTTTTATAGTTTAGTAGCTTCAATGATATACATTCTCATTTTTAGGACATTCGTTGTTAAACCCATAAAAGAAACAGGTCACCAATTCAATCTTTATAAACCAACACGTCATTATAAAGGATAATTAAAGGAAATTGATATTATAAATTCAAATTGTGAAAATTATATTGGCAATGTGTTTCTAATGATGTATAGATAAAAATATGAATAGTTTTCATAAAGGAGTATCAAATAAGTACCAAAGATTGATTGTATTGAAACTCTAGTTTCAGAATCCAACAATACAGAAGCGTATCGTTTAGCTTTTAGTTTTTTGTATTATATTTATATTAAAGTATTTTGTATAACCTGATAATTCACCTGTTATTGAGAAATGCAGTATGTTCCTTGATTAAAACCTAACTCTAATTCTTGGCAAAATTTTCATACGGATACTTGATATGTGTTATGGAAACGTGTGCGGAATAAATATTCAAACTCGCATTCCTTTTTAATTCAAATATTTATTTCAACACACAAAACGTGATATCTCGGCTAGGAATAATTGCGTTGATTTACATTTTTTTAAAAACAGAAACAGTTATAAACATATTATTCAAGAAAAAGTAATCAAAAATAAAAAGA
>CP092864.1:42002576-42030146 GCA_030710605.1 Cordylochernes scorpioides
GTTATACGTGGTATGGTTTATAATACAGTCACCTCATCCACCAACCCAGTGTATATTGGATGTATGTTCCATAACTTACAAAGTTGTTATACGTGGTATGGTTTATAATACAGTCACCTCATCCACCAACCCAGTGTATATTGGATGTATGCTCCATAGCTTACAAAGTTGTTATACGTGGTATGGTTTATAATACAGTCACCTCATCCACCAACTTAGTGTTTATTGGATGTATGTTCCATAACTTACAAAGTTGTTATAGGTGGCATGGTTTATAATACAGTCACTTCCTCCACTAACATAGCGTATATACAGGGTGATCCAAAAGTCCCGCACAACTTTAAAAATTAATAACTCCGCGAATATTCGCGCTAGAGCAATGCGGTAAACACCATTGTGTTCAGGATGCAATGGGATTTTTTATGGCAAATAATGTAAAATTCGAAATTGATTTTAGTTACAATTTTATTCGCCAGATGGCGCTCTACCAGAATCAGAGATTCAGCGGCCAAATTGTTTGATAAATTGAAAAATATAACTGATCGACACGTATTTTTCCTTTTTGAATACCAGGAAAGAACCCTAATAATATCAAATAACAAATTAATAAAACACCACTTCGCCAAAAGTATGAAGAATTGGTTAACGATTTTCAAATACAATCAGAGATATGTAAAATAGGTAAATGCAAATTAAAACATGTAGCAAAAAGAAAATTGATATTTTAGATACGGTTTGTTTCCGAAGATAATAAATTTCTAATATTTTTAATTCAACTCTCACTCAGTATCGATTATATTTATTTTAATTCATTTGAAAAATATGTATCTATCTCTGATAATTTATTTTACTCTGGAATGCCGTTGTTGTTGTCGTGTCCAATAAAGAGCCTCAGATGTACCATGCATCTCCATCACATCAGCAGCAATATCCACTATCTTGGGTGTGTAGAGCTGCTGCTCTGGGTCTATGTCAAATTTCTGCAAGGCTGCGGCCATTGCTGGACATGAGAATATGTGGGTAGGTGTAAGTTCCACACCAGGACAATTGTTGCATGCCCTATAGGTTATTGTGCCATCTGGATATATTGTCATTCCTTTATAGTGTTTTGTTCTAAGTCTTGTTATAGTTTTTGTCATTTTTCTCTCTGAGTTTATTTCGCATTTTGATCTTTTCTTATTTTTTTGTTTAATTATCTTGTATTCTGACAAAGAATCAGCGTCAAATAATGACATCTGTTCTTTCCTTTGGCTCAACTTTCTGGCTTCCTTTGCCAATTAAAATGCCATTTCATTAACCCCGATCCCAGCATGGGCAGGGATCCAATGTAGAATGCAGTTATTCTCCAATGGTTCCAGTTGGGTAAGTAACGAGTGTATTTTCTGTGTGATTTTAGTATTGCCCTTCTGAATTGCTTCTAGAGCGGATATGAAGTCGCTGTATATTAAAATTCCTTCTGCTTGATGCAGGGATGGTTGGTTAAGGCATACATCAAGGAC
Organism: Cordylochernes scorpioides; assembly: GCA_030710605.1. Taxonomy (NCBI): domain Eukaryota; kingdom Metazoa; phylum Arthropoda; class Arachnida; order Pseudoscorpiones; family Chernetidae; genus Cordylochernes; species Cordylochernes scorpioides. Next base: position 42,004,076 of record CP092864.1, read on the forward strand.
TTTCCAGATAGCTGTCAGTTCACAAGTGAAGTTTGACGAAATCTGTCCTGCTCCTTCTTTGATTTTGATGTTTGTTCCATCTTGCAGTATTATGTTAATTCCGGCCCCTCCATTACTCAGGGTAAGGTCTGAAGATCCATCTGTATATGCTGTTAAAGGGCGTGGCCTAGCATTTTTAATCGATAATTTGTACTATGAGGACATAGCCGTTAATATTCCAAACACATTAGACCTCGAAACCCAAGGTATCAAAGTCTACCTCAATCAAAACAAAGCCATCAACATATACAATATGTATCACCCTCCAAACAATACATTTATTGACGATGGAACAATGGCTCAATTTCTTACAGACAACACTATTATTTTAGGTGTCCTTAATGCCAAACATCAACTATGGGGATGTTCTACGCCAAATCCAAGAGGCAAAATACTATCAAACATATTTGACGACAATGCCTTCATGTGCTTAAATGATGGGAATCCTACCCATCATTCCTACAGCTATAATACTGCACAAGCCCTTGATATAAGTTTTTACTATCCTGACATTTTCCACAAATGCAAATAGCAAATATTAAAAGGTTTTGAAAGTGATCATTTGCCTAATTTGATAGAAATTAGCACCAAGACCAAAACTAGCTCAATTAAGAAAGATTATGGAACTTCAAAAAGGCTAATATGATATCTTTCGAAAACACCATTATTAAAGCAGCCAAAGTTTCAATACCAATAGGTTATATTAAGAAATGGATTCCAAATTATACACACCAGGCAAAAAATATTCAAACACTTATAACTAAAAGAAATGAACTACAAAAAAGTGCACCCAAAACCAAACAAATTGTAGAACTGAACTGAACATTGTGATTGCAAAAATAAAAAGATTATACGTAAATGTGAAAAGGGAAAAATGGAAACAAACTTGTGAAAACCTGAACCCAAGAAACCCAAATACAAAACTTTGGAATTTGGCAAAACAAATTGGCAGAGTCCAGCCACAAACTGAAAACACAAATATGATTGAGAATAAAGATGGTACACCAGCAACTAATGACAAAATTGCTGCCAATCTTTTAGGTAATTCATATCAAATAAGTAGTAAAATCAAGGTTGAAAAAAGGCCCGAAAGATTATTCATGACTGTAAAAATGTCACCAGCACTCATAATATTTTCCATGAAAAAAATCAATATGAAAGAGCTAGCTTATGCATTAGAAAACACTGACCTAAACAAGACTCCTGGGCCAGATGTAATCCATGGCCGAATGATATCAAACTTGGGCAAAATTGGCAAAGACTTCTTAATATTTTCAATAACTCCTGGAAAACTGGAAAATTGCCTCAAGACTGTAAAAATGCAACAATAATTCCCATTAAAAAACTTGACAAATCTGCTGATGACCCAAAAAACTACCGACCTATCTCCCTCACAAATATTTGCTGCAATTTAATGGAAAAAATTATATTCAGACGACTCACCTACCACCCCGACACAAGAAATCTCTTACCAGAAGAACAATATGGATTTAGGAAAGGACATGGGACAATAGTCCAACTCTTATTTTTCACACAAAAGGTAAAAGATGCACAAAACAAAAAGCCAACTAACCACACCATAGCTGCTTTTTAGACCTTACACAAGCTTTTGATAAGGTTTGGAAAAACAAGTTAATTACAAAATTATACAAACATTTCAAAATTGATGGAAAAGCTATCACTTGGATAAATGATTCCCTTAAAAATATATACATCAGGGTCAAATATAATGGCACTCTATCTAAAACCTTCAAATTGTACCAAGGATTACCACAAGGATCAGTCCTTAGCCCAACTCTTTTCACCCTATTTATTGCAGGCATAGAAGACAAATTTTCACATAAAACCAATATTGGACTTTTCGCTGATGACATTATTCTATGGAGCAGCAACACTAACTGGAAAAAAAGCTGAAATAGATTTGAACAAGACTATTCTCCACCTAGAAAAAATTGCTAATAAACATAAATTAGAATTTAACCCCCAAAAATCTGAACCCTGTCTTTTTACTACCGATAAGAAACTATACAAAATAAGACCAAACATTTTTCTGAAAGAACAACAATTGCAATATAATAAACATCCTAAATATCTCGGCTACACCCTGGATCCAGAAATTAACTCCAGTAAACATATTGAAGGAGTTGTTAGAAAAGGAAGAGACCGACTAAAAATCTTGAAATATATTTCAGGAAGAGTGGAGAGCTGAAGCAACAACACTAAAATTAACTCACACATATCTAATGAGACCTATCTTGGAATATGGATATCAAATCTATGGTACAGTATCTGAAACAAATCTAAAAACACTGGAAAGGATACAACTAAATGCACCTAGAATTATTACAGGTCTTCGAAATACCTGCCCTAATAATATTGTACTTTGCGAGGCAGACATTATGCCCTTAAAGGATAGAATAAGCTACAATCTGCCAAAATATATAAACAAAATCAAGAGTTATGAAAATAAACACAGAACTTTCAATTACATACCTATTTGGGAACCCAATATAAGACTCAAAAAAGAAGGCCCTCTCCACTTGGCCAAAAGAAATGGATTTTTAAAATATAAAGTGGAAAAATATTATTTAGCTGAAAAAATATCTACATGCGAACCACTAACAAAATGTTATTTTTAATGCCACTTTAAACGAACCCACCAACAAACAATACCAAAATCCAGAATACTTAAAACAATTATCATTAGAAATAATTAACATAAAATTCCTAAAAATGCAATAACTATCTATACCGATGGTAGCAGAGACGAGTTGGGACACACTGGCAGTGGCTCTCTCATTAAACCCACAAATGGCAATGAGAAAATGAACAGAAGAAACCCAGATTTTTGCTCAATCTTCAGATCAGAACTTATAGCCATCTATGAAGTCTTAAAATCCATCAGAAATACTAAACATTACGATATATGGATTCTTACTCATAGTAGAAGTGCCATACAACACTTGAGTCACACAGGGGAACTTAGAGACAAAGTAAGCAGGAACATAATTGGTTATCTCCAAAAACTCTCAATACCTCAAAAATTCACCTTTAATGGATACCCTTACATGTTAGCATTGAAGGCAACGAAGCTGCTGATGCGCTAGCGAAAAAAAAGGCACAAAAGAACCCTTGCTACAGAAAAATAAACTTACTTTTAAAGATATAGAAACAGTAGCCAAAATAAACAAGAACTGGAGGATCCCACCTAAGCACAGTTGGTACACCCTAGAAGCAGATGGCCACCCAGACCTTTCAGTCCACAAGCCGGCATGCGAAGCATGCCCTTCGCTGCTATTCTGTTCAACTCATAAGCCAAGTAACGGTATCCAAGCTAGTGCTTGGACATTGTACCTGGAAACACCACCTCCCAGACAACGTGTCTGGAAGGATTTCTATACCGGTGGCCTTTAATCACAGCAAAATAGGTAACTATCTACTGTGTCCAGCAGGTAGCGGGGAGGCAGCCCCCGGTCGACTCTGTTCACTCACAGCTGAGGAAATGCTCAGCTGCCACGTCTTGGGCTTTCTCAAGAAGCTTGCTGTGATTTCTCAGCAGCTTACTCTCGATCGCGCCCCTAGCCCTCTTTCTCTCTTCCTGCACACCCACTACCCTTGGACAATCCAAGACGTAGTGGCGTGCATTCACATCCCTTTCTCCATAGACGCAATCAGGGTTTCTCTTAATTTTAAATCTGTGGAGACTTGGGGAAGAGAGCCCATGTCCCGAACTACCCTAATGAGTTTGTGGGACATTACCTTACAGAGGTACTTGGGCGTTGTTACCCCATTGAATACCTCTCTCCCCTTCACACTGTTCCTCCATCTGTCCAACCATAAGTCCTGGACGTGACCCCTGATCCTCCTATAAACTTTTTTCTTGGTCACTGGGGACCTCAGTGATCTACCTCTAAAGCATCCTGCCTTAGCGATCCTGTCTGCGAACTCATTACCTTCGATGAGGCTGTGTCTCCTAAACCAAAGGAGCTCCGGAGCCCGCGACATCATCTCCAGCTCCTGGATTATTTGATGCGCGAGTTGCCCTTTCTCCAGATTGATAACGACGAGGGCCGACATACAATCTGAATAGAGGCGGTCCGGGCTGAAGTTCTTCTCGGCACACACTCTGAGGGCTACCCTGATCGCAACCAGCTCGGCTGAAAAGACCAATTCGTCCACTCTGAGTGCTAAACCTTCTTGGAAGATCAGCTCTCCATTAGTGTATATCACTACCCCAGCTCCAGTATTGGTTCCAGACTTACTACCATCAGTGAAAACTTCCGTGCCAATCCCTGTCGGCCCTCTAGGACTCCAATTCCACTTTGGCAACCACTGCGGAGGACTCCTTGTGTCCCTCTTCGATTCCAGGGCCCCCGCTTAAAGTCCCAGGGCATCTTCCCTTTTCTCCCAGATCTTCTGTCTGATGGTCTCCTCCTCTAGTTTCAATCCCAGGGGAATAAGCCCAGCGAGGATCAAAAAGGCCTCACTGATAGTAGTGCGATATCCCCCTGTGATTCTGAGTGCCGCTGTCCTCTGCACTCTCTCTAGAGTTGTTGCCACCTTCTGATCCCTGTTTCGGCGCTACCAAGCCCTGGAAGCATATAGCAAGATTGGCTCGACACAGGAGAGGCAGAGGTTCCTAAAAATAGTACCCTCCTTCTCTCCCCCCCCCCTGTTGAGGGCCAACCAGGACAGGCCTGCACAACGCCTCCCTGCCTCTCGCCACCATCTCCTCCGCCTGGTATTGCCAACCCATCTTGTCATCAATGACCACCCCCAGGATGGTCATCCTATTGACCAACGCTACCCTCCGTCCTTCCATCCGGATAGCCGGCTTGTGTTTCCTTTTAGTTCTTATGTCCCTAGGATTAAAGCTGAGGGCTTTAGTTTTGGAGACATTGAACTTAAGGCCAGAGTCATGGGCCCAGATCGAGAAAATTTGGAGAGAAGTTTCAACACACTTCCCAGCCTTCGCTCTCGAAGCAGTCTCAATGATGAGGAACTGGTCGTCAGCATAGAGAACCAGCCTGTCTCCCTCATGGAGCTCCTCCTGGAAAACGGTGTTTACCAGGATATTCCACAGAATAGGTCCGCAGCAAGAGCCCTGGGGGCAACTCCTAGCACAGTTTCTTTCCAACTTCCGCCCACCAAAACTGAGGCTAATCCGTCTATCCCTCAGGAAGTCACGAATCAAGCTGCACAAATTATCAGGACAACCCATGTCCATCAAATTTCTCATCAACTTGTTCCAGCTCATGGAGTTGAACGCGCCATCAATGTCCAGGGCCACGAAAAGAACCCAAGCACCCTTATTTAAGCCCATCTCAACCCCCTCTAACACCTCGTTCAGAGCTGTGGTTGTGGACTTCCCTTCCCTTAAACCATGTTGGAAAGAGGAAAGGAGCTCATTACTCTCTAGCCAGTGCTTCAGTCGCTTAGCTAGTAGGCTATCCAGGACCTTACCTAGACACACTAGTAAAGAAAGCGGACGATAATCATTAGGAGAATTACCCTTTCTACCAGACCTTTCGAGAAGTACTACTCGGCCAACCTTCCATGCCTCAGGAAATGTACCAGTGTCCAGGCACTTATTGAATAACCTGGAAAGAAGCGATAGGTGCATCCTTACCAGGGCTTTCACGACCGTGTTATCGATCCCTTCGGGACCAGAATATTTCCTTTTCCCGAACTTTAAAGCCGTCAGTTTCACCTCATTCTCAGAAAAGGGCGGATCCACCAAACCACAAGTGGTCAGAGAGATCTCGTCCTCTGGTTCCTCGTTTCCGAAGTGCCGATCCAAGTTGTTTTTATTTTGTCTTCTGCTTTCGAGCGAGTAGGTCTAGAACACATTCTCTCTGAATTTTCTCATTGTTGGTGGATGAAACAGCACCAGTGATTATTTTGGCCGCTTTTGCTTGAACACTGTCTAGTCTTACTTTTAGTGATGAGCTTGAGGGAGCCCAGACCAGTGTTGCATATTCCATTATCGGTCTTATTAAGGTGGTATACGTTGTTCTGAGAATTCTGGGTTTTGCTCCCTGTTCTACCGCGTTAGGGTAAAGGTTCGAGCTGCAGTGAGAACTATAAATTAATAATTTATATTTTAATAAGTGTCCAAAAATTACATACAATTATAAGAGGCAGGTGGAGTACAGTTTTTACTCTACCAGCGCCTAGAGTATTATATAATGGAAGGAACCGCCGCAGTTGTAGCGACGCGCGGTAAACAGCCGGCGACATCAGGCGGTGTTCGAAAAGTGCGCGCGCAGCCCCCGGTGCGCGCGCAGGCCGGCTGGCCAGCCGCCGCTTCTCGCAGAATTCCCAGCGTCCCAGGCCAGCGTCGCCCGCTGGCATCCTCTTATCTCATGCCCCCCCTGGAGATTGGGACTTGGGACCGATCCAACGTAGTTGCTATAACGCGGGTTCGGTTCTCGGGTTCGAGGGGATAAGGTCTGCTGATGTTTAGCTGAGTTGGGTGGGGTGGTGTACGGTGGAGGCACGAAAGGTCGTAAGAATCTGCGATTACGGCGAAGAAGGCGTCCGGCGTCGGTCCGGATGAGGTAGCTGCGACCGCGTGGAAGTTGTTCGAGAACCTCAGCAAGGAGGGTCCAATGTTTTGTGCGGTGATCCTGGACAAGGACTATTGCTCCCACTTCCAATTGTGAGAGTGGCTTGGCGTTGCGATTGTATCGCTTGAGGGCTTTCTGCCTTAAGTTCTGGGCTCGTTGATCGCATTCTGAAATCCTTGTTCTCCATTCCTTGGCAAACTGACTACGGTGAAGCGGTAGCTTGGTACGTGTCGGGGCACCAAACACAATCTGCGCTGGACTTCGTCCCTCTGCTTTGGGCGTGTTTCGGAACTCCATCAAACTTTCTAAAAATGTGTCGGACTTGAGATTCCCATTGGTGGTGGTCTTGCTGATTAGGTACTTTATCGCTTTTACGGCCGCTTCGGCAAGTCCATTTGATTGAGGAAAGTGTGGAGATGAGGTGGAGTGCTCGATGTTCCAACGCTTTGTCCAACTCCGAAACTCTTGAGAGGAGAATTGGAGACCATTGTCGGATGTGAGTATCTCTGGGATGCCGTAATCTGCCATCCAATTTTGAAGGTGACGGATGACCGTGGTGGACGTGGGTGCTCTGCCACATTGCGTCACGTTGATCCAACCTGAAAAGCGGTCGACCATAACGAGATATTGGTATCCAGCGTGCGAAAAAAGGTCGCAGGAAACATGTTGAAATGGGTAGCTAGGCGGCGGGTCGGAATAGAGTGGTTCTTTCTGTTGCGAGGGTAGATAGGCTGAACACTCGGCACACGTTTTTACTACGTTCCGGATGTCATTAGTGATGCTCGGCCAAAAGACAGATTGGCCAGCGCGTCGAAGAGTCCGGTCTTGGCCTTGATGCGAAGCATGGAGTATTTTTAGCACTTCTGAGCGTAATGGTGTTGGGATGAGTAGGCGAGAGCCTAAGAAAACGAGTTCTTCGCGTACGCTTAGTTGGTGCAATACTCTCCAGTAGGGGCGAAGATCTTCGTCGAGGTCTTCTTTACGTTGAATCTTTTGAGGGATGATATTGCGTATACGTTTGTACTCTCCATCATGCTCTGCGGCTGCTCTGATTTGTCGTATTAACGAATCCTCCATTACCCTGGATCCGTCGACCGGGTCTACTACTGCAGCGGCAATGAGAGGTGCGGGATCAGAATCAGGATGATTTTTGTGGCGTGGTGAGGAGGAGCTCCTAATGGGACTGTCGGTGTCGGATTCCGAGTAGCCATCTGCTGCAACAGTGCGGCCATGGACCTGAGGATGTCGGTGCTGGTCGGCGAGGCAGGGTTCTCTGGAGGGGTTTGGGATGGTCGGCGATTCCTTCTTGAGGGCATCTTGATTACTAATTGTCACTGAGCTGTCACTTAAAAAACGGCTATAATTAACCGAATGTCGACTGCGCCATGTTCTACCGCGTTAGGGTAAAGGTTCGAGCTGCAGTGAGAACTATAAATTAATAATTTATATTTTAATAAGTGTCCAAAAATTACATACAATTATAAGAGGCAGGTGGAGTACAGTTTTTACTCCACCAGCGCCTAGAGTATTATATAATGGAAGGAACCGCTGCAGGTTGTAGCGACGCGCGGTAAACAGCCGGCGACATCAGGCGGTATTCGAAAAGTGCGCGCGCAGGCCGGCTGGCCAGCCGCCGCTTCTCGCAGAATTCCCAGCGTCCCAGGCCAGCGTCGCCCGCTGGCATCCTCTTATCTCACTCCCCAATTTGTTCCACATAGCCTTCTCAGAATGTTTAGTTTTCTGATAGCTCTATTTGAGGTGCTAATTATGTGCTATGAAAATTAAAATTCCTCATAAATAATAATTAAAATAATTTTGTTGACATCTTGTCAATACATACACAGTCTGCACTATTAAAAAAAATAATATGCATTATATACACTATGTACAATGAATATGGCGCCTCTGCCAGCGCTGCAGAGTTTGGTGGAGAATCGCCAGTGGGTCTCCAGCGACACCACGCATTTTGCGATCTACGATGAATACGTAGATCGCGTACTTCGCCGCTTAGGAGATGGTGATGGCGTGGTCCTCGAGACCAACTGGAAAGATCCAGGACTGCAGTATCACACCTAGGTATTATGGATTTCTAATTATATCAATTATTTGTTTGTTTATGCTTATTTAGTGGTTATATTTATGCCTTTTACCCTGGGAGTGGAGAAGGCGCATAGGTTTGGTTTTATTGGGTTTATGGTCATTTGGAGTTCCATTGCCCACTTCTCCAGTCCTCTCATTGATGTCTTCAGTATCTTTTACGATTTTTCTATGCTGCTACTTGTGTGCCATATGGCTTTATCATCTGCATAACAGGCAAACTTTGTGTCTTCAGTGAGGTAAGGATGTATGTCGTTAATATATAGCAGATAGAGTAGAGGACTGAGCACAGATCCCTGAGGTACACCAGCCCATGTTCTTCCTTCCTTGGAAAATTCTCCATTGACCCGAACCTTTAACCTTCTTCCCCTTAAGAAGTCTGCAATCCAGATTAAGGTTTTTCCTCTTACTCCGATGTTGTGCAGCTTTTCACGTAATTTCTCCCTCCACACTCGATCAAAAGCTGAGGTCATTTCAATGAATATAGCCGTGGTCTTCTTTGGCGGTTTTTCCCGGAAAGAATCTATTATTGATTGACAGAAGTAGAACAGTTGATCAGTTGTACAGTGCTGGGATCTATAGGCCGTTTGGTAGAGGTTTATTTTATTATTTTTTTGTGAGCCAGACTATGAGCCTAGAGTGGATAATTCGTTCTGGTATTTTACAAAGTATGCTGGCGAGAGCAATTGGCCGATAGTTCTTGTATTCCTTGGCATCTTTGTTTGGCTTCAGTATTGGCACTATAATTGATATCTTCCAATTCTTTGGTAGTTTACCAGTTTGCCATGAAATGTTCAGTATTCGTAGGAGTTGATTATTAAGTTGACTTCAAAGTGTTTAATCATTTGACCAAAGATTAGATTATCTCTTGGTGACCTCTTGGATTTTTTTTATTGATGAGTTTAGCTCATTCAGTGTGAAGTATCTCGAGAAAATATCTTGTTGATGGAAGTTTCTTGCTTGTTTAACTAACTGGTTTATATTATTTTTAGAGTCCTGTCTTCATTCGTATAGTTGAGTATGGAAGTGCTTGAAAGATATTCAGCAATTATGTCAGCCATCTGTTCGTTCTCGTTCTCGCTGTTCTATTCATATCGGTTAAAGTATTGGAGGATTGGTGTTGGTTTTGATTGTTCTCTAACACTCTAATTATATTCCAGTGTTGGCTGTCCTTTCTTGGATCCATTTTTTTTCGCAGAATTCTGCCATTTTTCTTGTTTGAATATCCAAATTTCTTGTTATATTTTGTGAATAATTTCAATGAGTTCCTTTCTGTTTTATTTGTTTTAAGAAGTCCATTGATATTGTCTCTCTCTCTGAAATCATTGCCTCGATGTTGTGGTCCTTCCAGTAAGGTATCCACAGGTCTTTACGTCTACCTCTAGTTATCGATGCTCTTTTGCAGCTTTTTAAATGTTCGAAGAGAATTTTTCCAAGCTTTTGTCAAGCGTTCTGTAATTCAATATTTCGTTGCACAGTTCTTCAAGCTTTTCTGTGAATTTTTTTTCAAGTCGGCTTTCCTAAAGTTCCATGTTCTTTTATTCTAATGGACATTCTCAATTTTGAAGTTTAGGGTTGTTAAAATTGGTCTGTGGTCACTGATTGCACCTCTCAGGATTTTCCATTGTGTTGTGGGTGCGATGTTGTAATTTATCGCTGTGATGTCGATTGCGGATTCTGTGCCTGTGGACTTAGATAGATAGGTGTTCTCTCCGTTATTTAACGGTGTAAGGTCGAGGTCGGTTAGCATGTCCTCAACCTACTGACTTTTGTTATCCTGGACAGGTGATATCCGAATTGAACTTTTGGCGTTAAATTCGCCGAAGTATGATTGTGATATCCGAAGACGCTTTACTTAATGTCTCTATTGTGTGTGCCCATACAAAATGCAAAGATTTCACGAGCTGAAAGTTGGCGATTTTGAGATGCGTCAAGAATTCGCTGCATGGGTTTTCCGGCAAATTGATATTGATGAAAACTGGCTGTCGAATGTTCTGTGGACAGATGATGCTCACTTTTCTCTAAACGGAGAATTTAACATTCAAAACAGCCGCATTTGGGCAACAGAAAACCCTAGGATTTTCACAGAAATGTCACTTTACCAGCTAGAGTTACAGTTTTGTGTGGGTTCACTTCTTTTATTATTGGGTCATTTTTCTTTGAAAAATCAATGGAAGAACCTTTAAAACCGTTTTTGTAACTGGTGAACGTTATGGGAAAAGGGTATTCCCATATTGCAGGGTAAAAGCACTAAGCGAAATAACATTCATGAAAGATGGAGGACCTCCTCATATCTTCCGAGGTGCCAAACAATTGCTGAAGGATACGTTCGGTGAAAATCGTGTGATAGGTCGCCACTTTATATACCAGTGGCCTCCAAGATCAACAGACTTGACGCCTTGCGATTTTTGTTTATGGGGATACATTAAATCGTGTGTTTATCGATGCTGGCCTACCACATTGGCCATGTTGAAGGCTTCTATCAGATGGCACGCTTTATCAATTTAACAGATATGTTATTTAATGCTGTCCATTCTGTCATTTATCGTCTGCAGGCGGTGATTGAGAATGAAGGGTGCCACATTGAGCAAGGATTGTGACCTAATACAAGAGAGAAGGCTGTTACCTCATGTGTTGTATAAGCCGCCATGTATTATATTATCTATCAATATTTTGCAGCTCTTTGTGTTGGGATATGGGGATAATAAATGCTGTCCTCACATCTTGACTTTTTTTTTTGTGAACAGTAATATTTTGTTTGTCATTTGCTCACATATTATGTCGTGCAAACCAGAGTGTTATAACTTCTCGAATAACACTGATACACGCAATTTTACCCCTTATGTTTAGTTTTTCGCTTTTCGCTCATTAGAAGAAATACATAGATAATAGATAACATAGAAATACATACATAAGAAATACATGTAGCATATGGAATATTTTTTGTACACCAATAACTTTAGAAATTTTGTGAAAAAAAATAATACAAAATGATTTTACTACCACGTTTTTCAACGCAAAAGGTCGATTTAAAATTTATTTTTATTTGAGGGGACACATTTTTAAAATTGTGTACAGTATAATAAACAATGATAACATTTGACAAGCCCATAGGATATTTGGAATAAAGTACGACAAATATATTTTGTCACTCCCCTCTATATTTCATTTGTTGGATCATGACAAATATCCAGTTAAATAGTCAAGGGTCGCCAATCAGTCAAGAAACTACACATTTCTTATAACAGGAAATCCTATCAATAGTGCCATCATAATTTTTGGTACTATATTAACATTTCAAAAATTCGTGTATTGATATCAGCAGTGTTTTCAAACATTCAATCTATTTCACAAAACCTCATATAAAAATAAATATTTTGCTACATGTTTTAATTTGCATTTACCTATTTTACATATCTCTGATTGTATTTAAAATCGTTAAACAATTCTTCATACTTTTGGCGAAGTGGTGTTTTATTAATTTGTTATTTGATATTATTAGGGTTCTTTCCTGGTATTCAAAAAGGAAAAATACGTGTCGATCAGTTATATTTTTCAATTTATCAAACAATTTGGCCGCTGAATCTCTGATTCTGGTAGAGCGCCATCTGGCGAATAAAATTGTAACTAAAATCAATTTCGAATTTTTCATTATTTGCCATAAAAAATCCCATTGTATCCTGAATACAATGGTGTTTACCGCATTGCTCTAGCGCAAATATTCGCGGAGTTATTAATTTTTAAAATAGTGCGGGACTTTTGGATCACCCTGTATATTAGAATGGAATACTAGCAATATATGTTCCTCATCTTCCAGTAAGTGGCATAGTTTGAAGCACCGCCGCTTCCTCAACAACCAGCAATTGGGTGTCGGCGCTGTAGTGACATGAGAGCTAATCCCGCGTGACATTTTCCTGGTGTGGTCAGCAGCAAATCTCTTAATGACCGCTGGCATAATCATCGGCCGCCTTACCAAATCTTGCTGCGGGAAACACTTCCAAGATACCGCCGTGGACACCCACTTGGGACGGTGATATGACATAACACAGATTTCTACATCGCAGCAGCATAAGCTAATAACGGAATTTATCAATCCAGCCTTATAGCTGAGCAGTTTAAAACCTAGCTAAAGGTTAAAATAAGGGCCTTTTTTCCCTTGTCCCCGGTCTGAACTTCAAGTCTAGATATTAGGTCTGATAGAGTCTGATAAGGTAGAATAAGGTCTGATCTTCTTCAATATAAAAATGAATTGGCCTTGCTGTTCTAACGTTTGTCTTTTTTCATCTTATAGGTGATACTAGGGTTTTATTATTTATTTATTTAGATAATCCAGGTTTCTCTCTGGATTATACTAGCTTGTGTTACCTATAAGATAAAGAAAGCCAAACGTCAGAATTACAAAAGGCCCATTTATTTCATATCAAAACAATCAGACCTTATTCATATAATGGGCAGAAAGTTAAAGTGATATATTTGCTATAGAGATGATCTTTAAAACTCAATAATCTTTATAGGAAAATAAAAATGTCATATAAATTAGTTAGTAAATTTCAAAGTAAAAAGTTGATATTGCTCTCAATATAAAAAATTGTGAAAGTTTTGTGCAGTATTGAGTAAAAGAGAATGTTGGCGAATTAATATATAAATCCTTATTTATAATTTTTATGGCTCAAAATAAAATATAATTGTGAAATATATTCTTTGATAGAGCCAAAATACCCTAAATGAATATAAAAATCCTGCTATAATCAATATTTATAATGTTATACATATGTTGACATTAAAATAAAACTATACCTTTTGTATTTATGTTATTTTTAGATATATTTTTACTATGTTTTGAATTTACTTTATAATACACTGTAACATAGCATTTGTGAATTTCCGACATGATATTTATGAAATAAAATAATTGCCTATATAAATCATAAATCGCCATCTATACATATAAAATAAAAGGATTTAAAAGCACGAATGTTTCTTTTATACATAAAACGAACTTCTACTGTCCTTACTGCGATTGCTCGAAGCAAATATTTGAATATAATTCTACTGTCCTATAAGCTTATGTCCATAGTTTACTTGAAAACCATTTCTAAGATTCCATCCTTCAGTGTAGCATATAAAAGCAGAATGATCCAATACAATATTAGAGCTCTGAGAAGCGGTCTGGTGGATTAAATTGGCGAAAACCGCTGGGAGGGTTCACCACTGATGAGCCAAGCCCTCCCAATATATTTTTTCATCGCAGTAAGGACAGTAGAAGTTCGTTTTATGTATAAAAGAAACATTCGTGCTTTTAAATCCTTTTATTTTATATAAATCATAAATGTTGTTTAAACATTTTATATGCTAAAACGGGGATCCTATATTGAATGGTATTTTACCCTATACTTTCAGATATCAGTATTCTATTAAATTTTATTATAAAGAGGGTAAATATAAAAATAGGGATTAAATATATAGCGAATTTTAAACAGATGGAAATTGATGGAATATATTATGAACAAAGGAATTATCAACGTCTATTTGCCAAAGTGGTTGTTATCTCGCCAATATAATATATCCAATAAAACATCCAGTGCGAAGTTTCTTGTACAATTTAATTCATCTAGCATTCAGGCTAACATGCACTTTAACAGGAGCAACTAGGAGTATAACTTCTTTTTTTTTATGTTACAAAAGCACGAAGTCCAAAGGACTATTGTGCTGTGCTAGTATTATTTACATATATATGATTAATTATTTACACGATGGATTAGTAGTGTTTTGTAAATTATTGTACAAATAGTTCTAAAGTTAACAAAGTTCTCATGAGATTGAGTATATACACAAAGACAATTTGGTAATGTTTCAAAGTATTTGCATACAATTTGATTAGTCAGAGGGCAAGTCAAAAGTATAACTTCTAGCTAACTATACAAACCGATAATTAAATATCAATGTGTATAGTTATCTAGAAGCTATACTCTTAATTGCTCCTGTTGAAGGGTATGTTATTCCGAATGCTAGATAAATTGAATTGTACAAGAAACTTATCTTTGGATGTTTTATTGATTCTATTTTTATAAGTCAGGGGAAGAATGTTTATACATTTATCTCAAAACTTAGAGGTAGATTTAGAAGATACTTACGCTCATGGACAAAACTTAAGGAATTTGTACCTTTTATCATGCATATTGGGATTCAGACAATAACTCTGAAACATATCTCATACAAAGGGAACTTTATTGAAGACAAACAAGATAAACAAGTGTGAACAAAATTGCTTGTCTTCTTTAAAAAAAAAAAAAAAGTCAACCGGCGACATCAAATATTTTTTACTACCTTAATGATAAGGCACAATTTGGATTATAAACGCAAGGTAATAAGACCAAATCCATATAAATATATAAATAGTGAGTAACATATTCATTCACATATTGATTCAGCATTATAAGAGTGAGAATGTATACTTATGGATAAAACTTAAGGAAGTTGTACCTTCTAGCATGTTTAGCGAGATTCAGACAATGACTTTGAAAGTTATTTGATACACAGTAACCTTTATTGAAGATACACAAGATAACCAAGTGTTAACAAAATTGCCTGTCTCCTTAAAAAAAAAACAAAAAAAAAAAACACCACGGGCGACATCACAGACTTTCTACTTCCTCAAATTTGTCCATGACTGTATACAAAATTATAATTACATAAAATATGTGTAGTCAACTGTTTCACAAGCTTTTGTAAATGGTAAGGTATATCTAACTTATCTCATGCCACTCCAGTGTGTAGACCACAAAACATGATAACGAAGCTTTGGTAAATTATTGTATTGAAAATATGATTTGTGTCTGTGAAAACTATAAACATCATTACGTAGAGCACTACTTAAAGGACAAACTCCAAACATAAATATTTTATCTGACTGCCGTTAGATATGTCCATCCTAGACTGGCGAGAGCCATAAGCCCGAAATCATGTTCTTGGGTTAAATTGTTGTATACTACATGTTGAAGTTCTTTTTTTTTTTTGTATATGTGTGTGGTCAAATATCATTTCTAGATTATAAAATGTTAGATATATGTGTTTGATATATTATAGGTAAATATTTACATTTTATATGATTTATATTTAGAATGATGTATAATTATTTTATTATATTGATATGACAACAATTAATATGATATTAATGTTAATTCATATAATTTTGATGAAGTATATTTTATGAGCATTATATATTTAAAATATAATTTAATTTAATATTTGAATTAAATAGTTATTAAACAAATTAAAACTTATAATGAAAATATGAAAAGTTCATATTTGGGAGCCCGAAATCATGTTCTTAGGTGGACGCCTCTCAGTTTTCCAAAGCTGGTGTTGTGGCATTGTCACCGACCTGAATTCGCTAGTTTGCGAATACGGCCAATAGACGGCACTTAGGTTTTTCCTCTATATTCCCGGGAGAAGTGATCTTTATTTTAATAGATCAATATCCTCACGGGAAAAATGCTCATCTATTTTTTTATTAACAAATAAATTATTGTATTATTTAGGGGAATATATTTCGACTAATTATTCGATATGCTTAGATTGAGAAGTATGGAATTGGCGCGTTATTGCTTTGTGTTAATTTATGCCTAACTGGCCTTGTCTTTATAGTTTGCGGAAAAGCATTGCTCGATGCAAATATTTGAATGTAATGCTACTGTCCTATAAGCTTATGTCCATAGTTTACTTGAAAACCATTTCTGAGATTCCATCCTTCAGTGTAGCATATAAAAGCAGGATGATCCAATACAGTATTAGAGCTCTGAGAAGCGGTCTGGTGGATTAAATTGGCGAAACCGCTGGGAGGGTTCACCACTGATGAGCCAAGCCCTCCCAATATATTTTTTCATCGCAGTAAGGACAGTAGAAGTTTTATATTATGTATAAAAGAGACATTCGCGCTTTTGAATCCTTTTATTTTATATGCATGGATGGCGCGTTATTGCTTTGTGTTATATAACTTTGTCTATGAAATATAATAGGCCTTTTATCATAATTATCAAAATATTTTTATAAAAAAAACGCATTTTGACATTTTTTCTAAGCTTATAAATAGTTTAAGAGAAATTATTCATAAAAAATAAAGCACGATATTAAAACACACAAAGTTATTTAAAAGAAAGTAATAAATTAAAAAAGAATTCGAAACAATTATTAATACAGGGTGATCCAAAAGTCCCGCACTATTTTAAAAATTAATAACTCCGCGAATATTTGCGCTAGAGCAATGCGGTAAACACCATTGTATTCAGGATACAATGGGATTTTTTATGGCAAATAATGAAAAATTCGAAATTGATTTTAGTTACAATTTTATTCGCCAGATGGCGCTCTACCAGAATCAGAGATTCAGCGGCCAAATTGTTTGATAAATTGAAAAATATAACTGATCGACACGTATTTTTCCTTTTTGAATACCAGGAAAGAACCCTAATAATATCAAATAACAAATTAATAAAACACCACTTCGCCAAAAGTATGAAGAATTGTTTAACGATTTTAAATACAATCAGAGATATGTAAAATAGGTAAATGCAAATTAAAACATGTAGCAAAATATTTATTTTTATATGAGGTTTTGTGAAATAGATTGAATGTTTGAAAACACTGCTGATATCAATACACGAATTTTTGAAATGTTAATATAGTACCAAAAATTATGATGGCACTATTGATAGGATTTCCTGCTATAAGAAATGTGTAGTTTCTTGACTGATTGGCGACCCTTGACTATTTAACTGGATATTTGTCATGATCCAACAAATGAAATATAGAGGGGAGTGACAAAATATATTTGTCGTACTTTATTCCAAATATCCTATGGGCTTGTCAAATGTTATCATTGTTTATTATACTGTACACAATTTTAAAAATGTGTCCCCTCAAATAAAAATAAATTTTAAATCGACCTTTTGCGTTGAAAAACGTGGTAGTAAAATCATTTTGTATTATTTTTTTTCACAAAATTTCTAAAGTTATTGGTGTACAAAAAATATTCCATATGCTACATGTATTTCTTATGTATGTATTTCTATGTTATCTATTATCTATGTATTTCTTCTAATGAGCGAAAAGCGAAAAACTAAACATAAGGGGTAAAATTGCGTGTATCAGTGTTATTCGAGAAGTTATAACACTCTGGTTTGCACGACATAATATGTGAGCAAATGACAAACAAAATATTACTGTTCACAAAAAAAAAGTCAAGATGTGAGGACAGCATTTATTATCCCCATATCCCAACACAAAGAGCTGCAAAATATTGATAGATAATATAATACATGGCGGCTTATACAACACATGAGGTAACAGCCTTCTCTCTTGTATTAGGTCACAATCCTTGCTCAATGTGGCACCCTTCATTCTCAATCACCGCCTGCAGACGATAAATGACAGAATGGACAGCATTAAATAACATATCTGTTAAATTGATAAAGCGTGCCATCTGATAGAAGCCTTCAACATGGCCAATGTGGTAGGCCAGCATCGATAAACACACGATTTAATGTATCCCCATAAACAAAAATCGCAAGGCGTCAAGTCTGTTGATCTTGGAGGCCACTGGTATATAAAGTGGCGACCTATCACACGATTTTCACCGAACGTATC
Source organism: Cordylochernes scorpioides (assembly GCA_030710605.1). Taxonomy (NCBI): domain Eukaryota; kingdom Metazoa; phylum Arthropoda; class Arachnida; order Pseudoscorpiones; family Chernetidae; genus Cordylochernes; species Cordylochernes scorpioides. The sequence continues at coordinate 42,022,426 of CP092864.1, forward strand.
CTTCAGCAATTGTTTGGCACCTCGGAAGATATGAGGAGGTCCTCCATCTTTCATGAATGTTATTTCGCTTAGTGCTTTTACCCTGCAATATGGGAATACCCTTTTCCCATAACGTTCACCAGTTACAAAAACGGTTTTTAAAGGTTCTTCCATTGATTTTTCAAAGAAAAATGACCCAATAATAAAAGAAGTGAACCCACACAAAACTGTAACTCTAGCTGGTAAAGTGACATTTCTGTGAAAATCCTAGGGTTTTCTGTTGCCCAAATGCGGCTGTTTTGAATGTTAAATTCTCCGTTTAGAGAAAAGTGAGCATCATCTGTCCACAGAACATTCGACAGCCAGTTTTCATCAATATCAATTTGCCGGAAAACCCATGCAGCGAATTCTTGACGCATCTCAAAATCGCCAACTTTCAGCTCGTGAAATCTTTGCATTTTGTATGGGCACACACAATAGAGACATTAAGTAAAGCGTCTTCGGATATCACAATCATACTTCGGCGAATTTAACGCCAAAAGTTCAATTCGGATATCACCTGTCCAGGATAACAAAAGTCAGTAGGTTGAGGACATGCTAACCGACCTCGACCTTACACCGTTAAATAACGGAGAGAACACCTATCTATCTAAGTCCACAGGCACAGAATCCGCAATCGACATCACAGCGATAAATTACAACATCGCACCCACAACACAATGGAAAATCCTGAGAGGTGCAATCAGTGACCACAGACCAATTTTAACAACCCTAAACTTCAAAATTGAGAATGTCCATTAGAATAAAAGAACATGGAACTTTAGGAAAGCCGACTTGAAAAAAAATTCACAGAAAAGCTTGAAGAACTGTGCAACGAAATATTGAATTACAGAACGCTTGACAAAAGCTTGGAAAAATTCTCTTCGAACATTTAAAAAGCTGCAAAAGAGCATCGATAACTAGAGGTAGACGTAAAGACCTGTGGATACCTTACTGGAAGGACCACAACATCGAGGCAATGATTTCAGAGAGAGAGACAATATCAATGGACTTCTTAAAACAAATAAAACAGAAAGGAACTCATTGAAATTATTCACAAAATATAACAAGAAATTTGGATATTCAAACAAGAAAAATGGCAGAATTCTGCGAAAAAAAAATGGATCCAAGAAAGGACAGCCAACACTGGAATATAATTAGAGTGTTAGAGAACAATCAAAACCAACACCAATCCTCCAATACTTTAACCGATATGAATAGAACAGCGAGAACGAGAACGAACAGATGGCTGACATAATTGCTGAATATCTTTCAAGCACTTCCATACTCAACTATACGAATGAAGACAGGACTCTAAAAATAATATAAACCAGTTAGTTAAACAAGCAAGAAACTTCCATCAACAAGATATTTTCTCGAGATACTTCACACTGAATGAGCTAAACTCATCAATAAAAAAAATCCAAGAGGTCACCAAGAGATAATCTAATCTTTGGTCAAATGATTAAACACTTTGAAGTCAACTTAATAATCAACTCCTACGAATACTGAACATTTCATGGCAAACTGGTAAACTACCAAAGAATTGGAAGATATCAATTATAGTGCCAATACTGAAGCCAAACAAAGATGCCAAGGAATACAAGAACTATCGGCCAATTGCTCTCGCCAGCATACTTTGTAAAATACCAGAACGAATTATCCACTCTAGGCTCATAGTCTGGCTCACAAAAAAATAATAAAATAAACCTCTACCAAACGGCCTATAGATCCCAGCACTGTACAACTGATCAACTGTTCTACTTCTGTCAATCAATAATAGATTCTTTCCGGGAAAAACCGCCAAAGAAGACCACGGCTATATTCATTGAAATGACCTCAGCTTTTGATCGAGTGTGGAGGGAGAAATTACGTGAAAAGCTGCACAACATCGGAGTAAGAGGAAAAACCTTAATCTGGATTGCAGACTTCTTAAGGGGAAGAAGGTTAAAGGTTCGGGTCAATGGAGAATTTTCCAAGGAAGGAAGAACATGGGCTGGTGTACCTCAGGGATCTGTGCTCAGTCCTCTACTCTATCTGCTATATATTAACGACATACATCCTTACCTCACTGAAGACACAAAGTTTGCCTGTTATGCAGATGATAAAGCCATATGGCACACAAGTAGCAGCATAGAAAAATCGTAAAAGATACTGAAGACATCAATGAGAGGACTGGAGAAGTGGGCAATGGAACTCCAAATGACCATAAACCCAATAAAACCAAACCTATGCGCCTTCTCCACTCCCAGGGTAAAAGGCATAAATATAACCACTAAATAAGCATAAACAAACAAATAATTGATATAATTAGAAATCCATAATACCTAGGTGTGATACTGCAGTCCTGGATCTTTCCAGTTGGTCTCGAGGACCACGCCATCACCATCTCCTAAGCGGCGAAGTACGCGATCTACGTATTCATCGTAGATCGCAAAATGCGTGGTGTCGCTGGAGACCCACTGGCGATTCTCCACCAAACTCTGCAGCGCTGGCAGAGGCGCCATATTCATTGTACATAGTGTATATAATGCATATTATTTTTTTTAATAGTGCAGACTGTGTATGTATTGACAAGATGTCAACAAAATTATTTTAATTATTATTTATGAGGAATTTTAATTTTCATAGCACATAATTAGCACCTCAAATAGAGCTATCAGAAAACTAAACATTCTGAGAAGGCTATGTGGAACAAATTGGGGAGTGAGATAAGAGGATGCCAGCGGGCGACGCTGGCCTGGGACGCTGGGAATTCTGCGAGAAGCGGCGGCTGGCCAGCCGGCCTGCGCGCGCACTTTTCGAATACCGCCTGATGTCGCCGGCTGTTTACCGCGCGTCGCTACAACCTGCAGCGGTTCCTTCCATTATATAATACTCTAGGCGCTGGTGGAGTAAAAACTGTACTCCACCTGCCTCTTATAATTGTATGTAATTTTTGGACACTTATTAAAATATAAATTATTAATTTATAGTTCTCACTGCAGCTCGAACCTTTACCCTAACGCGGTAGAACATGGCGCAGTCGACATTCGGTTAATTATAGCCGTTTTTTAAGTGACAGCTCAGTGACAATTAGTAATCAAAATGCCCTCAAGAAGGAATCGCCGACCATCCCAAACCCCTCCAGAGAACCCTGCCTCGCCGACCAGCACCGACATCCTCAGGTCCATGGCCGCACTGTTGCAGCAGATGGCTACTCGGAATCCGACACCGACAGTCCCATTAGGAGCTCCTCCTCACCACGCCACAAAAATCATCCTGATTCTGATCCCGCACCTCTCATTGCCGCTGCAGTAGTAGACCCGGTCGACGGATCCAGGGTAATGGAGGATTCGTTAATACGACAAATCAGAGCAGCCGCAGAGCATGATGGAGAGTACAAACGTATACGCAATATCATCCCTCAAAAGATTCAACGTAAAGAAGACCTCGACGAAGATCTTCGCCCCTACTGGAGAGTATTGCACCAACTAAGCGTACGCGAAGAACTCGTTTTCTTAGGCTCTCGCCTACTCATCCCAACACCATTACGCTCAGAAGTGCTAAAAATACTCCATGCTTCGCATCAAGGCCAAGACCGGACTCTTCGACGCGCTGGCCAATCTGTCTTTTGGCCGAGCATCACTAATGACATCCGGAACGTAGTAAAAACGTGTGCCGAGTGTTCAGCCTATCTACCCTCGCAACAGAAAGAACCACTCTATTCCGACCCGCCCGCCTAGCTACCCATTTCAACATGTTTCCTGCGACCTTTTTTCGCACGCTGGATACCAATATCTCGTTATGGTCGACCGCTTTTCAGGTTGGATCAACGTGACGCAATGTGGCAGAGCACCCACGTCCACCACGGTCATCCGTCACCTTCAAAATTGGATGGCAGATTACGGCATCCCAGAGATACTCACATCCGACAATGGTCTCCAATTCTCCTCTCAAGAGTTTCGGAGTTGGACAAAGCGTTGGAACATCGAGCACTCCACCTCATCTCCACACTTTCCTCAATCAAATGGACTTGCCGAAGCGGCCGTAAAAGCGATAAAGTACCTAATCAGCAAGACCACCACCAATGGGAATCTCAAGTCCGACACATTTTTAGAAAGTTTGATGGAGTTCCGAAACACGCCCAAAGCAGAGGGACGAAGTCCAGCGCAGATTGTGTTTGGTGCCCCGACACGTACCAAGCTACCGCTTCACCGTAGTCAGTTTGCCAAGGAATGGAGAACAAGGATTTCAGAATGCGATCAACGAGCCCAGAACTTAAGGCAGAAAGCCCTCAAGCGATACAATCGCAACGCCAAGCCACTCTCACAATTGGAAGTGGGAGCAATAGTCCCTTGTCCAGGATCACCGCACAAAACATTGGACCCTCCTTGCTGAGGTTCTCGAACAACTTCCACGCGGTCGCAGCTACCTCATCCGGACCGACGCCGGACGCCTTCTTCGCCGTAATCGCAGATTCTTACGACCTTTCGTGCCTCCACCGTACACCACCCCACCCAACTCAGCTAAACATCAGCAGACCTTATCCCCTCGAACCCGAGAACCGAACCCGCGTTATAGCAACTACGTTGGATCGGTCCCAAGTCCCAATCTCCAGGGGGGGCATGAGATAAGAGGATGCCAGCGGGCGACGCTGGCCTGGGACGCTGGGAATTCTGCGAGAAGCGGCGGCTGGCCAGCCGGCCTGCGCGCGCACCGGGGGCTGCGCGCGCACTTTTCGAACACCGCCTGATGTCGCCGGCTGTTTACCGCGCGTCGCTACAACTGCGGCGGTTCCTTCCATTATATAATACTCTAGGCGCTGGTAGAGTAAAAACTGTACTCCACCTGCCTCTTATAATTGTATGTAATTTTTGGACACTTATTAAATATAAATTATTAATTTATAGTTCTCACTGCAGCTCGAACCTTTACCCTAACGCGGTTAGAACAGGGAGCAAAACCCAGAATTCTCAGAACAACGTATACCACCTTAATAAGACCGATAATGGAATATGCAACACTGGTCTGGGCTCCCTCAAGCTCATCACTAAAAGTAAGACTAGACAGTGTTCAAGCAAAAGCGGCCAAAATAATCACTGGTGCTGTTTCATCCACCAACAATGAGAAAATTCAGAGAGAATGTGTTCTAGACCTACTCGCTCGAAAGCAGAAGACAAAATAAAAACAACTTGGATCGGCACTTCGGAAACGAGGAACCAGAGGACGAGATCTCTCTGACCACTTGTGGTTTGGTGGATCCGCCCTTTTCTGAGAATGAGGTGAAACTGACGGCTTTAAAGTTCGGGAAAAGGAAATATTCTGGTCCCGAAGGGATCGATAACACGGTCGTGAAAGCCTGGTAAGGATGCACCTATCGCTTCTTTCCAGGTTATTCAATAAGTGCCTGGACACTGGTACATTTCCTGAGGCATGGAAGGTTGGCCGAGTAGTACTTCTCGAAAGGTCTGGTAGAAAGGGTAATTCTCCTAATGATTATCGTCCGCTTTCTTTACTAGTGTGTCTAGGTAAGGTCCTGGATAGCCCTACTAGCTAAGCGACTGAAGCACTGGCTAGAGAGTAATGAGCTCCTTTCCTCTTTCCAACATGGTTTAAGGGAAGGGAAGTCCACAACCACAGCTCTGAACGAGGTGTTAGAGGGGGTTGAGATGGGCTTAAATAAGGGTGCTTGGGTTCTTTTCGTGGCCCTGGACATTGATGGCGCGTTCAACTCCATGAGCTGGAACAAGTTGATGAGAAATTTGATGGACCATGGGTTGTCCTGATAATTTGTGCAGCTTGATTTCGTGACTTCCTGAGGGATAGACGGATTAGCCTCAGTTTTGGTGGGCGGAAGTTGGAAAGAAACTGTGCTAGGAGTTGCCCCCAGGGCTCTTGCTGCGGACCTATTCTGTGGAATATCCTGGTAAACACCGTTTTCCAGGAGGAGCTCCATGAGGGAGACAGGCTGGTTCTCTATGCTGACGACCAGTTCCTCATCATTGAGACTGCTTCGAGAGCGAAGGCTGGGAAGTGTGTTGAAACTTCTCTCCAAATTTTCTCGATCTGGGCCCATGACTCTGGCCTTAAGTTCAATGTCTCCAAAACTAAAGCCCTCAGCTTTAATCCTAGGGACATAAGAACTAAAAGGAACACAAGCCGGCTATCCGGATGGAAGGACGGAGGGGTAGCGTTGGTCAATAGGATGACCATCCTGGGGGTGGTCATTGATGACAAGATGGGTTGGCAATACCAGGCGGAGGAGATGGTGGCGAGAGGCAGGGAGGCGTTGTGCAGGCCTGTCCTGGTTGGCCCTCAACAGGGGGGGGGGAGAGAAGGAGGGTACTATTTTTAGGAACCTCTGCCTCTCCTGTGTCGAGCCAATCTTGCTATATGCTTCCAGGGCTTGGTAGCGCCGAAACAGGGATCAGAAGGTGGCAACAACTCTAGAGAGAGTGCAGAGGACAGCGGCACTCAGAATCACAGGGGGATATCGCACTACTATCAGTGAGGCCTTTTTGATCCTCGCTGGGCTTATTCCCCTGGGATTGAAACTAGAGGAGGAGACCATCAGACAGAAGATCTGGGAGAAAAGGGAGATGCCCTGGGACTTTAAGCGGGGGCCCTGGAATCGAAGAGGGACACAAGGAGTCCTCCGCAGTGGTTGCCAAAGTGGAATTGGAGTCCTAGAGGGCCGACAGGGATTGGCACGGAAGTTTTCACTGATGGTAGTAAGTCTGGAACCAATACTGGAGCTGGGGTAGTGATATACACTAATGGAGAGCTGATCTTCCAAGAAGGTTTAGCACTCAGAGTGGACGAATTGGTCTTTTCAGCCGAGCTGGTTGCGATCAGGGTAGCCCTCAGAGTGTGTGCCGAGAAGAACTTCAGCCCGGACCGCCTCTATTCAGATTGTATGTCGGCCCTCGTCGTTATCAATCTGGAGAAAGGGCAACTCGCGCATCAAATAATCCAGGAGCTGGAGATGATGTCGCGGGCTCCGGAGCTCCTTTGGTTTAGGAGACACAGCCTCATCGAAGGTAATGAGTTCGCAGACAGGATCGCTAAGGCAGGATGCTTTAGAGGTAGATCACTGAGGTCCCCAGTGACCAAGAAAAAAGTTTTATAGGAGGATCAGGGGTCACGTCCAGGACTTATGGTTGGACAGATGGAGGAACAGTGTGAAGGGGAGAGAGGTATTCAATGGGGTAACAACGCCCAAGTACCTCTGTAAGGTAATGTCCCACAAACTCATTAGGGTAGTTCGGGACATGGGCTCTCTTCCCCAAGTCTCCACAGATTTAAAATTAAGAGAAACCCTGATTGCGTCTATGGAGAAAGGGATGTGAATGCACGCCACTACGTCTTGGATTGTCCCAAGGGTAGTGGGTGTGCAGGAAGAGAGAAAGAGGGCTAGGGGCGCGATCGAGAGTAAGCTGCTGAGAAATCACAGCAAGCTTCTTGAGAAAGCCCAAGACGTGGCAGCTGAGCATTTCCTCAGCTGTGAGTGAACAGAGTCGACCGGGGGCTGCCTCCCCGCTACCTGCTGGACACAGTAGATAGTTACCTATTTTGCTGTGATTAAAGGCACCGGTATAGAAATCCTTCCAGACACGTTGTCTGGGAGGTGGTGTTTCCAGGTAACAATGTCCAAGCACTAGCTTGGATACCGTTACTTGGCTTATGAGTTGAACAGAATAGCAGCGAAGGGCATGTTCGCA
>CP092864.1:42030246-42103163 GCA_030710605.1 Cordylochernes scorpioides
GAACTAATAATATATATTAGGAACCTGAACCTTTCAGGTTTGAATGATAATCATAAATATATTTACAAAAATAGTTAAATCTGTGACAATTATCTCTAGTATTTACAAATTGATATAGATCTACAACATTATTTATTGTCTGTTGTCTAGCGGTGAAGAAGAGTGGGCATTCCAGCAATAGGTGTCTCGATTTTCATTCAAATAGATAATGCTCTTACAATCACCAATAACAAATCCCACATCCAACTTACCACTTTATTTGTAAAGTATAACAATAAATCGATTAACATTTGATAACGATTAATTTGAACAAGGACGTGATTGGATGATACACAAATGTTGAAAGTAAAAATCAATGATTAAAGAGAGAGATATTTTAAAAAGTTGGGGATAGCAGATGTCCTATTTTAAAGAGGTACAAACCACAAAAGAAATACTCGATTCAATGATTTCAGAATATCAATTTGACAAAAGAATAAAAAAAAAATCGGGTCTAATTAAGACGAGTGAGTGTTTCAGGTGAGGGAGTGAGGTAACAAAGCGGGAGGAGTCGAGGTGTAAGAGCGGCACTGGTCTGTATTCCTCTGCCCTTGGGCAAGCTTATTTCCTGTAAATATTAGCTGGGGAACAATCAAAATATTGGTTCGCCTCTCACACTTGACTCCTTGTACCTCTCTTTGTTTCCATCCATTGATCCTCGTTCTCCCTTCGTGAAAAACTCCCAGTTACTTTCTGCGCCATTCTACTTGTTTACATTCGATACTTTATATATTCTGGAGTTACTACTGTTGAATTATATGAACACGCGACGTTTTTTTATTATTATTTTTTAATATAAATATATTTAGTATATCCTATTCTTAACTATAAGGTAAAATGAAAAGAGAAAAATGTACAGTCACACAAGTAAAAGTAAAAAATAATAATAAGATAGTTATTGACACTGTTGGCATGAATATATGAACACACGCGGCGTTTTTTTTTTAATTTTTATTATAATATTTTTTATATTAATAGCGCTCTCTATATATATATCTTAACTTTAAGGTAAAATGAAGAGAGAAAAATGTACAGTCACTCAAGTAAGAGTAAAAAATAGTAATAATAGAATAGTTATACTTGTTGTTTACATTCGATACATTATATTATTCTGGAGTTATTTAAACTGTTGGTATGAATATATGAACACGCGACGTTTTATTCTTATCATTTTCAAATTATTTATTATTTTATTAACAGGGTATCATTTTTATATTTTGCTACTCGCTAAACTTCCTACATTGCTTATCTTTTGTTTATCATCCATAATTTGTTCTTGACTTGAATAAATTGCTTTGTCATTCTGAAGTTTGTCTTCCCTAATTTTCCACATTATTATAGTGTATCTCTATTCTTAAATTTAAGGTAAAAAGAAAAAAGGAAAGATGTATAGTAAGCTCTTCATTGGACACGACAACAACAACAAAATGTACAGTCACAAGTAAAAGTAAAAATAGTAATAATAATAAGATAGTTAATAAAAAATAAAATACTTTATTTCTATATAATAAATAAAAATGTAAATATCAACAACCAAATAAGTCACCAAAGTAACCAAATAAGTTTATAGAAAAAGCCTGTAGAAGGACGTCCGAAAACTTGCTAATAAAATTCGGACAAGATACTACTCTTCAATCTCCGTTTTATTTCTCTATTTTAACTCGAAGAGTTTATTTTAGTCAAATAAGTGACTAATGTTTCTCAATGTAAAAAAATAATAAAAACATTAAAAAGAATAGTCTTCTGATTGGAAAAAAGGATATAACGAAAAAGATTCTCACTAACCGATTATCACTTCTTTATTTGAACGTTTCAGTGATCTTTACTCGATATGTTTGTTTCTTAGCATATACAAGGATACAGGATCGAATTAGAAGTTCCAATAAAGAAGTGATCATGTAAATAAGTTTTGTTAAATTTTCTTCGGTATACGTGTAATCTTTGGGGTAACAAAAGTTGAGTTCCCTGTGGAAGAATAACTGAGTTCAAGAGCTTTTGTAAGATTTGAAATATTAAAAATCCTAAACAAATGCGATCGTTTTTATTGACCGTTATACTAAATTTATTATTGTTCTCTCAAAATGATAATAATAAATAACTTTATTTTCAAAAAGGTTACAAGTTTTTCTCTAAAAAGTGTAACGAATGGTTAGTCTATTTACAATTTTTTATGTACAAATTCAAAAAATAATAACTGTAAAAGAAAACAAAGATATTTACATTTGCTATCTTGACTCCTGGTCAGTGCTGTGGCCCTCGTAGATATGGTCCCCTGATGTCCTGCAGATTTCCAGCAATCTTTCTATGGGGCCTCTCCTGGTCGGCTCCTTGATAAAATGGTCCCCTGTCCTTGATCCATTCTTGTCTGTCAGGTCTTCTGTCATCTGCTCTAGGGCGTTCTCCAGAATTTCTTCTATGGTCGTCGTATCTCTGTGCTCCATGTCCGGTGTTCCACCTTCCTCGTCTTCACACGCCAACTCCCTACATCGTTCCAACAATCGATCCATGGCTTCCATTTCTTTATTTTTCTATAATAATATAATAATAATAACAACAATAATAAGTAAAACATCTATATCATTATCATGTGATCTCTTCAATGGTCACAGAGTTACATTCCTTTCGATTTTAGATCTTCCTCTTTATCAACGTGTGATCTCTACACTCCTCTACTTGAAGTCATTGGTCTTACATCTCGGTTTTTTATATCCTTCTACTCATCCCTTCAAGGCCAGAACCAACCCATTTCCAAAATATTCTCGCAGAATATGGCCTGCATACGCCCATTTTTACTACAAAATCCAGCCAGCTTTACATATAGCATTGCGGGTATAGCAGTTGAAACAAGCTGAATCGTGGACACAGAAATTCTATAACAAGTCGAACTGTGGACACAGCAATTCTAGAACAAGTCGAACTGTGGACACAGCAATTCTAGAACAAGTCGAACTGTTGTCATATCAGTTGGAACAAGCTTAATCGTAGGAATAGAAGTCAGAATAAGCTGAACTGTGGATATAGCAATTCTAGAACAAGTCGAACTGTGGACATAGCAATTCTAGAACAAGTCGAACTGTTGTCATAGCAGTTGGAACAAGCTTAATCGTAGGCATAGAAGTCAGAATAAGTCGAACTGTGGACATAGCAATTCTAGAACAAGTCGAACTGTGGTTATAGCTGTTGGCACAAGCTTAATCGTAGGCATAGAAGTCAGAATAAGCTGAACTGTGGACATAGCAATTCTAGAACAAGTCGAACAGTGGTTATAGCTGTTGGAACAAGTTGAATCGTGAACATAGAAGACAGAATAAGCTGAACAGTGAACACAACAATTTTAGAACAAGTCGAAACTGTGGACACAGCAATTCTAGAACAAGTCGACCTGTCATAGAAGTTGGAACAACCTTAATCATAGGCATAGAAGTCAGAATAAGCTGAACTGTGGACACAGCAATTCTAGAACAAGTCGAACTGTTGCCATAGCAGTTGGAACAAGCTTAATCGTAGGCATAGAAGTCAGAATAAGCTGAACTGTGGATATAGCAATTTTAGAATAAGTCGAACTGCGGACATAGCAATTCGGGAACAAGTCGAGAGCTGTGAATAAGAAATTTTGAACACCCTTCCAACTCTTTTTTCATTTAAAGTAAAACGAGCTAACAAAACAAATGGAGCCATATAATCCCAAGGTTAAACCGGATGGGATTTTCCGCAGCATCCTAGATGGACAGGCCGCTTGTGGGGAACACACTCGAAGGTATTAAGTGAAAAAAAAGGAGAGGAGTCCATCAGCCGCCAGTCTGGAGGGCTTTGTCTCTTGTGCGGGACTTGTCATGCGCAAGGACACACCGCATGAACCCCCCCCCCCCCCCTCTCTGCACTTCCGGCGGAAGTTACGTCATGCGCAGTTAATGAATCTGCCATTATCCCTCCCCACCCCCAGATCGGGCCCGGGTGGGTTTTAATTTTTATTGATTGCCTCCTTCGCCTCATTTACGGTATCAATATAATTGTATTAGCGCACCGTGATTCTGGTGGGAACTTTGGGACGTCTTCATTCCATACCCATAGCCAGCTATGATCTCTTTTATTCAGACTATTCTCGCTTATTCTTGTCTTTTTATGTATAGCCTAGAAACTATGCCCATATCCAAAGCTGTTATAACCCTCTATGTCCGAAGTTCATCTGGTTTTGACATCCAAATCTTTAGTCCAGATCGTTCTATTTTCCACGTCCTTAGTTGATTTTGTTTCTGCCTTTCATATCCATAGTCCATATCGTTCTATTTTCCATGTACAGAGTTGATCTTGTTTTTGTCTTCATACTTATAGTTCAGATCCTTCTATTTTCCACGTCCTTAGTTGATTTTGTTTCTGCCTTTCATATCTATAGTCCATATCGTTCTATTTTCCATGTACAGAGTTGATCTTGTTTTTGTCTTCATGCCCATAGTTCAGATCCTTCTATTTTCCATGTGCTTAGTTGATCTTATTTTGGTATTTCATTCCATAGTCCAGATTCTTCTATTTTCCATGTCCATAGTTGATCTTGTTTTAACTTCCAAATATATAAACAATATTGTTATACTTTTTATAGGCCCACAGTTAAACTTGTTCCAAATTCTATAATCATATATATATAATATGAATTGTTATAAAGTATTTTACTCTATGAACTCCTTTACTTTCTTTGTCTTTCCATTGATTAAACAATGGAGCAGTACATGGTAACTCATCTATGATGGCAATTTCATATTTACTCGAATTCAAAATTACATCTCTGAATTATTTTGCCACAAAAGATTTGAAAAGATTTCGAAATTTATGACAATAAAATACTTTTCAAAAATTATTTTAGCTATATAACAAATTATTTAGATTTTTTAGAAAATAAATACATTTTGATAAAGGATATGATTTTTTATTTTGTCAAATATAAGAATAACTTTGGAGTTAAGAGCTAATCAACGGACCTAAAGCTCACTCTTGGACAAAGTGGAAGTTGTACCTTTTAGCATGTACATCGGGATTCTGGCAATAACTCTGAAAAATAGTTGATACACAGTAACCTTTATTGAAGACACACGAGATAACCAAGTGTATATACACTCATGGACAAAACTTAAGGAAGTTGTACCTTTCAGCATGTATATCGGGATTCAGACAATAACTGAAAGATATTACAGTGATCTTTATTGAAAACACGCGAGATAACCAAGTGTGAACAGCCTCTGTTTACTCACATCAGACTTTCCACCTCCTTAATTTTTGTCTACGAGTGTAAAAAAACGAGATATTATATAGAGAACTAACCATTGTTGGCAATTGTATAGGTGAAATCGCTCGTTTCTATCTTCAGACCCGTAGATGAACCATTATCTCAAGAGCTCTGTTCAAACCTAGATAACTAAAAAAACATATCGTTTATCAACTGCCTATATTTGTCTTTTAAAAGTTTAAACGAATCAGCGTTTACTTATAGAGAAAGTTATTTTCTTATTTCTCTAAAATATTTTTTGGGCAGAATTTATTGAATATCAAGATTTAAAATGATTTTGTTGAAATATTTTTTGATGTGTTTAATAATAAAATCAACGGTTTTACTCTAAAAACTAGTTTTAAAAATCTATTTTACAATAAAAAAAAAGGAGAAAACATAAAGATTTTATAGAATATAAACACTTGAGGAAAAATCTAGAAATAAATGCTTACAATTGTTTATTTCTTTGTTCTATATTATTAAATACCTTTAGTTCAATATTTTATACTAGACGAATGGCCCGGGCAACGCCCGGGTTTTACCCGAGTGCGAATATATTTTAAAAACGTTTTAATCTTCATCTAGATCTTCATCTTGTCTACACCTTGTATACATCTTGCTTCCTAGGGTTGCCTAGAGTGGCCGCTATAGACAGGGTGGTCTGTATGGACAGGTGGATGTATCACACAGCTGATAACAGGGTTGCCTAGAGTGGCCGCTATAGACAGGGTGGTCTGTATAGACAGGTGTATGTATCACACTGCTGATAACAGGGATGCCTAAAGTGACCGCTTTAGACAGGGTGGTCTGTATAGACAGGTGTATGTATCACACAGCTGATAACAGGGTTGCCTAAAGTGACCGCTATAGACAGGGTGGTCTGTATAGACAGGTGAATGTAACACACTGATAACAGGGTTGCCTAAAGTGACCGCTATAGACAGGGTGGCCTGTATAGACAGGTGTATGTATCACACAGCTGATAACAGGGTTGCCTAAAGTGACCGCTATAGACAGGGTGGTCTGTATAGACAGGTGAATGTAACACACTGATGATAACAGGGTTGCCTAAAGTGACCGCTATAGACAGGGTGGTCTGTATAGACAGGTGAATGTAACACACTGATAACAGGGTTGCCTAAAGTGACCGCTATAGACAGGGTGGCCTGTATAGACAGGTGTATGTATCACACAGCTGATAACAGGGTTGCCTAAAGTGACCGCTATAGACAGGGTGGTCTGTATAGACAGGTGAATGTAACACACTGATGATAACAGGGTTGCCTAAAGTGACCGCTATAGACAGGGTGGTCTGTAAAGACAGGTGGATGTATCACACAGCTGATAACAGGGTTGTCTAGAGTGGTCGCTATAGGCAGGGTGGTCAGTGGTCGCTATAGACAGGGTGGTCTGTATAGACAGGTGGATGTAACACACTGCTGATAACAGGGTTGTCTAGAATGGCTGCTATAGACAGGTGTATGCATCACACAGCTGATAACAGGGTTGTCTAGAGTGGCCGCTATATACAGGTGGTCTGTATAGACAGGTGGATGTATCACACAGCTGATAACAGGGTTGTCTAGAGTGGTCGCTATTGACAGGGTGGTCTGTATAGACAGGCGTATGTATCACACAGCTGATAACAGGGTTGTCTAGAGTGGCCGCTATAGACAGGGTGGTCTGTATAGACAGGTGTATGTATCACACTGCTGATAACAGGGTTGCCTAAAGTGACCGCTATAGACAGGTGTATGTATCACACAGCTGATAACAGGGTTGTCTAGAGGGGGGCAGGGAGGACACGTGTTCGCCGGCAGCCAATGGGCGCGCATGCTATCCGTGAGCTTCAGACAGAATAAGGCAAATATATAAGTAGATATCAAGTAACCGCTTGTGAATTGTTGTAGCTTTATTACATATATTTTATTGTTGTATATTTCTAGCTACCGATAATCCATTGTTGTATTTCTCTGGTTAGAGCGATTTCATTGTTGAATCTATTTGATTACAGCGAGTTTATTGTTTTTATCTCCTTTAGTACAGCGAGTTCATTGTTGCATCTCTCTTATTACAACGAGATCATTGTTGTATGTCCCTGGTTAGAGCGAGTCCATTGTTGAATATCTCTGGTTATAGAGAATTTATTGTTGTATCTCCCAGTTTACAGCGGGTTCATTGTTGCCTATCTCTGGTTACAGCAAGACTATTGTTGTATCTTCCTGGTTTACAGAAGGTTCATTGTTGCCTATCTCTGTTTACAGCAAGACTATTGTTGTATCTCACTGGTCTACAGCGGGCTCATTGTTGTGTATCTCTGGTTACAGCAAGACTATTGTTGTATCTCCCTGGTCTACAGCGGGTTCATTGTTGTGTATCTCTGGTTACAGCAAGACTCTTGTTGTATCTCCCTGGTCTACAGCGGGTTCATTGTTGCCTATCTCTGGTTACAGCAAGACTATTGTTGTATCTTCCTGGTTTACAGAAGGTTCATTGTTGCCTATCTCTGTTTACAGCAAGACTATTGTTGTATCTCACTGGTCTACAGCGGGTTCATTGTTGTGTATATCTGGTTGCAGCAAGACTATTGTTGTATCTCCCTGGTTTCCAGCGGGCTCATTGTTGCCTATCTCTGGTTACAGCAAGACTATTGTTGTATCTCCCTGGTCTACAGCGGGTTCATTGTTGCCAATTTCTGGTTACAGCAAGACTATTGTTGTATCTCCCTGGTTTACAGAAGGTTCATTATTGCCTATCTCTGGTTACAGCAAGACTATTGTTGTATCTTCCTGGTTTCCAGCGGGTTCATTGTTGCCTATCTCTGGTTACAGCAATACTATTGTTGGATCTCCCTGGTTTCCAGCGGGTTCATTGTTGCCTATCTCTGGTTACAGCAATACTATTGTTGTGTCTCTCTGGTTTCCAGAAGTTTCATTGTTGCCTATCTCTGGTTACAGCAAGACTATTGTTGTATCTTCCTGGTTTCCAGCGGGTTCATTGTTGCCTATCTCTGGTTACAGCAAGACTATTGTTGTATCTCCCTGGTTTCCAGCGGGTTCATTGTTGCCTATCTCTGGGGACAGCAATACTATTGTTGTGTCTCTCTGGTTTCCAGCGGGTTCATTGTTGCTTATCTCTGGTTACAGCAAGACTATTGTTGTATCTCCCTGATTACCAGCGGGTTCATTGTTGCCTATCTCTGGTTACAGCAAGACTATTGTTGTATCTCACTGGTTTACAGTGGGTTCATTGTTGCCTATCTCTGGTTACAGCAAGACTATTGATGTATCTCCCTGGTTTCCAGCGGGTTCATTGTTGCCTATCTCTGGTTACAGCAAGACTATTGTTGTGTCTCCCTGGTCTACAGCGGGTTCATTGTTGTGTATCTCTGGTTGCAGCAAGACTATTGTTGTATCTCCCTGGTTTACAGAAGGTTCATTGTTGCCTATCTCTGGTTACAGAAAGACTATTGTTGTATCCCCTAGGTTTCCAGCGAGTTCATTGTTGCCTATCTCTGGCTACAGCAAGACTATTGTTGTATCCTTCTGGTCTACAGCGGGTTCATTGTTGCCTATCTCTGGTTACAGCAAGGCTATTGTTGCATCTCCCTGGTTTACAGCGGGTTCATTGTTGTGTATATCTGGTTACAGCAAGACTATTGTTGTATCTCCCTGGTTTACAGCGGGTTCATTGTTGTGTATCTCTGGTTACAGCAAGACTATTGTTGTATCTCCAATTTAACAGCGGGTTCATTGTTGTATTTCTCTGGTTACAGCAAGACCATTGTTATATCTCCCTGGTTTACAGCGGGTTAATTGCTGTGTATCTCTGGTTACAGCAAGACTATTGTTGTATATCCCCGGTTTACAGCGGGATCATTGTTGTATCTCCCTGATCTACAGCGATTTCATTGTTGCATCTTCTTGGTGACAACGAGTTCATTATTGTATCTTCCTGATGACAGTGCGTTCATTATTTTATCTTCCTGATTAGAACGAGTTCATTTTTGTATCTCCCCGGTGACAGCGAGTTCATTGTTTTTTCTTTCTGGTTAATGCGTGTTCTCATTGTTGGGTCTCTCTGGAGACAGCGAGTCCATTGTTGTACTTCCTTGTTACAACGAGTTCATTGTTGCGTCTCTCTGTTTACAGCGAGCTCATTGTTGTTTCTCTCTGGTTACTGCGAATTTATTGTTGGTTCTCTCTGGTTACTGCGAATTCGTTGTTGTTTCTCTCTGGTTACTACTAAATCATTGTTGCACCACCCTGGTAACAGCGAGTTCATTTATTTTCTCTCTGAATACTGGGAGATAATCTGTAAACCTGAAATCAACGTGTTAAGTTTATATTTATTCGTAAATATGGAGCTTGGCCACTTTACAAAACTCATTTGAGCAGCTCTCTCGTGGCGCATGTCTTTTCATTCATTATCTAATATATATATCAAATTATTCCGTTATAGTCCCAAATTTCGGCAAAATGGACAGAGTTACAGTGATAATGTGAAAATAGAAAAGACGATGTTCACGACTTCTATTAAGAAAGTGTCTAAACACTATATAAAGTATACATTTTTTCTCTATCCTAGCCTAAACTTCAAATGTCCACACTGAAATGAGTACTGCATGAACGACAAAAAGAAAGTACTGAGGAGAATGAGACGGTTCGACGACCTTCAGTAAATTCCCATTACGTCAAGGACAAATTCTCCCACCGTCGATTCAATGGTAATTGGCAATAAAAACAATCAAGATGCTTATAGCTCGATGTACTGCGATCAGCAAGTCTGGTTCTAAGAGGTGTGTCTGTACTGAAGTTGATACTGCAGGCTGGGAAGTCGAGTGACAAAAAGCGTTCATCATTGATCGACAATCTATGTATCGACTTTCTTAAAATGTAAAGCTCTGATCATATTTCTTTACCAACCTCAACACTCAATGCAACCATACGCACAAGTTAACAACGGCAATCTTTAGGAACCTTTAGGTTATTGTTATAACCTACCTCATGAAACCATGGTATATACAGGCATTGATAATCATGGAGGGGGTAGGGTTTAGGGCTTTTACAATAGGCGTTCCATAGTAAGTGTAAGTCGAAAGCAAGTCGACTTTGCACTTATAGGGACACTCAATTGTTAAAAGTTGGGAACCATTGAAGCAATTCCACACACATATATATAAACAAAACAAGTTTTTAATATGGAATTCAATTTCCTATATCCTGGTTGTCCAAAGTCGACAATTTATATTACCTTGCCACCAGCCGCCTCTCACTGATTCGATCGTTTCTCAAACGAAAAAGCTACACTCAATTCTATCAAACACACAATAAAACTGTAGTTAAATATCTTCAAGTGTCTTAAGAGTTTTTTAAAAACAAGTCCTTCACATTGCGAGTGGATTACACGAAATGTAGAGACCAAGAGGATTGAGGTAATCCTGGCGGCCGGATGGTAGCAGAAGATTTGTTGGCGCGTGGAATTCTCCCCCCTGCCCCCCCGTGGAGCTACAGGTGTGACCTCCTCCCCCCTCACATTCCTCACCACACCCCTTGGTCAGTTGTCCTACATCGACCGGCCGTTCCGATGACCCTCGGACAAACTTCCCACTCACTTCACGGCTATTCAGAATAGCACAATATATCTTTTCTATATTGAAACATCGAAACATCTTTTGACTTTCAAGATATTGATACTGATTCAAGTTAATCGAAAATTGACTTTTCATATAATTGTGATAGAAAGAAACTAATTCAGAAATACAAATGGAGACTATAATTTAGCGTTATAAATTGATTCGGCCTGTATGTACCTATACTATAATGAAAACAATATTGGGTTAGACCTGTGATATATGATTGATGGAACAACACAATTGAAACAATACAATAATCAGGATCTTTGAAAATCTCACCTATGCGTATCTTTTATTAAAACAAAGGAAAATAAATCATTTCTATTGGATGAGAAGTTTTTTTTATTGGTGTAACATTTGTTTGTTTCTGCATTCCTATATTTCTCAAATAAATCTCAAATAAGAGTTTTGAATTAAAAAATCAATTTAAGTGTGTGTGTGTGTAAGAAGGAATAAGTTTATTTCTATACTACTTGTATTTAGCATTGATTTAGTCCTGTAGAAGAGCGTTTTATAAGTCGAAAGCTTCTTGAATATTATAAAAAGACGTATAACTTTGTAATTAATCCCTCCTATTTGTTCGTTTTTTTTTATCACATACACAATTATCATTATTATTATATATAGAAGAATATTACAATGCAAACGTTATCATATAATTAAGACAATATAAATTCTAAAAAATGAAGTATTATACAACCTTCTACAAAGACTAATGCAAATTACAATTTACCAATTCTTGAATATCAGTGTCTGGTCAACAGCTAATTTGATCAGCTACTTGAGATTGTTTTGATCGATTAGAATAAAAATTTCTTCATACAATTTCTCTTCTTAAAAATATAAAAAAAAAAGTTAAAGCGGGTCGTTGAAATATCAGAATTAAAAACGAAAAAAAAAAAAGGGAGATACATTTTTTTCAATTAGAAATAAGATAATTCCAACTTGAAATATGATTTTTTTTCAAAGAATATATCAAATATTGGAGATCCAAATTTCGAAATATAAAAAAGTACAGAATTTTTTTTAAAGAAAACCAAATTACAAATAGTTACTCTTAATACAATACTAGTATCAATTATGATTTACAAAGATGCAACTCGATACTTCCTACACTTGAAGTACATTTTATTTTTATACATTTATGTTCATAATATATGTTTTCTTAACCCTTAAAAAATCAAGTCGAATGAAGTTTTGATCCAACTTAGACGATTTCTCCCGCATCTCCTGTATCGGCAACAGCTTGGTATTTATTTAATAGATGCCCCTGACAAAATATATTTCTAAAATCGCTAGTCCATTCGAATACAATATCATTGCAAGTTTTCACAACCACATCAAAATTTACTCAGTACCATTTGATCAGGAACATTCATCTCTTTCTTTAAAGCGACGTAATAGATTCCACAGTAAAATTTCAAGTAGGTAGAAATTCTCATTTTAAAAATTATGATCCTAAAATACGTTGGAATTCTAATTAAATACTTTTCTGAGAATTGTTTTCATATATATCTCCTCGATGTTGTGCAATACTGAAGAAGAGGGGGAGGGATGAAAGAATGGCTCTACTGTAGGTCGCCATGCAGTCTGGCACGATGGCCTTGGATCTTTCTTCTTTGTTGAGATTGACTTTTTTTATCACCACACTTTGTACTTTATCATTTAGTGAGAGTTCATTCGCTTTCTCTTTCTTTCTTATTCATACTATATTTGTTACCTATTCTCTCGATTCATTTAAAAGATAATTGTGTGTTTTTTTTGTAATCATACACAATGTTTATATTGTAACAAAGTTTTTATTATTTTATTAGCAGAGTATTAATTTATATGTTTATATTTTGCTATACTCTGTACACTTCCCTCTTTTGCTTTATTTTATCATTCATAGTTTGTTCTTGCCTGAAATTAATTGTTGTCTCATCCCGAAGTTGGTCTTCCCTAATTTTCCACGTGGCAGTATAAATTATATTAATGCCAACATTTAAAAAATATTATTTATTGATTTGAGTCTCAATAAAACTTTATTATATTACGGATAGTAATCTTCAAAGAGTGTATATTCTAAAATGTTTATTTAATATACATGAAACTTGTAACATTTAATTTATTTATCCCTTGAATTTGTATTTATATTATAATGGCTGTATTATTTAATGACTAAACAAAAATATATATAATATATAGTCTCTCAATGCTTTTGTAAAATTAAATATGTATGTCTAGTGATTGGCCATATTTGGATCGATACGTTTTTGAGCAGAATTGATAAAATAAAGAACCCAACATTGTGTCCCTTTTGTGAATCTGTGAATCATAGATAAATCTACTCCAGTATTTCTTTAAAAAGGCGAAGCGACAAACAAAAATAAGCATTTATAATTAACTAGGCGAATGGCCCGGGCAACGCCCGGGTTTTACCCGAGTGCGTATATATTTTAAAAACGTTTTAATTCAAATACTATAATTAACTTTATGAACGGAAAAATATGTCCTGGGTAGCCTAGTGGTCATGGCATCTGCCCGATAAGCGGAAGGTCGTGGGTTCGATTCCCATCCCTTGACACTTTTTTTTATTTTATCCATTCTGACCAAAATCTATCCGTGAACTTCACACAGACAGAATAAGGCAATTATATAAGTAGATAAAAGATATAAAACATTTAGCAGTATGTACCAAAAGAGAGATACCTCTCCCTTTAATTATCTTTCTTTATTAAATATGACCGCTTTTTACTAATATATGTGATAAAAATCTATAATCATTCTGGAAAAAGCTACAACTATTCCGCAAATGTAATTTTCAATTATACACTTCTGATATAATTCAGTACTATGTTTTCATCAAATTCTTGTTTGGTGACACAGAATTCATTTAATTTTAGAAGTGAATTATTAATATCGACATTTATGTTAGTAAATAAAATATAAATTCTGTTGGTATTGGTAAATAATGTTGGTAAACTGCAATCATTCTGAACAAAGTGTTCTTCATTTAAAACTCTCGATAAGTATTTTGTTTAAAATTCTTGTATTTCAAGAATCTATGTAACTTTGAAGAGAGTGTATCTATAATATTGGAATTTATGTTATAAAATCAAATGAAATATTGACACAAAGCTTTGTAAAAAATATCTGTCAGTCCTATACAGGGCTCTTCTGAACATAATACAGTTGAACTTTGGATAATTCGAAACTCAAGAACGAAATAAAAAAATCGAATTAAAAACCGAAATTCTATTTATAGAAAATTCTAGGAACCAAGATAAATATTCAAATTACAATACGTTCGAATTATCCAAATTCTACTGTAGTAAGTAGGAAGGAGACAGATTTCAAGAAATTCAACTCATCGGTCCTTTATCTTAGCATTTTTAATGATAATTCTATGCATTTAAAGCGGCAGGCTTATCTAACGAATTCGATAGCAAGGAATACAGCAAGAAACGTGTGAATGACCAATCCTAAAAAAAAAAACACACATTTTTCATATTGAAAAGGGTACCTTCTTATATAGAATATACCAATTCAGCATTAAATTTCATTTTAGTATAGAGCGCAAAATAAGTACACCTATCCCCCGATTTACACGGTAGATACGTTCCTGAGAAAAACGTGTAAATCGGGGGATAGGTGTACACAGAAATTAAAATAAAATGCATTGACAGGTTAAAATATGTAGTCAGCGCATAAGCTCGGGATTCCTCGTGAGATGTGTACACAGCGCATGTGTGTCAATCACGGTAGCATTTAGTATAGTGCGATAAAAAAAATAAAAAAAAAAACCTATTTGGAAAACCGTGTAAAAGAGAAAACGTGTAAAACAAGTACCGTGTAAATCGGGGGATAGGTATATTCTGTTTATAGATTTAATTTGATTTTCTCGCGCGGAGAGAAAAAAATTAAAATATTCTTTTCTGCACAGCTCTTACGTACTTAGCCCCAACAATGGAAGATCATTGAATAGATAATATTCTGTGATTTACCTGGATATTCCTAGTAAAATCATTTCGAACATAAAATCTGTGATATAATGCTGTAAAACTGCAATCCTTATAGAAAAAGGCACTCATGATTACGAGCTGGTACAAATATGATTAAGAATCCTTATCGGTAGGTAAATAAGAAATAAAAAAACTCAATTTGGAAGTGTATAGATAGCGAGGAAGGTTGTGAGGAACTGTTGTCATATAATTACGACGGTTCCTGCAGTGAGCTGATGTAAACAGGGGCAGCTGCGGTGGGAGGGAGAGGGGCCCTCTTTTAGAGGTCATCTCACCGGTCAATCCTCCCCACAGGATTCCAATATTTGGCCGCTGTCCTGCACTCGAGTGGAGGAGAGAGTCGAAGATGATTAGCGGATGTAATACGATACTGGCTAATTCTTAAAGCTCTATATAACCCTCAATGAATGCATTAAGGTCTTTAGATTTAATTTTCATTTATAAATTTATGTTGAATTTGTTTTAAAATTGATTAGAGACATAGTTCGAAACCATAGGCTAACTTTAGTTTGAATTTGTCAAAAAAAGAAAAAAAAAGGTGCTTCGGCATATTCTTCATCACCACTATTAAGTTCTTTAATTGAGAAATGAGCAAAAAATTGTTTTAATGCATTTTTAAAGAGAGAGGTATCTCTTTTGGTACAATAAATACCATTCTTCCCTCTACAAGTAGTAGTTTCCCAATTGTATTTAATCATCAGTGAAGAGAACCTTCCTCAACATAGCAATTGCCTTAAAGATAAAAGATTCATTGCTTTATCACTCAGCCCAGTTTTATCGTTCCTCTGTTCCAAAATAACTTTATTAGATACCCCTCAAAAAGAGCAAACTACCTTATGTTATTTACAATGAAAAATAGGAACAAATTCTTCACAGAAAAAAAAAAGTGTAAAATACGGGATTCGATCCCGGTTCATAGCTGTCGGGAATCGAGGGTTTTAACCACTCACCCACAGACTGTTATCCAGTTTTATCGTGATAAAAAAGGCATAGATCAATTTTAAGTTTTTGTTTTTAAATGGTATCAACAATTTTTTTTTTACATTCATTTACAGAAATCGCCTACCAAGTAAGCCGATCAATTCACTACACGCATTTTTATAAATATAAGCAAAAATTTCCGTGGAATTTTTACAATTACAGAAGCATATCTTACAATAGTTTTGTTAAACACACCAAAGATAAACCTTCAATTGTAGACTTTATAATCAGAATTAACATACAAAAATTGGTGACATAATTGGGAAGGTTTACAACTGATAAGCCAAAATTTTTCCAATACTTTTTCATATTCAAGTTCACTTAAATTACAGAAAAAATCGCCATATTTTAATAATAATTAGCAATGAATAATTTCATCTTCAAGTAAGTTACAAAGTACGCTATGAGATCTCAGAAGAAAATAAAAATAAATCAAAGTTCTATTTTATTATTTTTAATTTCTCAAAGAAATTGGTTAGTAAAAGAATTGACGCACTTAACTAGGGTTTCCATCTTTGCAATATTTTTCCTATTGTAATTTTAACATATATAAATATGCATTTTAAATATAAATTTTACATATTATTATTATATACTTGTATATTTATATATTATTATTATTCGAATATAAATATTAATAATATTTTTTTCACTTCCTTTTTTAATAATTCTTCAGAGAGAAGAAAATGCAAGAATAAAATGTCTCAATAAATGTTTTGTATGTGTGTGGTTAGTAAACATATATGTAAATATATATTATACAAATTGAATAAATGGTTGAATGGACAAATAAATAAAAAATCAGTTTGAGTGTATTAAAAGCAGTTTCTTCAAACCATGGCAGTTGGACCAATAAATTTTATCTTACGATAATTCCGGTGGGGTTTCCACCAAATAAATTGGTGAAAGCGTTAGTTTAGGGCCGAGGTGGTGTGGAAAGGTTGGGACTGAGATTTATGAGGTTGGAGGGTAGTTGAACACTCTTGTCGTTCGAAATGGCTTATCCACATGGAGAGTAATTTGTAAAGATGTGAATGCACCAATCACCTTCTTTGAGAATTTGTTAAACGTATCGCTATATTTCTTTTTTAAAGAAGGAGATAGGCTCTTCACAATTTGAGTGTCGTCCTTGTGCAGAGATTATTGGCCTTTATCGTTTTTATTTCAGTATATTTTCAACCGAACTTGGATATCATGATTGTATGGTTTTTATGGTAGCAGTTGTACCACTGGATAAAATATTTCAGCAGCTTTGCTAATATCTGGAACCTTGCTATTATAGCGCAGTCGTGCCTCTGAATAAATACATAAGAAGCTATGGTAATCTTAAATAGTTCTTTTTGAAATATTTTTACTTCGCGAACAAGTATATAGGAAGCCATGATACTTGTACTGCCGAACAAGTATCTAAGAGGCCATCTTAATGTCTGTAACATTACTGTTGTAGTATTGGGTAAAGTTTTCAACTAGCAATAATCGCGCCTCGGAAGATCCTCATTGGCTACGATATCGCCTCTGCGCAAAGCTACTTACTGTTGTAGTAGCTGTACTGGTCAACAAATATATAAGAAGACATATAAGATGAACTTTGTATTGTTCTTTTTGTAGTTGCTTTACACCGAACAAGCATCTCAGAGGCCATGATAAAAGTCCGTGGATGAGAGGGTAACACGCTCGATTCCCGACAGTCATGAACCGGGATTAAATCCCGCGTTAAAATTTGTTTAATATGTGAATAACCTTCACATATTATTCATTGTTCAATTATCATGAACTAGGGTGCTCTTGCTGAGCGGTACCTATTTATGTGAATTTGAACCAGAGGCCATGATTAAACTAGCGAGAGAACCAGCCAACATGGCGATCGTTCTGGTATAAACTAGCGAGAAAACCAGTTAACATGGAGATCGTTCTGGTATAAGCTATCGAGAGAGCTAGTCAACATGGCGATCGTTCTGGTATAAACTAGCGAGAGAATCAGCCAACGTGGCGATCGTTCTGGTATAAACTAGCGAGAGAATCAGCCAACGTGGCGATCGTTCTGGTATAAGCTATCGAGAGAGCTAGTCAACGTGGCGGCCGCTCTGGTATAAACTAGCGAGAAAACCAGCCAACATGGCGATCGTTCTGGTATAAACTAGCGAGAGAATCAGCCAACGTGGCGATCGTTCTGGTATAAGCTATCGAGAGAGCTAGTCAACGTGGCGGCCGCTCTGGTATAAACTAGCGAGAAAACCAGCCAACATGGAGATCGTTCTGGTATAAACTAGCGAGAAAACCAGCCAACATGGCGACCGCTCTGGTATAAACTAGCAAGAGAAATAGTCAACGTGGCGGCCGCTCTGGTATAAACTAGCAAGAGAAATAGTCAACGTGGCGGCCGCTCTGGTATAAACTAGCAAGAGAAATAGTCAACGTGGCGGCCGCTCTGGTATAAACTAGCGAGAAAACCAGTTAACATATGACATATTCAGCGTAAATGATTCAGCCAAAATGGCGACCGCACTGGTACACGCTCACGAAAGAGCAAGCCAACGTAGCTTCAACTTATATTAAAACGAGCCAAAGATGACGTATTAAATGTCAGAAGGTGAGCCAACACTCAACCAAACACGGCTGTGGTCCTTCAAAAACCGTAGTCAGCCAAGAAAGAAGCTCTGGGCGCCAAACAGTCTGCCAGGGGAGACGAATGTCCGCCATTGCAGGGGCAAGTGCCCCCATTTCTGGCCACGGCCTTGAATGCCAAGGGGTTCCTCCTCCTCCTCCTTATAACAAATTGGCCATTACGGAATGTTGCCACCCGATAAGGAGGAGAAAGTGACCATTAGAAGGAAGTGATAAAATGTTGAGAGAAGATTTTCCCAAGCCAAGAGAGATGAAGATCTTAAAATATTATTTAGAAACTATGCGTTAATAAAGACAGCCGCCATCTTACTTCCTCCAAGATACTTCCTGCTCAGTCTCCGCCAGCTCTACCTTTACAAAATACAATATAACCTTAGAGAGAACAAATCAATGCTCTGTTTATATAGCACTCATACAGAATGGCCATATGTTAATATCCCCGAAGAACATGTTAAAAAGTTGGAACGAAGAATATTTCACATTTTCTCGGTGGGAATCACAAGGCCGAACGCAATTAATGGATGGGCATTCTCCAATCGGTAGTTGCGCCACCGCTCTGGTGTGAAATGGTTCGGCATGGTCATCAATTTTCGCATGCCTATCAACGTGAGAAGTCAGAGTTTTACAAGATTTTTTTCTGATTCGTTGGCCGATGAGAGATATAAATTACAATAGAACGCAGTCTTCGAGGATAAGTTTCTTATAGACTGCGTTCTATTGTAATTTAAATTTCAGAGGATTCTTTCGATATTTTACAAAAAAAAAAAAAAAATTAGAGATTTGTCTACCAGTTCTATGATATTCAGTAGAAAAGAATGTCGATAAAAAGAAAGAAAGAGAGAAGATGACTAGAAGGTACTCAGTGGCTGTCATTATCCACCTCCGAGACTGTGTATATAGATTATTACACACACACAAAGCCTTTATTAGGGACTTGCCCCATACAGATTCTCCCAATTGGGTAAGGTAACAATAATCTTGTGTTATTTACATAGGTAGTAAGATGGAAATTGAACTGGCTTTACTCTTCGTCTCAAAGTCATTTAATTGTTGACTGGTCCTTACATAAGGATGATCTAAAAAAATTATAGTAAGCTATTGCCTTAGATTTGTTTGCTGATATTTTGGAAAGCAATACGTAGAAAGCAATACGTTGGTTGATAATCTTACTATTGTTTGCCTTATTTTTCTTTTTCGACTCCGAGACGAAGACTATGTAAGCATTCGTTATACAAGAGAGCTATAGATGTCTTTCAGATTAAACTGGTGCAAATATGGTATAATGGTACCTCAATAATAATCTAGTAGCCTTCCTAATGTTTTAAACTTTTCGTAAAGATTATAGAAATCAGTTTTGATTTTAGAAATTTACGAGGGTATAAAACACTTGTTCATTACGCAACTAATACTTGTAATACAAATAATACTTGTAATAAATGAATGTTTTTACTATATAATATAAAAGATATGTTGATCTCAACCCTAGAGATCATTTGCGTACTCCATGTATATATATAAAGAGTAAAAATTGAATGAACCATCTGATTCTATGATATCAACAAGAAATCCTAGCTCGAAGAAGGAATAAAAAAGTGACTATTCATCTATAGTGAAGTTTGTTATCCAAAATAATATAATGGGAGTTGTGGTGTTTGCTGCGGAAATGTCCAAAGAAAGCCAAAAGATATAAATTAAGGCCGATCTGTGGCAGATTAGTCACAATTAGGCAAATGACCCAGTGAAACCGAGAAGAGGGCTATTGTGGAGTGAATGTTGTTTGTTCTATTGTGTAGCGGCAGGGGTTTTGTGTTGGGCTTGGAACTTGACCAAATGTGAGGGTGCAAAAAGTTTTATTATTTTTTATGAGTCGGAGTGGTGTGTAGAATTGATGGGAGGACTCTGGAAGTCTGCCCACGGCCGCTGCGTACGAGGAGGCACATTGACCCGGGATCCTGAATGAAGAGGTCCATTCTTCTTGAAACCTTTTTGTCTTGGACCTCAATTATGGCGTGAAATTGGACGGAGATTGATGCTCTTTTTTAAAAATAAGGGACGTGATTCAAATAAGCAATGGCACTTATAGCTTCTTCCGTTCTTTGCACAGAAGGAGGTCGAAATAATTAAACATTTTTTGACATGATGGTATAGGTATTGCAATATTGAAAATGTTGGTCTTGAAACTACGAATAAATATTATGGTTTATTTCTCAATGTAAGTGCATTAGTAAATTGCTTATATCACAACTGAAAGTTCTTTGATTTATGGAAACAAAATATCTTATTGGGGTGTAGCTTATAATGGCAACATAATTTTATTGACATCTTGTCAATACATGTCGGAGTGTACAGTACAAACTAATTAAGGAATTAAGAAAAAGGCATCTCCCTATCGTGTAACTGAAAGTTGCTGATTGCTATAATTAAGGAATGATGATGAGTAATTCGGATGATGATGTTGATTTTAGTATAAATAATTAGATATGCGCGCGCACTATGTACAATGAATATGTACATGGCGCCTCTACCGCCGCTGCAGAGTTTGATGGAAAATCTCCAGCAGGTCTCCAGAGACACCCCACATTTCGCGATCTACGAAGAAAACGTGAATCACGAGCTCTACCGCTGAAGTAATGACGTGATCTTTGAGGCCTACCGCAAAGATCCAGGATTACAGGTATGTGGCGGTCGCCCGATGATAGAGAATACCTCTCGAATGAAAGGGCTGACGGCGCTACAGGATCAGTAGCGGTGGGCCAGCGACAGGTCGCTGGAGCTGCAGGAGATGCAGACAGGCTGGCTCGACGCCGGCTGCCCCGAATGAGGCAGGGCGTGCAGGGCCAGCCGCAGAGCGATGTCAGCCGCATGGTCCCCGAAAGAGCAGCGACGGAGGGGTGAGAAAGGCACGCTGATGGAGGGTACGTCGACGACAGGCGCCTAGCGACGAATATACCGCGAGATGGGAACGGCGACTAGGCGGGGGCGCTACAGAATGCGACGCTCAGTGCGTGTGATATCCGCAAGAGCGGCGTGGCCGTCCTGCGCAGCATCACGGCTTCATTAAAGGTCCTTTTATTGTACTCGCTTCTCGCGTTTTCCGCTACCAGACATTGGCAGAATTCCCAAAGAGCAGCTGTATTATCGCAGGTGCACCTTGAGGAAGCCCAAAGCGATGGCGTTGCCAGGAAGCAAGGGCATGCTCTCAATAGATCCCTCCAGGAACACAGCGATGCCCTACCTAGAGCCGTCAGAGCTCTTTTCCTCGACGGGGTTCCCCTGGGCGTCGAAGACGATCGCCGGTTTAGAGTGACAACGCGCAACGAGCGCTCGAGCTCAGGCAGCGAAGGTAGTCGGCGTCTACAGTCTCATCTTCGAGCTTGGAGCACAGAAACCGGCTTTCTCTGGCGATATAATTCTCGTCTTCAACGCGAGGGATAAAGAAGAACTTGAATTTTTAACGAGGTCCCACTTTTGTTTTCCCCACTCACCACATAGATTTCCAGGAAGAATGTCTCCGATATTCAGAAAAGGTTTGCCAAGTAGCGCCTCAACTCTCTCGATAACTGGTGCTAATTCAAACAGTGCAAAGATGGATGGCTCAGATGGTGAAGGGGGATCCCTCAATTGGAGGAGGATGGCACGGTGGTCCGAACAGCGGTATCTGAGGGTCCAGTAATGGGTGACGCGTCCGGAGAGTCTTGATGCTATTAGAACTCAATCTAGATTGGCAGTGTCTACCCGGCTTCAGTAACTGGCAACCCTCATAGGCAGGTGCGCGGCATAGAAGATGGTGGACGCGACATCAACTGCATGTTGTTTCAAAAAGCAGTACATCTCCACGCTCTTAGCGCGAGCGGCAATGCCACGCACATTGAGACATGCCATACGGAAGTTCATGATATAATCCTTGTTATTTCTGACCGAAAGGTAGTTAGTTTCTTGTAGAGGGTGCAGTTCCTGTCCTCTACAAGAGCTATTATTTTTCTAAGCAGGGTGTGCAGCGTCTTCACTTGCCCTGCAGAGATGGTGTCAGTGAAGGGCTTCAAGTGATTATTAGATATGATGGCTTTTCTTGATAACTTTATCCTTTTTGACTCGTACAGCATTTTTAAATAGGGAGTCAGGAGCATGTTTCAGTGCCTCGTCGAGTTGCAGGTGGGTCTTTGTTTTACCAGTAATGGTATCCCTAGAGGACGCTTCTTCCTCCTGGCTGTCAGGATTGATCATATTTCGCTTTGGACGGTTTTCGAACCCGAAGCGCGAGATTATGGATCAAGTTTTTCTGTAGGCTATTTAGGGCCTGGACAGGGCGCCGCTGGTGTAAACGCGAAATTGTTGGAAGGGGAGCTGTCTCTAATATAATGTTGTTGTCGTGTCTAATGAAGAGCCTCAGATGTCTTCATGCATCTCTATCACAGCAGTCGCAATGTCCACTATCTTGAGTGTCTCTAATGAGTTATAAATAAGACGATTCGTAAAGCCTTTATACAGTCGAAGTTAAATTAAAAAAAAAAAAAAACAATGCTAGCCAGTATTATTTAGATGCATATTTAAAGGGAGGGGTGTCTTTTTTGGTACATAGACAATAATTAAAGAAATGAAAAGTCTTTTATTTATTTATTTTTTTTTGAAGGAAACAGAGGTAAGTTTGTTCATACTTGGTTAATTCGGATGTCTCCAATAAAGATCACTGTGTATCAAATATTTTTCGGATTTATTGTCTTAATCCAGATATACATGCTAAAAGTTTTGTTTAATGTGAGTGTATATAATAAAATGAAAATAGAATAAATTAATGAAAAAAAAGTGTTTTGAAAAGTAAAATGAAAACGGGTTGAGGAACGATTGGAAGAATAGGAATTAGATTTTTTAAAACGGACTGGATTTGAAGGAAGAAAAGCTGTGAAAAGAGAGGGAGGAAAAAAAAGAATAGAAGAGCTAACAAGAAAGCCGACGAAGAAGAAGATCCTCAAAACATAAAAATAAAAAATATTAAAAATTCGCATTAAATGTGTAAAATAAAATTTAAAAAAATATATGAATTAAAAAATATTCGTTGGAGATGCAGAGTAAAATGAAAATTATTAATAAGATACACATTTTGTGGCTTTTTTCTGTCTCCTACAATATTTTCAATCTTCATTTAATTAATTCCAGAAATTGTTCTTATATAAAAATAGCGCAACAAATCATTTAATATTAACATACAAGATATAGTAAATAATTACATTGAAAACAAATATATCAAAGGATATCAGAATATAAAAAGAAAGTTTTTAGCCACGCAAATAACCTAATCAAAAACTAAATAATATAAATGTATTAAAATGTTAACACAATATTAACTATCGTAAATATAGAAGTTGCCGGCATTCATATTTCTATGAAAAATAGACATTTCGGCCAGTTAGAGTTTTTTATTTTTCTCAACGTTTCGACAAAAATCTTTTGTATTCGTCAGGAGAAGTAAAAAAAATAAAGCATTTGAAATGGCGTTAAAAATTATTCTATTTTTATTTACTTCTCCTGAAGAAGACAAAAGATTTTTGTCGAAACGTTGAGAAAATAAAAAAACTCTAACTGGCCGAAGTGTCTATTTTTCATAGAAACAATTTTAACTTTTTTTTTTTGGTTTTGAAAGTTTATTTTAAAAGTCGACTATAACCTTTTATTTTAAAATGTAAACTCCTTGAGATAGAGAGAGAGAGAGATTTGAGATTGAAACTGATTTATTATAACGTCCATATATATAAGATTATATATAAGGTTAAATACATAAAATGGATAAATAAGATTAACAATGATAGATATATGAATAAATAGATATAAATAGATAAAATAATTGATGAATATACATATATATAAATATATATACAAGGTCTTCATTGGTGGCGCCCACCGCGAGAAAGACTCCGCCACCGATGGACTGCGAGAGTTCTTTCCCACAGAGGGGGCAGGTCGATGTGTCGGCTGGCATTACCCAACTCAAGAGAAATCAAACAATTGGTTTCCAGAACAACGGGATAAATTTTCCCCATAACATCCTACGAGAGAGATAATGAAACGGAACTTTAGGCACATGGATATCATCCTTTAACATCTTGATGTTGTATTCTAGCCTAAAAATCGGCTCTTGCCACCAGCTTAAACACTTTTTTTGGTAAATTCAGCCGATTTCATAACCTCTCGTAGGATGTTATGAAATCAAATCTGCCCCTGTACTGATGAGGGCTATTGCCCGAAACCATGGTATACAGACTGGATTTTTGTCTAAATTTCCTAAAAATTGGTGTTGTAGCTCATTCTTTACGAACAAAATGTATTGTTTTGATGCAATTTGATATTGTCTTAATGCATTTATTGTAAGAGAGAAGTGTTTTTATAGATATCTACATATATTACTGAATTATATATTTTCAGAGAAATTAATATATGGAGACAAATTTATATGATTACTAAGGGAAATTTTGGTAAATTCTGCCGATTTCATAATCCCTCTGGTAGGATGTCATGAAATCAAAGCCACTCCCTCTGTACTGTTGAGAGCCATAGCCTGAAACCATGGTATACAGGTTGGCTTTTTGTCTAAATTTCCCAAAACTGGTGTGTCGTGGCTCATTCTTTATCATTACTAGTAAACTTTTTTACCAGAGTGATAAACATAATGTTCTGATGTTCGGTTCAAAATCACTTTATTAGGTACCGCTCCAACAAGAGCAACCTAGTTTATGATAATTGAAACAGTGAATAATATGTGAAGTTCACATATTAAACAAAATTTTAAAGCGGGATTCAATCCCGGTACATGACTGTTGGGAATCGAGTCGGTGTTACCCACTCGTCCACCGACTTGTTTTATTTTATGTGTTCTGATGTGTGCATAGTTAAAGAGAAAGGTGCCTCTTTAGAAACATATATAATTAAACAAATATCTGGAGAATTGGTTAACATGAAAATTGTTGTTAGAGATTTTAATAAATGCATTTAAAATATGGAATTTTCCTCACATCAGGATTTGTGCTTTCTGCGCAGAAACGAACAAAATGCATTGTTTTGATGCAGTTTAAAATTGTCTTAATGCATTTATTGTAAGGGAGAAGTGTTTTTATAGATATCTATGTATATTACTGAACTATATATTTTCAGATAAATTAATATATGGAGACTAATTTAAACATTTACTAAGGGAAATATCTAAATATATATAATAGAAACGCTAATAAACTCAATACTGTATATCTTATTTTGAAGACGTATTTTAAAATTGTATTTCTCTAGCTGGGAGGATGAGTTTTAACGCCCTTCCATATATTCAGATATTTTATATATCCGTGAATAGATCATGCAGAACACAACAAATATCCTGGGAAATGTAATATTTCTCACAACGCGCTTTATTCTTATTTCATATTTAAAATTTTATTGAAAACAGGTTTTGAGATATTTTACACCTTCTTTTATTATGGTGTAGTTAGGACGATATTTGTTGAATTTAAAATACAAAGTTTGGTAAATACTCCTTTTCGTCTTAGAAATCAATGTCTGCATTTAGAGATATTAAGTGTGTAGACATTTATGGATTTTTCCTCTTCTTCCTCTAGTGTGCTTATTTCTCTTTCTCTTTTCATATTTATATCACACCTCTACCTCTTCATAAATGACTGAAAGACGTTTATTGAACGCCTTAATACATTGAAACTTTTGATCTCCTCTGAACATTAAAGTTTCACAACAACGGATAAGCCATCAGCTTTGGAATATTTGAAAAAAAGGCTAATAACCTGTTAACCATGGTTTCTGGCTATGGATTTGATCAGCACACAGGTGGCTACTCTGGTATATATGTAGCTTAGCTTGTCTGAATTTGCCATAACTGATGTTGTTACTTAGTCCTTAGTATGAATCTTAACCCTATACTGAGATATTTCAAAAAGGTTTTAAGGGGTCGGGGGTTTTTGACCGCATGACTCGGGGCCAAATCCCGCATTGAGCATTTTTTTCTAATTTAAAAAAATGCGCAAATGGGTCCCGATTCTTGCGAGTGTCCAACCCCACCAGCGAGTGCAAGTAACCAAACGGGGCTCTGGCACATTTGTAAGTGCAAAAGTCGAACCGCTTTTCTCATGTGTAGACATGTGGTGCAATTACAGTAAAAGCAGTCGCTAACTACCCACCATGATTATCATGGCTTGTACCACGTGTACTAGGGATAATTAAAAAAATGTTTCATTCTAATGCCATTAATAAACAAAATTTTGGAAGAGGGGCATTTTTATGTATATATATATATTTTTATCTAAATGAATGTTCAGACGGGGGAGAGAGAGAAAATTGATATATAAATAAAGGCCATCTCTTCTGTTAAAATAGAAGTTAAAACTGAGGACCACGGTCAACGCAAACTAGAGGATTCGCGTGGAAAATTCAGCTAACCTATATACCATAGTAACCACCCCTGTACTGAACAAGGCCTTATCCAGAAACTATTAGATACAGGTTGGCTTACCTGGAGACCACGGTTTCAAGCTATGAACCTCATCAGTACAAGACAGGCTTTGAGTTCATAAGATTGTAAGGGATTAATGAAATCTTCATTTTTGTCAAAGAAGTGTTAATAAAAGTGGTTGAAATGATCAGACCAATTCTATGGTCACAATATAGATGGATATTTTTCGGGAGATATTAATCTATAAAAATAGATTGCACTTAGTTTTAGGGTTTGTGTAAATTTTATATTTTATCGACTAGTTTTCCCGACATTTTAAACTATAATTCTTTTTAAATCCGTGCAAGTGAACACATTTTAAAGGCTTTATTTGAGTATGGTGGATTTATATCATTGTAACCCAGCGTACTTTTGTCATTGTGTTCTGAATGGTCGATCAAACGATAAGATGTTTGGTGCTCAATATTTTGGAGCCGAAAGTTATTTTACACATTCAATTTACCTAAAATAACTTCAGAATTATTTCACATTTGGAAGATCTATGCTATTCAATAACTGTAAAATTACCGAAAATACAAATAAAATTAGAACTTGAAACCATATACCAGTATAAAGCTTTTTTAGATCAAAATATAATTTGCAATCATTAAATATAGATAACGCTTTTACTTTTTAAAATATATTTTCCTTTGGCGAATCTATATGCCTTGATAAAGAGAGAAGAGGCTTTTTCAAATTTAACAATATGGACTATATTTTATATATATAATAGAACTTGCAGTAAAATGCGTATTCGCCTCTTTTTCCTTAAGAAAAATCTTGTTGCATTCGGAAGAAAAAAAAACAGTGATTGAATGGTTTTACCTAGGGCGTGTATTTGATCCCGTGTTAAGAGGCGATCTATGTTATATTGCCATTTTTCTCTGTCCTTTGCAATCTCGTTTAAGATAGGTTTATGTTTTTTTTTCTTATCCCTAGTACACGTGGTACAGGTCATGATAATCATGGTGGGTAAAATTAGGCGACTGCTTTTACTGTAAGTGCACCATAAGGTTTAACGTTCTACTGGTGAATGGACGTTAAACGAATGGACCAAGAACTGCAACCAGCCATTATTAACGTTTCCTTTTACTAATCATTATTATTATCATTATAATAATATAGGACATTTTAGTATATTAATTATTATTAATATCTGCACCTATAAAAATTCCCCAACTCCCAATATATGAAACGCTGGCTTAGATTCGAACAGAATTTGTTTACCATATGCATATTTGCTAAGTAATAGTCAAAACCGCGTCTGAATAGGTTAAGTAAATATTGAGGTATTTGCAAAAAAAGAAAAATTAAATAAATAAATAAAAGAT
Organism: Cordylochernes scorpioides; assembly: GCA_030710605.1. Classification (NCBI taxonomy): domain Eukaryota; kingdom Metazoa; phylum Arthropoda; class Arachnida; order Pseudoscorpiones; family Chernetidae; genus Cordylochernes; species Cordylochernes scorpioides. The sequence goes on from CP092864.1 coordinate 42,058,604, forward strand.
CACTCGAGTAGCACAGAGAGGCATGCATATCAATCATATAGAGATTAATTATTTTTGTTCTAAATATATTTTTCTATTAAATACTCTAAATATGCCTTCGTATTGATCAGATATAGATTTTATTGTTCGTTTTAGTTTAAGGTATGAATGTAGAAAACTGTATTGTATCTTAAATTACTATACAGCACATCTCTCCAACGTAGAGGTGAAAGAGCACAAACGACGTTATAATTATGAGGTAATGGGACAGACTCCTAGGAAGGAAGGACGACGAATCAGGTTGATGTCACCAAAGGAAAAGTGTCATCACGGCGCAGCAGCTAATAAAGTCGGCCTCTATTGATTCAGTCGCCGGAAGCCCGCTTTCGGTGCAGATGACAGCTGAGGAAGTGGGAGATAATGCCATGCAAATCACATGGAGATTGAAATTCGGGAAGTCGGTGCAACAGTGCGGGGTTATGGACACGTGTCGAGCCGCATATTTAATCTCCGCGACGCCCATAAATGTTTTACCGTCCAGCCGCAGACCCTAAATTGTTTCGGAAGAACGACTCGGTGAGCTGAATTCGTGAAACTACGAGTTAAACTTGACTATTCAAGTCCACATTTAGATAATAAATATAAACATGTATTAAAGATATTGTAATAGAATGATTATATTCAATGGTTATTAATTCGTCTTTCTTTCTGTTCCTTTATGATGTGATTGTTTGGATCAAAATATATTCCATATTGTCATCCTGATGGTTGTCTCTTCTCATCTACGTGACATTTTGGTAGAGATTCTGTGTATGATAGGTAAGTCAAATAGAAGATCACTAACCAGAATTTAGTAGCTGTAGATTGAATCCATCCATGACAAAGAAAAAATTCCCTGCATTAAATCGACGATTTCTATACCACGACGATAAATAGCTCTTCACAAAAAAAAAAAACAAAAAAAACGCAAATCTATAAAGTACTAACTTTTGAAACGACGAGGTATCCTTGAGGGAAACACGCCAGATTCATTTTAGAAGTAACAAAGCTGTGGGTCACATCTTCCATATATAGGGAAGGAACTACATAACAGAATCATTTATCATTTCATCTACTGATTACTAATTTTTATATTTCAGTATTCAGAAGACCATATTTTTCTAGAATTTCCTCTCGGCTTATTTATGTGAATAACGTGATTTTATAAAAATCAAAATGAATTTCCTTGTCAAATCATGCCCTTACTATATAAAAAAAGGACTTGACTTATCGGCAGTGACCCAAATTGTTGGTTGTTCACTATTAATGCTTTTTATTTTAATGCGGTCGTAGAGTAAGGTCGATAGAATTAGTTTTCATTTAGCAAACATTAGGGTCAAGATAGTTTCACAATTCTAATTTACGTATCGCTTCTTAAAATATGATTTTTACCATCAATTTGATCAACTTTTGATTTAAATGAAGTTGAGCAATTTTGGGTTTAAAATTATTAAAATAAGAACTCCATTTAAGCCTCCAAGGAAAGTTTATTTGGGGGTCGGTGGAAGGATGGTCTAAACCGTTGGTTTTCGACCGCTACGAGCCGGGATCGAAACCCGCATTGGACACTTTTTTTTATTTCTATATAAAAAATGCTCCAATTGCCCCCGATTCTTTCAAAAGTTCAACCCCACCAGCGAGTGCAAGTAACCAAACGGGGCTCTGGCACATTTTCAAATGCAAAGTCGAGCTGCTTATCACATGGGTAGACATGTGGTGCACTTACAGTGAAAACAGTCGCCTATTTCTACCCACCATGATTATCATGGCCTGTACCACGTGTACAAGGGATAAGCGAAAAAAAAACCCTAGTACTCAAGATGATGACTTTTGGGAAACACCGGGTGTTCTAGGACCTACAGGCGTGTAGAGTTCGCATGAAAAAATCCTGCACGGAGGAGAGATAAGTTACACTCATGGGCAAAAGTTAAGGAAGCTTCAAATTTTGATGATGCCTGTCATATGTTTTTTTTTTTTTTTTAAGAGACAGAGGCTATTTTGTATACACTTGGTTATCTCGTGTATCTTCAATAAAAGATAATGTGTATCAAATATCTTTAAGGGTTATTGTCTTGTCCTTGTCCATCTATCTGTGGTGGTGTCTCGTCCAAAAAAGGGCTATTGTCTGGTGCCAAATGAGTCCAAAGGGTTATTGTCTGAATCCCAATATACATGAAGGTTCCGTAAAGAAGGTGTTTTAAATTTTGGAAAGACCTACCTACATAGCAGAAACTGAACTTACCGATGTCATATTTAGACATACTATGAACTTTGAGCGCTCAGATATGATATGGAAATATTTTTAAGCAATTAAAAAGAAGGCATGCCTTTTTTTGCATATGTAGGGTGTCCGAAAAGTCAATAGCCAGTGGATAATGTTAGTAAAATATCTTTAGGTTTTGTCCATGAGGATAAATAAAAAAAAAATTCGTGTCACACTAAAACCCGCTGTCTAATAATCTCTACACGCTACAAACTTATTTCTTTGGAAAAAGTAGAACAAAATATTTTTCTAACCTCTGTATAGATATCTTGATGATAGAGGTTGTCTTTCCGGCATTCATATTTCTGTAAAAATATACTTTATTTATTTCTTTTGACAAAGACAAAATATTTTTGTTAAAACGTTGAAAAAATAAAACTTTAACTGGCCGAAGTGTCTATTTTTACAGAAATCTGTATAGATTACTCGGATTGAAATAGACGGTTTTGCCACACCACCTCAGCTGGTTTTCCCTTCTGTGCCAACCTACTTACCTTCCAATACTACTTTCATATAGAATATTTGAGATTGTATTCATTTAACATATGCTTATACATACGCGGTGTCTGTTAAAAGTCAGTGTACAGTTAAACTTATCAGAATCGTTTATTTCAATAAACCTAAAGATATTTGACTAACATTATCCACTGGCTATTGACTTTTCGAAAACGCTGCATATGCAAAAAAGAGCATGCCTTCTTTTTAATTGCTTAAAAATATTTCCATATCATTTTTCATAATATGTCTAAATATGACATCGGTAAGTTCAGTTTCTGTTATGTAGGTAGGTCTTTCCAAAATTTAAAACACCTTCTTTACGGAACCTTCATTAATCTAAGCAGTTAGTATTAAGTATAAAATGAATTTTTTGATTAATAAAAAATAGAATAAATTCTCTTTTAGTGTTCTATTATAACATTCCTCTGTTGTAAGTATAAAAAAATCTAGAAAAAATAATATATTTTCAATTTTGGGAAAGAGTCTGTGTCTGGTGTTTTTACAATGTTCTGACATTGCCATCGTTGAGATTGTAGGAATTATAATGGAGCTAGTCTATAAAAGTCAAAGGCTCTTAGAAAACAAATATTTATATATTTTGTGAATATGTATTGTATAAAAAGTTTTAACGCATTTGTTAAGAGGGAGATGTGCCTTTTATACACATATATGTCACAATTTGCCTAATGATACCTTTTAGTTATTTTCCTGCAATATAAGGTGCGGTCTCCTCCGTTCTGTTCCCGAAGAGTAGATTTGTTAGGTTTACGAGTATATTTGTTCAACCGTGTGTTGAATTGTTTGCGGGGCCCCGTCCAATTCCAACGACCTCCTTAAGAGAGGAAGTATCTGGCGCCAGACAATGTGGATTGGAGAGCTCTAAATAGATTAGGCTTATCTCTTAACCCCTTGGGCAAACAAGCGTTACAACTGCTTCTCGGGCACGACGCAGACATCGCCCTACGTCTGGCCCTCCACGCCCTACTATATCCTGACCATTCTGCCCCGAGGCGCGTCACCTGTGCTGCCTGTGGATCCAGCGACGGATCGCGAACCCACAGATATTGGAGTTGCCGAGCCGTGCGACCCCTGCTCCGGGTCGAATCCTGTGCTTTACCCCTGGATCTGCAGGCCTGACTGTTCGGCGCCGGCCTCCATCCCGAGGTAAAGAAGCTCACAAGTGAGACGTAGACTCTCTCTCTACCATCTACAAGTACTTGGTTTTGAGTTGAGTAACGCCAGAGCTACCTCATTGACCTATCAACATTGTAGGAAAGAGCCCTCACGTTCCTCCGATAGCGAAGAATTTCTCGCACTAAACGCCACACACACACAAAAAAAGTATAAACAAGTAAACAAGTATCAGTCATCAATCAATTCTGTCATCGTTTGCTTTTGTGAATGGAATAAATACCCAAATATGGCCATTTCTTATAAGCATCGGTGGTTCAGTGGTAGAATGCTCGCCTGCCACGCGGGCGGCGCGGGTTCGATTCCCGGCCGATGCGTTTTTTTTTTACAATTTTTAAAACTCATTTATATTATTATTATTATTATTAAAATATACAAGTATCTGAGTCATCAATTCTGTCATCGTTTGCTTTTGTGAATGTATGTAAATAATGGATTTCATATTTTTTATTAATTTTTGTTCTGGCCTTTATTTGTTTAAATCTCTTTTTAAAAATAGTTTAAAATGCAGTCGCAATCATTAGCGAACACATATGTTTGCCTAATATTTCCATATGCTCTTTTATTTTTTTACAGAAAAATATTTACATGCCAGTATTTTGGATATATTTTTTTTATAAACCTTTTTTTTTTTTTTTTTAATTCTTACTGAGAAGATGGGCATCGCAGTCAGGATTCTTTACAGTCAGTCACTCAACTCAGGCAATTTCAAAGGTTAATGGGGCTTTGGTGGAAAAGCTGCCGTCTATTTAAACTATATTAATTTCGAAACAACTAAATGGATTGCAAAAAAAAAAAAAAATTAAATCAAATACCTAAGCACTAATATAATACAATTTTTGCCATTTCACACTTTTTTCCTGTAGTTTATGTGTTTCTTCTGTATTGCTATTCTATGGCACTTCTACTATTTATTATTGATGTACTTTCAGTATGAAGGATACTTCACTCGGGGGATTTCTCGGGCGAAGCCGGGTCATTCTTCTTGTATATTATAAATGTTATTAATCAATTATTTTTATATATTCATACAATTATTTTATGTATATATGTTAATTATATAATCTTATTGATTCATATTAGTTCTATCTATCATTTTTATATTTAATCATATATAATCATATATGGACGATGTAACAAAGCAGTTTCAATCTCAATCTCTCTCTCTGTTACTACACAATCACTTGGATTTTATTTGATACACAACAACATATCGACCAATAGGAAGTCAGATGAGAATGGACAATGGACAACCATTAAAAAAAAACGAAAAGAAAGAGCCAATTTTGTAATGGCGAGCATTAACAAAAACAAAAGTTGTTTTACACACTAATGTCTAAAATAAATAAATGTATGGGGCAAGGATACTGCCGACATTCCAAGAGGAGCAACGCTCCACGTGGAGCAGCGTACAGAGCAGCAGCTACGTCCCGTATCGACCAAATATGCAACCTACAGTCTACGCCCCACGTGGAGCAGCGTACAGAGCACTAGCTACGTCCCGTACCAACCAAATATAAAACATGCAGTCTACGATCCACGTGGAGCAGCGTACAGAGCCACCTACGTCCCGTATCGACCAAATATGGAATATGAAACGACGCTCCACGTGGAGAAACGTACAGGGAGCCAGCCACCAACCGTATTGACCAAATATGCAACATAAAGTCTACGTTCCACGTGGAGCAGTGTACAGAGCACTAGCTACGACCCGTATCGACCGAATATGGAACCCACAGTCTACGCTCCAAGTGGAGCAGCGTACAGAGCAACATACGTCCCGTATCGACCAAATATGGAACCTAAAGTCTACGCTCCACGTGGAGCAGCGCACAGAGAGCTAGCTACGTCCCTTATCGACCAGACATGGAACCTAAAGTCTACGCTCCACGTGGAGCAGTGTACAGAGCGCCAGCTACGTCCCGTATCGACCAAATATGGAACCTAAAGTCTACGCTTCACGTGAAGCAGCGTACAGAGAGCTAGCTACGTCCCGTATCGACCGAATATAAGCCCTACAGTCTACGCTCCACGTGGAGCAGTGTACAGAACAGCAGCTACGTCCCTTATCGACCGAATATGGAACCTAATGTCTACCCTCCACGTGTAGAAGCGTATACATCGGCAGTTACGTCCTGTATCGACCTAATATGGAACATACAGTCGACGCTCCACGTGGAACAGTGTACAGAGAGCCATATACGTTCTGTATCGACCGAATATGGAACATACAGTCTACGCTCCACGTGGAGAAACGTACAGAGCAGCAGCTACGTCCCGTATCGACCGAATATGGAACCTAGGGTCTACGCTCCACGTGAAGCAGCGTACAAAGAATTAGCTACGTCCCGTATCGGCCGAATATAAGCCCTACAGTCTACGACCCACGTGGAACATCGTACAGAGAGCCACCTGCGTCCTGTATCGACCAAATATAGGATCTACAGTCTACACTCCACGTGGAGCAGTGTACAGAGCACCAGCTACGTCCCGTATCGACCAAGAACCAGGCCGGGAAATGTACCGAAGAGGGAGAAAGTAGAGAGAACTTACCACCAGCGTCCTCTCCGCTCCCCGGAATCCCTCCAACTGGCTGTTCCGACCAGAGACAATACAATATGCAACCCGATAAGGCTGCAGTGGCCATTCAGCCTCTCTCGCACACAACATTTTCAAAAGACCTCACATAATGGCGCCGAAATTCTTTGAGTCTGTTCAGCTGCTCACAAAGGGCTGTCTCCATGGAGACCAGTTCGGGCAGTACGAGGTGTTCATTTTGTCAATTATGGTGCTCCCTTTTTATTACCGATAAATAATAATAAAACCCAGCTCCTCTCCCTTACTCCATTTTTTGAACTCTTCCTCCACAAATTCCTCTATTATTGCTTCGTTCACATTTTCTAAAGCCATTGGATACGTGGACCAACTTTTATTTTTTAAACTGAAGGTTAGTCTTCTCCCAAAACCTCATCTTTTCCAACTGGATTTGTTAGGTTTTTCCTCACTCTAAGGAAGCGAGAGAAGGTAAAGAGAAGTGGATCATTTCTCGCTCCTTTTGTTCCTCCTCCTACCTCTTTTTTATTTCTTACTTTTTTGTTTTCTAACGATCGAGTCTCATTTCGGAACAGGAATATCTAAAAGGCTGCAGCTTCCCTCAGGCAATTTTTTTATCTTTGGTATCAAGACATTGGTCTCTAGAGGGCGCAAGCTGATGTCCCAGTGTTGCGCATCCTCCAAGGAGCGAACCTACGGTCTGCCCTCCTCCAAGAAAATCCTCAGTTCTGATTGGCTGGATGATTCCCCCTCCTCTCTCTGCACCAATTAACCTGCAACTCGGTTTTTAATTTTGAGTCGGCGCGGGATGTTATTAGATTAATTCTTCAAGGCCCAAAGGAAATCTGCTCTCTGATAGATCCGCACTCAATTGATCCGTTCGCCGTTCAATACCGGTACACCGACTACACGGCCCATCCCTGTGTGTGTGTGGTTGTCTCTTCACCTCTTTACACAATAATTCTTTCTTTCTCTCTATTCATATAAAAATATTTCTAATTCTATATAATAATATGACAAAAGAGCGCCATCTGTATTTTAAAATATGAAGTATTTAGCGAGATAAAAAAAACTTATTTTATTTGAAAAAAAGAAACGATTCCGCAGAATAATTCGTCCTTCTATATACGTCTAATTCTATAGACATATACATTTGATTCTCCATTTTATAGGCTTACTGTAATAAGAACATATAGGATTTAAGTTAAAAGTCCAGTGTACCAAATGTAAAATTTAAATAAGCGATCTAATTGCTAAAATAAAAATTGCATTTATGACCACAAATCACATTTAATCCTACTATATATACTTCTTTAATTAAATTTTTATCTTAAATTGATCACATATAAGACCAAAATATATTAAATGTTTCAATCATAATTTGTTAAAATGAATATCATAATGGTAAATTTTTAACATTGTGAGATCACCCATTGAAAATCCGAAGTTAAAAAAAATATATATGTTATGAATATTTTATTGTTGAAAAGATAAGGAATTGAAGGTGCAGTCGTGATAATAGGAAAGATAGTTATTTAATTTTCAAGTAGTTTTTATTTTCAATTACTTGAAACAAATTATACATTAAAAATTTATCCCAATTATATAGAATTTAAAAAATGAATCCTATATTAGTGAATTAAAAAAAAAGATTTGTTAACTATACATATTTACAACATTATATTCTAAAACTATGGTAAAAAATGTAGAATAGTCGATAATAAATATAATAAATGTTTTTAAAAAATAAAATATTTGAATTTTAGATTATATAATATATATATATATATATCTAAAACAAATACCATTCGTAAAAAACAAACAGCTATTTGATACAATAACCAGAATGAATTTTACTACACACTCATATAAAATACTACATAAGAGATTATACGAGATAGAAAAACCAGGAATACTTTAAACCAGCTAAATACAGACAGTAAAATATCGTTCTATCTTGGTTCACACAGAAAACTTTACATCGAAGCTTAAAACATAGCACTGGAGCAAGCGTCTATGCTGGAAGAGGAATATTTTTGACGGAGGAGAGATTTGATATTTTAGATTTGTATAATCTTTAGAATATATGAATATACTTGCATATATTTATTAGTTGAAACGTACACAATATTAAATTTATCTATCTTCTGGTATGTATAAGCGAATATGAAGATGTCATTATGAGAATATGAATAACACACGTACAAAAATGAAAAAATTGTTTTGAATTTACTTGATCGTATCCATGGATACCTAAGAGTGACCCATTTTATTTTCTAGTCTTTTCACCTCATTGTTGTTTGTTGTTTTAGTAAAATTAGGGAGTTGTTTATTTTTGCTTATCCCTAGTACACGCGGTAAAGGCCATGATAATTATGGTGGATAGAAGTAGGCGACTGCTTTTACTGTAAGTAAATTGAAAAAAAAAAAGTGCCCAAAGCGGGAATCTAACCCTTCGTAGTGGTCGAAAACCAACGGGTTAAACCCTCCTTCCACCGACCCCCGTTGTTTATTTACTTACCCTAAGTACACATGATACGGGCCATTATGATCATGTTGAGTAGTAGTGTGCAAATTTCTTTCATGTTAAGAGAGAGCGACACATGTTTATTGATGTAGAAATCAGTTAGACATATACATCAACAAATTACCATACTCGTTTAGCTAGCTTCACTCTCTGTTTGGATTGAATTTTCAAGAATATACACAGTAGTACACAGTAAGTATATATAGTCATTGAAGCATTCTTAGCGAAAACTATGCTCAAATTGGGAACCGATGTGGTAGCCGAAAATCGAAATAATATAAAATCATACTATCAACAGCTATAGAAAATAGTTTGAATTTTAAATATAAAATATTTAGAAAATACCTTTAAATTTGATATAACCTTATATACTGTTCAATAAAATAATTATTTGTATCAATTTTAAGGTGAAAACATAAGGCTTCCAGGGAGAAATTTATTTTCCTGGAAGTCTGATGTTTCCTTCTATATATGGTCTTTTATGTGTTGTTTTTGAACCTATTTATTTCAAATCACTACTATACAATAGTAAATAACTGCTAGTGTAGAAGGCAAAACCTTTCATGCATTGTGTGAAGCAAGCGTTACAAATTCATAATAGGGGCTTATTTCAGGCCAAGGTGTCCTTTTAAATATAAGAAAGAGAGAGATAGTATGAGCTTATTTGATAATTTTCTAAGATTTTTCAAAAATTGTTTGACTTATTTCGAAAGTTTCTAAATTGCAATGCGGTAAAGGTTTAATAGAAAGTAAGTTTGATGTAAAAAAAACAAAGTATTTCCAAAGCTTCTCGTTTTATATGTCTATAGATCATATACGAAATATATCTTGAAAATATCAATTTGTAAGACGAAGTAAGCTGTCTTTTATATTCTCACGTACCACTTCCAATCAATAGATCAATGGAAAAGTCGCGGAGGTTAATTCCAAAATCCCCAAAACAATAATCAGATATCCGCTACCTCCCGGAAGTGTTCCGAAGGAGATTTGACTAATGGATTCGGGGATAGATTCAAACTTCCGGGGGCCGGAATCACCCAGGGTTAAAAAACATCACTCGTGCGGCAGGCCTATTTGTTTGGTGGCAGCATCGACCGACGCAGCTTCTAATGGATGTGGGGACTTTAAAACCGGCCGTTGGCGCCTACAGAAGCTTACTTTTGACCAATTCGGATTATTTCAAATATTTCCTTGTTTCTGAAGATTTGTTCATGATAAGGCACAATTTGAATTATATATTATAAACATAAGGTAATAAGACCAGGGATCAACACACTATTTATTTGGATTGGTCTTATTACCTTGTGGGTAAAATTTGTTTATATATACTTAGAGGCTACGACAGAATTTGTATTGAAAGACCTACCTGTTTCTTGTCTTGATATTTTAATTATTTTTATCCCATTTCAGAATAATAAAAATGCATAAGTCCTGTTTTAAATAGCGCTAAGTAACGATATGATTTTGAATTTTTTTGCTGATCAAAATAAACGCTTTGATACCAACGCCTTAATTCGTGCCTTCATGACAAACAAAATATTGAGAAGGAAGCCCAATTTAAGGCGTAAATCTCTTTCATGGGCATCATAATAAGACAACTTTGGAGTATCTTAATCTCAATAATTTAATGCATAAATATAATTTGGATAGTAGAATTTGAATAGAATAGGATTTACCTTAATTTAAATATGGAATTCCAGCGCGCGCTGAATATAACAGCTTCCCTTTTTTCTTGGCTGAGAGATTCAATCGCTGAGCGTTACAGGATCATAAAGTTGACCTAGACGGCATGGGACAATCTTTTCTGTGAATTAAAAGAGTTTCACACAACACGAAACTGTTTCTGTAAGTATCACGCGAATATTTATGATTGATATCATTAATTAATTGCTTCTTCAAATTTCGTAATGTTAATGCGGCCTTTGTTCTCGATTAAGCATAAATAACAATATTTATCAAGTGGTTGAAGATTTAAATCAACGATTATATATAAGTTTTAAAGCGACAACTTGGGTATATTTATTTTATTGAATAAACTTGAATTTATCGATTGAATATAAAATAATAAAGTTATGTTGTTGTCGTGTCCAATGAAGAGCCTCAGATGTCTCCATGTATCTCTATCACAGCAGCAGCAATGTCTAATATCTTGGGTGTGTAAAGCTGCTGCTCTGGGTCTATAAAAGTTATGAATTTATCATATAGTTGGATTAAAAAAGACCACACTATATACATTAACATTTGGATATCTTATTCCGGAAAAATTAAAATGTATTTTTGCCTAAGATCGACTCAACCACTTCACTAGCTTCATCATATTCGACTTATTTCATAACTCTCATCTCGTAGGATGATACGAAAGTAAAGTCTTCCTGTACTGATGAAGATCATAGCTCCTAACCATTGTTCGAATTTTCCTACTCTTGTTGTGTAGCTTTCTTTCTCATCCTTATTTCTGCGTTTTGCACAAAGATGATTAACAAAATATTCTTTTAGTGAATATTCAAACAGTTAAACAGGAGGGGTACCCCTTTTTTCTTGCGCATGAATATTTTACTAGTGCAAAATCACCAATATATAAGGGATACGTTTTATGGATCCTTTATTTATAAAATTACAAGATGAATGTGAATGAAAGATTGATTCCTGTATTAGTGTATCGATAAATATAAATTATATAACAAGGTATATCTTAAACAGGTCCTTTCGCAGAGGCGATATCTTAGCTAATGAGGATATCCCGAAACGATAATTGCTAGTTGAAATATTTTAACCAATACTTTAAACAGGTCCTGTTTTGAACAAAAACCAAAAAGCTAAATAATTTAAATATCGAAGCGCTGCGTGCTCTACACGTGTCTAAATATGTTTAAAATGGTGACAGCAAGTCATGGAAACGTTGGAAATAAATACTAAAAACTGTTGTTAGTAGATATCATATTTCTAATTCCAACATGCAAAAATGGTTTTTCTATATTTACCTTTGTTTCCAGTTCTGCAAGGCTGCCGCCGCTGGTAAAAAAAAAGTTCAAAAGTAAACAATAGCTTAAGAAGCTGCTAACTTGAATCCCCAGGGTTTTCATTACAACTCTCTCTTTTGTTATTGTTTCTTCAAAAATGTATATTATATATATATTTACCTTTGAATAATTTAGACGTATTGACCATATAACATTGTGTTATTGTGATGCTTTTGCTGTTTTGAGTGTAACATTGGCCAATTATTGTTGAGCATTGCATTGTACATATGTATAGCTATATTGTACATTCTTTTGCGTGTTGTTCATATGTAACCGATTATCAGTCATAGTCATTATTATGTTGTCAAGCCTTCATTGAAGCATCAGGCAGGCTCGAAGTTATTAATAAGCTAAAAACAATCAATGGAAGGTACATGGACTTGAAAACCTGATATTATTAGAAAAGTATTGTTAATTAAAATTGTCATGCATTGACAATTCCATTGTGTTAAAATATAATGCATTGGTCATAAAAATTATATTTTATTGTTTTGCATGGACCATTAATGTATTGGTTCACCGATAAATCTATTTGAATTCGGTACATTGATTATTTATATTAGGTATTTTTTCGTGGTGCTCTGACCATCTAACACTGTTATCATGATATATTTACTATATGCCAACATTTTGTCTGGTTGGTGCATTGGTGATTTAACATCGCGTTACTGTGATGCATTGACCTATAAAAACGGGCTATTGTAGTGCATTGAACATGTAACAAACATTCTGCTATAGTGGTGCACTGAAAATACAACAATCACCGTGTTATTGTTGTGCATTTGTCGTTTTACTACTGTGTTATTGTGTAGCATTGAGCATTTACCATTAAATTATTTTGATATGCATGACCATATAACATTGAATTCTTGTGATGTATTTACCATTTTTGCTATATTATTGTGATGAATTATGGTCACACATTTATTGTTTCATATTGAATTCTGTGTTATTCTAGTGAAGAGACCATCCAACCCTGTGTCACCGCGTGGTACATAGCTGGATCTATTCCAGCGCTGTAGTCGGGCGGCAAGGATAAAGGAGCGGAAATGTTACCGGGGGCTTATGGCGGCAATTGGGGCAGTAATGGCATCTGGCTAGTGGGTCCATTACATGGGGATCGTAAAACTGCAGGGGGGTCCATTACTACTCGGCATGTAATAACACAAGTTGTACATGTTGTATGTCGTCGAACATAACACATGTTGAATGCTGTACATCACACATGTTGAAGGCCGTACATAACACATGTTGTATACATAACACATATTAAATGCTGAACATATCACACGTTCTAAGCCCTACATAACACACGCTATATATCGTACATAACATATGCCGTATGCATAATGTATGCCGTACATAACACATGCTGTATACTCTACATGACACATATTGAATGTTGTACATATCATACGTTCTAAACCGTACAAAACGCATGTTGAATGCTGTACATATCACACGTTATATGCTGTACATAGCACACGTTATATGCTGTACATAGCACACGTTGCATGCCGTACATAAAATAAGTTGTATGCCTTACATAACACATGCTGTATTCCGTAAATAACACATATTGAATGTTGGACATATCACACGTTCTAAGCCGTACACAACGCATATTGAATGCTGTACATATCACACATTTTAAGCCGTGCATAACACACGCTATATGCCGTACATTCCACCAGTGGCCCCAGCCGTACCTATGGAGTTGGCGCCTCCTGCCCCTCCACCTGTGACCCCTGCTCCGTCCCTGCGAGCACCTGGGAGTCACGAGCCTGCAGCCCCAACACCGGACATTGAGATGTCTGTCATCGAGGAGACATCAACATCCTCCACATCTTCGTCAAGAACTTCAACGAGAGAAGGCTTAGTTACATTCGTAGAGAGGAACCCCGGCGTCTCCTTTGCTGGGACGGACGCCCTTGGTCTTGGGCGTGAGGAGGTCCTGGACCTCCTCTCCTCAAAGACCAGGGCTCACCGAAGGCGACCCTCGCTGACACCTCCACAGAGCAACGCTCTCGCCGGCGTCATCAACCAGATTTTGGACCTGAAGCCGGGAGGAACTTCCAATGTATACAAGATCCTGGGACAGGTCAGGGCGGAGCTGAGGACCGGTCCAGCCGCAGTGCCTCCAGCACCCACACTGCCTGCGCCTCGGCCTGCTGAGCCAGCACCACCCGCTCCCCAAGAGAGGGAGTCGACGCCGGCCATGGCCACACCTCCGCCTCCCTCGTCTGCCCAAATGGAGGCTGACCTAATCGATAAACGTTGCGAGGATTTGCAACTTTTAACCATTCAATTGATGAAGGAACTCAACCTGAGGCTCCAATTGGACTCTTTATACCTTGACCTCGTGGAAGCGGTGTTATACCCTGAGGATAGGAAGGGCTTCCTCGGGAGACTTTCGCCGGGGGACAAGAAAGTTATCGTCCAAATCCTGGACAAGCTTTCCGAGCACACTCGGGACTTGCACTCCCTTACTCTCAGGGACCTATCTGAGCTTAGAGCCGCCTTGCCTAAACCATTTGTTGAAATAATTGTAAAATAATTGTAAATATTTAAGCTTATCTCTCCGGAGTGTACTAATTGACTGAGCAGTCAATAAAATCTGTTTAATTGTCAAATTGTCGTGCATAACATAAGTTGTATGCCGTACATAACACACGCCATATGCCGTACATAACATATGCTGTACATAACACATGTTGTATGCTGTACATATCACACGTTGTATGCTGTACATATCACACGTTATAAGCCGTACATAACACACGCTATAGGCCGAACATAACACATGTTGTATGCTGTACATAACACATGTTGTATGCTGTACATATCACACGTTATAAGCCGTACATAACACACGCTATAGGCCGAACATAACACATGTTGTATGCTGTACATAGCAGATGTTGTATGCTGTACATAACATATTTGTATGATATATGTAAAACACGCGTTATATGATGTACCTAACGCAAGCGTATGCTGATATTACACATGTTTTAATATGTACATGACATGTTGTATGCTGTACATAACACATGTTGTAAGCTGTACTTAAATATTTATATTACGTATATAACATGCGTTGTATGATGTACCTAACGCATGTATATGCTGATATAAGACATGTTTTAAGATGTACATAACATACATTAAAAACGTTGTACATTCCATGGTGAACGCAACGCATATTTTAAACTTTGTGCGTTGCATGGTGTACGTAAAACATGTTGAAAATTTTGACATTTTTGTAGAATGTGCATAACACTAACCTGTAGGCTATATAAAAACGTAACACAGTTTTTACAATTTTTACTTTGTAGGATGTATAAGCACTTATTGTGTATGGTAATACGCATGTACATACGTTGTGATGTTATATCAGGTGAGTAAACATTTTGTAAATGTATGATGTACATAAAACACGTTGTGATGGTAAATCAGGCAAGTAACACATATTCTAAATGTTTTATGATGTGTGTGTAACACAGTAATGTTTTAATATTGTTTAAAGTTTATAAAATATGTGAACGACAATAATTAATAACTGGGCTAACTCAATTTTATGATCCTTTAAAATTATATTCAAGATCACAAACACTTTCTGATGTTTTCTAAGTTGTTAGTCATGGTGCGCAGAAGATGTGACAACAGCATATTTGATATCAACGTAATTCCTGGCCAAGAAGCTAGAAAAGTTTGCTTCTACAGACTCCAACATGATCTAACATGTCTTGGGTTATACAAGAGGCACCTACGGCACCTTCAATTTTGTTGGACCTCGCCCACGAGAATGATGACAAGCTTCAGCTCTATATAATCAAAGGAAGGAAGAAACCCAGTACTTCACATACTATCCAATCTCATAATTCTGATCAGACAGATGGCGATCGGGGCCGAATTGCCACCAAGTTTAGTCCCTGAAAATCTAAGAATCAGATGGATTCATCATTTTTGATTGATAAGCAAATTTTTAATCTATATTGAACACCATAAGATTAAAATACTGAAAATATATTAAAATAGAGATAAAAAGAGAAAACATTTTTTGATACCTTTTCATCTAAGTACGTTAACATAGTATAATTAATGTACGAAAATGAACAATGCGCCATTTTGAAGTTAAAGAACAATGAAATTATTGTTATAAATAATTAACGATGATGAAATATACGTGAATAGTAAAGAAAGTATACCTGGATATAATTTTTTCAAATTTATCCTTTTATATATAAATATCTCTGGGTACGTCTTCTTTACTACTACATTGAATTTATTATATTGGTTATTATTATTATTATATTGCTACTACTACATTCACAACTGCCTCTGAATATAGTGGCCTCTTCTTTTCTACTAGATGAACAGGTCAATCGATGAGTGCTACAAGTACACTAACCTAACCTACGACGGCTTCTTAGAACTCTTTCTGTGAATATAGAGGAATTCTACGATTTGAATTCTTTTGATAAATAATATAAAGCATCTTCTTAGATAAATATCATTTTAGTAATTGTTCATCATCACAGTTTCTAACTGCTATTGCTATCATTCTCTTCTAAAATATCCCATTTATATTCTAATCTATTAACAATATGATGACTAAAGAAAATATTTTTGAAGATATAATTAATTAAAATAAACAAGAGAGAGTTTAAAATGTCTTACTAATAAACTCTTTTAAAACAATTAGACCTCAAAAGACCTGAAGAATTGATCTAAGGTTTGTTCAAATAAAAGCGATAAAAGGGAGGCAGAAGAACACGGTAGATATTGCCCGCGAGTTGGAGGAATATTAATAAAATAACTGGCGCAGCAGATCAGCTGAGATTAGGGGAGGGGGGGAGGATGGGGAGAGAGAGGTAGCCTCTAATCTTTTTAATTAAATGTTGGGCAGAAGATAGATTCCCCTCACCAACTCCCAAATTAATTTGCACTCCTATTTACTATTTATTGTATTCCAACGTCTCTCTGTTTGGATTTTAAGATAGCTTTTAAGCCTTTTTTAAAAAAAATTATTGATGGTTTTGTAAGCTTGGATGGTTTTTGGAGTGAATCGAATATTTTTAGGATTTTTACATATTGACATTTGGAGATATAATATTCTTATTGGATTATACTGTATTGGAATTTATACTAATTGGATTGTTTAAGATTTGTTAAAGTGCTTTTATAGAAATTATAGCTTTTTTTTTAGGATTAATTTATATTGCTATAGAAACATTTTTAAGATTTGCGTATTGACGATATATATATGATACATATTGATAAATTTAGAATTTGTATATTCTTTGATTCGAATCGAATATTTGAAAATATCAATCGATTTTATACAAATTTTGAAATGTTTAAGATTTGTGTGTGTGTTAATTCTTTTGATTGTATTTGTAGTTTTAATAATTTAGGTGTATGTCATAGAGAAGCATCAAATTTGTTTTTAGGTTTTGTATATTAGTATTACTATAAATTTAACAATTTAAGACGGGTACATTGTCGTTCATAAAAATAGTAACTTTAAGGATTTTTGCATTATGCTAATACAAATTTGATTAAAGATTTTATTGTATTTGCGAAATTAATATATAAATTGTTTTTTGGTTAGATATGGATACAAATTTATAACAGGAACATCGAGAGTAGGCTAAAATACGTTATCAATTTACAATTTGAAATTCAATTTTTATTGCTAATAATATTCAAAATTTCTTCATTTTCTGTTATTTTTATATCCCATTTCTTTATTTCAAGTACTCAGTAACTTAGAGATTCAAAATTTGATCACCACTTCCTTGTCTAATTCCATTGTAGGAATCGTTTTTGTAAGTTAGATTTATTAAATATCATTTTAAAAATTGAATCACTATTTATTTTATTTATTTCTTAAGTTCTTTATGAGAGGAGTTATGAAATAGGTCGAATTTGCCAAATAGTTTTTAAGCTGAAGTGGCAGAGGCCAATTTAAAGCTAGAATCCAACATAAAGTTGCTGGGAGGATTATATTGATTTACCAAAATAGGCATATCTCTCTTTATATTACGATGTACTAGAGCTCCATCAGTCCTCAAAGCTTATGTCCATAATGATTCATTCATCTAAAATACCCATTCTAAGAGTATACCATCAGTATCACTATAAAAGGAAGTTCCAAAAATACAATATAACAGCGGTATGGTAGATTAAACTGGCGAAACCGCTGGGAGGGTTCACCACTGATGAGCCAGGCCTCCCCTATTAATTTTTCCATTGCAGTTCGCGTCTAAAATAGTTTCGTATTTTAATATCTCCCTTTAATTGTGTTTGAATTTTCCAAAATTTGTGTTGAGGCTCATTCCTTGAAACTTGAATAGTGTATATAGATGACCTGGCTTCGTCTGTCTTCTGATCGAGTGAATGTTTTTCTGTCAGAATCTTGTTGCTGCCTACTAAAAATGGTGAACTAGCTTTGCCCTTAGTCTGCTTTAGTGGATATTCCTTGAAAGAATTATGCTTCTGAGAATCAAAATTGATATATCAGTATTGTAATAATCATTTTCTGACTAAAAATGATGTATTTGGTTAGTATTAGGTTAATCTCAATTTGTAATCACGTCACTTGATCCATCAACCCAGTGTATATTGGATGTATGTTCCATTGCTTACAAAGTTGTTATACGTGGCATGGCTTATAATACAGCCACTTCCTCCACCAACCCAGTGTATATTGGATGTATGTTCCATAGCTTACAAAGTTGTTATACGTGGCATGGCTTATTATACAGTCACTTCATTCACCAACCCAGTGTATATTGGATGTATGTTCCATAGCTTACAAAGTTGTTATACGTGGCATGGCTTATTATACAGTCACTTCATTCATCAACCCAGTGTATATTGGATGTATGTTCCATAGCTTACAATATTGTTATATGTGGCATGGTTTATAATACAGCCACTTCATCCACCAACCCAGTGTATATTGGATGTATGTTCCATAGCTTACAAAGTTGTTATACGTGGCATGGCTTATTATACAGTCACTTCATTCATCAACCCAGTGTATATTGGATGTATGTTCCATAGCTTACAATATTGTTATATGTGGCATGGTTTATAATACAGCCACTTCCTCCACCAACCCAGCGTATATTGGATGTATGTTCCATAGCTTACAAAGTTGTTATATGTGGCATGGTTTATAATACAGCCACTTCCTCCACCAACCCAGTGTATATTGGATGTATGTTCCATAGATTACAAAGTTGTTATATGTGGCATGGTTTATAATACAGCCACTTCCTCCACCAACCCAGTGTATATTGGATGTATGCTCCATAGCTTACAAAGTTGTTATACGTGGCATGGCTTATAATACAGTCACTTCATTCACCAACCCAGTGTATATTGAATGTATGTTCCATAGCTTACAAAGTTGTTATACGTGGCATGGTTTATAATACAGTCACTTCCTCCATCAACCCAGTGTATATTGGATGTATGTTCCATAGCTTATAAAGTTGTTATACGTGGCATGGTTTATAATACAGTCACTTCCTCCATCAACCCAGTGTATATTGGATGTATGTTCCATAGCTTATAAAGTTGTTATACGTGGTCTGGTTTATAATACAGTCACCTCATCCACAAACTTAGTGTTTATTGGATGTATGTTCCATAACTTACAAATTTGTTATAGGTGGCATGGTTTATAATACAGGCACTTCATCCACCAACCCAGTTTATATTGGATGTATGTTCCATAACTTACAATATTGTCATATGTGGCATGGTTTATAATACAGCCACTTCCTCCACCAACCCAGTGTATATTGGATGTATGTTCCATAACTTACAAAGTTGTTATATGTGGCATGGTTTATAATACAGTCACCTCATTCACCAACCCAGTGTATATTGGATGTATGTTCCATAGCTTACAAAGTTGTTATATGTGGCATGGTTTATAATACAGCCACTTCCTCCACCAACCCAGTGTATATTGTAATGAAATACTAGCTATACATGTTCTACAGCTTCCAATACGTGGCATGGTTTATAATACAGTCACTTCCTCCACCAACCCAGTGTATATTGGACATATGTTCCATAGCTTACAAAGTTGTTATACGTGGCATAGCCTATAAATATTCCTCCGCCAAAATAACGTATATTAGATTGGAATACTGACTATAAATGTTCCTCATCTTCCAGTAAGTGGCATAGTTTGAAGCACCGCCGCTTCCTCAACAACCAGAAATTGGGTGTCGGCGCTGTAGTGACATGAGAGCTAATCCCGCATGACATTTTCCTGGTGTGGTCAGCAGCAAATCTCTTAATGACCGCTGGCATAATCATCGGCCGCCTTACCAAATCTTGCTGCGGGAAACACTTCCAAGATACCGCCGTGGACACCCACTTGGGATGGTGATATGACATAACACAGATTTCTACATCGCGGCAGCATAAGCTAATAACGGAATTTATCAATTCAGCCTTATAGCTGAGCAGTTTAAAACCTAGCTAGTGTTAAAATAAGGGCCTTTTTTTCCCTTGTCCCAGGTCTGGACTTCAAGTCTAGATATTAGGTCTGATAGAGTCTGATAAGGTAGAATAAGGTCTTATTTTCTTTAATATAAAAATGAATTGGCCTTGCTATTCTAACGTTTGTCTTTTTTCATCTTATAGGTGATACTAGGTTTTTATTATTTATTTATTTAGATAATCCAGGTTTCCCTCTGGATTATACTAGCTTGTGTTACCTATAAGATAAAGAAAGCCAAACGTCAGAATTACAAAAGGCCGATTTATTTCATATCAAAAGAATCAGACCTTATTCACATAATGGGCAGAAAGTTAAAGTGAAATATTTGCTATTGAGATGATCTTTAAAACTCAATAATCTTTATAGGAAAATAAAAATGTCATATAAATTAGTTAGTAAATTTCAAAGTAAAAAGTTGATATTGCTCTCAATATAAAAAATTGTAAAAGTTTTGTACAGTATTCAGTAAAAGAGAATGTTTGCGAATTAATATATAAATCCTTATTTAATTTTTATGGCTCAAAATAAAATATAATTGTGAAATATAATCTTTGATAGAGCTAAAATACCCTAAATGAATATAAAAATCCTGCTATAATCAATATTTATAATGTTATACCTATGTTGACATTAAAATAAAACTATACCTTTTGTAAAATTAATTGCAAAAGGTTTATTTATTTATAAATGAAAAATATAAAAGGGCAAGCTTTCAAGCGTTAGCTCATCATCAGGCCGTTGCCGTTTTATATTTTTTATTTAAATAAAGAAACATTTTGCAATTAATTTTATAGGTGTATACCTTTTTAATCTCCATTGCAATTATTCCACAATCTATACCTTTTGTATTTATGTCCTTTTTAGAAAAATATATTTACTATGGTTTGAATTTCCTTTATAATACACTGTAACATAGTATTTGTGAATTTCCGACATGATATTTATGAAATAAAATAATTGCCTATAAATCATAAATGGTGTTTAAACATTTTATATGCTAAAACGGCCATCCTATATTGAATGGTATTTTACGCTATACTTTCAGATATCAGTATTATATTAAATTTTATTATAAAGAGGGTAAATATAAAAATAGGGATTAAATATATAGCGAATTTTAAAACAGATGGAAATTGATGGAATATATTATAAAACAAAGGAATTATAAACGTATATTTGCCAAAGTGGTTGTTATCTCGCCAATATAATAAAATCAATAAAACATCCAAAGTTTCTTGTACAATTTAATTCATCTAGAATTCAGGCTAACATGCACTTTAACAGAAGCAACTAGGAGTATAGCTTCTTTTTTTTTATTGTTACAAAAGCACGAAGTCCAAAGGACTATTGTGCTGTGCTAGTATTATTTACATATATATGATTAATTATTTACACAATGGATTAGTAGTGTTTTGTAAATTATTGTACAAATAGTTCTAAACTTAACAAAGTTCTCATGAGATTGAGTATATACACAAAGACAATTTGGTAATGTTTCAAAGTATTTGCATACAATTTGATTAGTCAGAGGGCAAGTCAAAAGTATAACTTCTAGCTAACTATACAAACCGATAATTAAATATCAATGTGTATAGGTAGCTAGAAGCTATACTCTTAGTTGCTCCTGTTGAAGGGTATGTTAGTCCGAATGCTTGATAAATTAAATTATACTAGAAACTTATCTTTGGATGTTTTATTGATTCTATTTTTATAAGTCAGGGGAAGAATGTTTATACATTTATCTCTAAACTTAGAGGTAGATTTGGAGGACACTTACACTCATGGACAAAACTTAAGGAAATTGTTCCTTTTACCATGCATATTGGGATTCAGACAATAACTTTGAAAGATAATTAATACACAGTAACCTTTATTGAAGACACACAAGATAACCAAGTATTAACAAAATTGCTTCTGTCTCCTTAAAAAAAAAAAAAAAAAAAAAAACACTACGGGCGACATCACAGACTTTCTACTTCCTTAAATTTTTCCATGAGTGTATATAGAATTATAATTACATAAAATATGTGTAGTCAACTGTTTCACAAGCTTTTGTAAATGGTGAGGTATATTTAATTTGTCTCATGCCACTCAAGTGCGTAGACCACGGCATATGATAACGAAGCTCTGGTAAATTATTGTATTGATTATATGATTTGTGTCTGTGAAAATTATAAACATCATTACGTAGATCACTACTCGAGCACTACTTAAAGGACAAACTCCAAACATAAATATTTTATCTGACTGCCGTTAGATATGTCCATCCTAGACTGGCGAGAGCCATAAGCCCGAAATCATGTTCTTATGTGGACGCCTCTAAGTTTGCCAAAGCTGGTGTTGTTGGTTTGTCACCGACCTGAATTCGCTAGTTTGCGAATACGGTCAATAGATGGCACTTAGTTTTAGAATCCATTTTCTCGGGAGAAGTGATCTTTATCTTAATAGATCAATATCCTCACGGGAAAATGTTTATCTATTTTTTATTCACAAATAAATTATTGTAATATTTAAAGGGAATATATTTCGACTAATTATTCGATATACTTAGAATGAGAAGTATGGAATTTGGGGTCCACATTTATATAACTTTGTCTTTGAAACATATAAGGCCTTCTATCATAATCATCAAAATATTTTTATCAATACGTATTTTGACATTTTTTCTAAGCTTATAAATAGTTAAAGAGAAATTATTTGTTAAAATAAAGCACGATATTAAAACACACAAAGTTATTTAAAAGAAATTAATAAATTTAAAAAGAATTCGAAACAATTATTAATATATAAAAATCATAATGCAATTTTTGAATGGAGAAAGCAATTCGAAGCAGAAGATAAACGCGGCAGGTTAGAATCTCTAGATTGAGGTTTGTCAAAGAAATGTTAAAAAATTATATTTCTTTACAGTACTATTTAAAGATTTTAATTTTGCAGGCACTAATTAATGCAAACTAATTATTTTTTTGTATTTTAATTAAACATCTTTTCTAATTAAAAATAAGGGAAGTTCAAAAGATTTTTTCCCTTTTGCTGTTAGTTTTAATTAGCAAGTTTTAAAGTTTCCCCGAGAGCAGAAAATAGTTTTTTTTGCCCTTCTTTTTTTACTTATATTAAATACATAGATTATCAATAAATTAATTGGCGAGACAGGCATGGAAGTCAAAAGTAAGATTATTAATTATAATGTGTGTGTTGATTAAGTTTTCCTTTTCTTCTTTTCATTTTAAAAATCTCGTCTATTTTTTTTAAAGAATGTGAGTGAAACGAATATTTTAATTTTTTATTATTATTATTTCCGATATAAAAATTAATCCTAGTAAAAGCGCGATAAGAAAAAAAAATCTTCTAAAATTTGAAGAACAAGTGAAGAACAGAGAGATTAGAGATATACTAAAATATCTTTTTAAAAGACAATAATAACGAGAAATTACTAAATAAAAATAACATTTACCAGCATGCCTATATATCATATTTAACGTTATACTTTAATATAAGTCATTTGATTTATAAAAATTATAATTTTTTAATCAACTCTTTAGAAGTTTTAAATTCAAACTCTTTGTTTATAATCAGACCTTCACAAAATTAAAACGTACACATTAACGAATAAGGGTAAATTCAAGTATTTTGATCAATTAAACACTAACAATATCAACATAGATATTAAATAAAATATTTATATGCAAAGTCTATGCTTACCACATATGATAATCGAAATATTATCATATATGATATATATCTTCATGATATATAATAGTAGTGCTCTTAATATATTATATTTATATAACTAAACTCATAACTAAAATATAAATCCAGATGGCACAAGAACCTATAGAGCATGCAACAACTGTCCTGGTGTGGAACTAACACCTACTCACATATTCTCATGCCCAGCAATGGCCGTAGCCTTGCAGAAAATTGACATAGACCCAGAACAGCAGCTTTACACACCCAAGATAGTGGACATTGCAACTGCTGTGCTAGAGATGTATGGAGACATCTGAGGCTCTTCATTGGACACGACAACAACATATAACTAAACTGATTGTTTTTATCCTTAAAGAATCTTCCTGAATTTACTGCCATATTTTAAAGTTCTGGTATCAAAAATAAAGCTTCCTTAAAATGTAGTTTTAAAATTTTGAAGAAGTTCGAATACAACTTTTAAAAAAATCCTACCAATTATTATACCAATTTTCCAATAAAAGTACACATTATATATATAGTACTGACAAAAGTTACTATTTACGGGTTAACACACAAAATTGCAATATACGGGGGCCTACCGTAAGAGTAACTTGAACACAATAAAACCTTACACGCAAAAGTATAACACACACAAAAAAAAAAAAAAAATAATTCACAATTAGTTAAATAAAAATAAAAGTACTTATCTTTTATTTCTGCTTATGTAGGGATCGGACCGGGGTCACTCAGGGAATGCGTAGAGAACACCAAGCACGAAAAAAAAAACGAAGAGAGCACTATAAGTGTCTCTGCACAAGATTTTAAATCACAAATGCCACCACGCATTCCCTTCAACCCCCTTTATATACAAACATGGCCACATTCGTCCAATTAGAATGCTGGAGAGATCGGTTTACTTATCTGATAAAACAACGTTCTTCGCACTAAAGAAATAGGATAAGATAAGAGTGCGAATATTTGTCAATATAATTTGACAAAAGGTCTCTTTCCAAAAAAAAAAAAAACTAACCAATCTACCAAACATTCTTATTGTCCCGTAAGGAAAACCTCCCGCTATTCGGGAGGGAAAAGCTCACGGGAGCCATGTTAAAAGATACAAAAAAAAAAAAAACTAAAGAGAGGAGAAGTAGGCATCCAGGTCGTTCCATACAGGTGCCTTCCATCTTGTTCCTCCCAAAAAGAAAATAACCAAAGATCTGCGCAAACTACGTGAGTTACCATGAGTGATTACCAAGCACACACATATATAATATGCTTTAATAGACAGAGTTTAATGGGGGACTAATAAGCTCTCATCTGGGATCGGCAGGGCGAGGATTTGGTCTCAGAAAATAAGGGCTGAAATGTGCCCTGTCGAACGCCCCATCGACCACTGTAGGTTCGTCATGAGAATCTCCTTTCTCCTGGTCGGGAACAGTCTTGGTCTCTAACGGTGGTGTGGACATCTCTCGGCGGGGAGAGATACGACAGGCACTCCCACCTTCCCGAGCCAAAGGAATCATCCTTCTCCGAGGATAGCACTCGCGTTTAGCAGCTGTGGGCTTTCTATGACGCATGCCCCTGAATGCCTTCATCCTGTCAATATGCACAACTTGTTCATCGTGCAAATTGACTCCGCGCACTCTGAAATTTACTTCAGACACCTTAGCTACCACACGGAAAGGTCCATAGAATTTTGCGGAGAATTTAGAGGACCCCTTGCCCTTAGGAACAGCCAACAATACCAAATCCCCCGTCTCAAAGGTTCTCACAGTCTGCGTTTTATACTTCTTGACTCGTTCATCATAGTTTTCAGACAGGAATTTCCTAACAGTTTCCCTGGCATCTTGCATTTCCTTCAATCTCTCCGCCAAGGATGGCTTTCTGAATTCGCTCACATCTTTATCGCTAACTTCATGATTGACTGCGTCGTAACCAAAGAGCATGTAGTGGGGGCTCTCACCTAACGCTGAGTGCACGGCATTATTGTACGCAGCAACCGCCGCACCGAGGTTGTCTTCCCAATTCCTGCTATTGGCATAGTGACGCAGAATGGAACAAATGGTGCCATTAACTCTTTCAACGATCGAATTGCAGGTAGGACGATAAGAAGTTGTGGATAACTTTTTAATACTATATAATTTACATATCTCTCTGAAAAGGTCTGACTCGAATGCAGCTCCACGGTCAGATAAAATTTCTTTGCACGTTCCATATCTGTTCACTATCTTATTGACAAACTCGAGCCCAGCAGTCTCTGCGGTACAATCCCTGACGGGGATAACCTCAGCGTACCTGGTAAAAGCATCAATGAACACGAGCAGGTATCTATTCCTGTTCCTAGACAAGGTAAGAGGACCCACGAAGTCTACGCATAACCTTTCGAAAGGGTAGTTAGCGGGTTGAATGGGCATATTAGGAGCTTTCTTAAGCCTACCATTGTTCTCGGCACACACTGGGCATGTCTTCACGTACCTACGTACATCAGACATGGCCCCCTTCCAATAGTAATGGCTTAAGACCGCGTAAAGTGTTTTCTCTACTGAGAGGTGCCCTCCTATGGGACTGTCATGGCACCTTTCCAGAATGGTATCGCGGAGAACTGGAGGTATTACGATTTGCTTCACCATCCTTCCCTTACGAGTGGGTCTACCGTCTGGACTGACCTTGACGAGATATCGGGTGGACTTGCTTATAAAATACGTGCCATCACCCTCTTCTACCTCACTATCAGTGCTCAGAGCCCTCTTGTAGATGTTTTTCCATATAGGGCAGTTCAGCATGGACTTCTCATAGTTGGGAATGGTAGTCACCCCTCCATAGACATCGACCACAGCAACCTCAGTATTATAGGTGTCGCGGGACAGCCAGTCAGCCATCGCATTCTCCTTCCCTTTTACATGGAAAAATGTTAATTCCCTGTCCTGTAGCATCAAGGCCCATTTCATGAGCCTACGATTTTTATTCTCTAGTGACTTAAGATATTGCAATGGTTTGTGATCACAGTATATCTCCACCTGCTGACCATAGATGTAGTAGTCAAACTGTTCAATTGCCATAATAATAGCCAAACACTCCTTTTCTATTGTGCTGTAGTTTAACTCGGCACCTCTGAACTTATGGCTGTAGAAACTAATAGGCTGCGGAGTGCCGTTCTTCAACTGTGATAACATACCGCCACATCCTATGTCGCTAGCATCAGTGAATATTAGGAACTTTTCCCTATAGTCAGGATGGATTAGGATGGGTGCAGAGCTAAGACAAGTCTTTAGCTTGTCATACGCACGCTGCGCTGCCTCGTTCCACTCATACCTGGTGCCCTTCTTAGTCAACTCATATAAAGGGGCCGCTATTTCAGAGAAACCAGCAATGAATTTCCTATAGAAACCAACAGCTCCAAGAAAGCGTCTGACACCTGATACAGTTTTAGGAGGACTCATGTTTTTAATCTTTTCGATGTTGTTCTCCTTAGGATGAATGCCATCCTTGTCCACTCTGTGTCCCAAGAAGGTCACTTCTTCCTGAAAGAGCTGGCATTTGCTCGGCCTCACTTGAAGCCCATATTTTCTAAGCCTGTCCAACACCTCAGTTAAGTCAGCCAGATGCTGCTCCAACGACTCCGAGTATATCAGAACGTCGTCAATAAAACATTGGCAATTCTTGCCCAATAGGCCGCTTAGGATACGATGCATTTCTCTCTGAAATACATTCGAAGATATCTTACAGCCCTGAGGAAGTCTCGACATCTCAAATTTTCCGAAAGGGGTTTGGAAAGCGAAGCATTTCGTTACGTTACTATCCAGCTTCAGCTGATAATACCCACTGGCTAGATCCAAGGTACTAAAATATTTAGCACCTCCCACAGCTGCCATGGCGGTGTCTATCCGGATCATGGGATAATCTTGATTCCTTAATTTATCGTTGACCTGTCTAAGGTCCAGCACGAATCTCAAGGAACCGTCAGGCTTCTTGACAAGATGTACTGGACTGTTCCAATCAGATCTGGATCTTTTTATGATACCGCTCTCTAAGAACTTGTCTAAAAGTACCTTGTACGGCTCTAACAAACTATAGGGAATAGGATACTGCCGCCTAAAAGTAACGTCATTTATGTCAACGTCAATTTTTATTGGCGGAACCTTAGCTGCTTTTAACGCTGCGACATTTTCCACGAACATATCTGATCTTTGTTGCAGTATGTCGCGGACCAGCTGCTGATGTTTGCCATTAACTTGGCCAATATCTACCAGTTGCCAGTCTTCAGTCGCCGCAGACATTACATTGCATTCCTCCCACACAGGTGGCAGAGGAATGTTTAATCTCCTTATCTCCTTTATACCACGAATACCGTCGTAGCGCTTATCTTCAAGTGGCATTAACCAGAAACTTATGTCTCCTAGTTCGATACCCTTATCTGTATTTACCCTACAGGTTTTTACCTTTGTCAATGTCTGGACGTGGCCTGTGACTGACACAATTTTAAGATTGTTAATAGCTTCGTCCCAGTCCTCATTCAGAACATTACACCTTTCTGAATCCATTATGCTAACTTGGCTTCCTGTATCGTATAACAGGTGCCAAGTATTGCCGTTTATTGATACTCTAACAATAGGCAGAGTTCCAACAGGATCCCGGTTAGAACGAACATTAACAATCTTAGCAATTGGTCGAATACCAGTGGCTGACTTCTGCCAACTCGAGCAAGCACTGGCCGTTTTGCCCGAGTTTAGTAGTTTAAAGCTCCTTTCTCCTTGCAAAACCTGGCAATATGCCCCATTTTCCCACAGCGGAAACATGTTAATTTATGCCTACCGCCATTTTTAGAAGAACCCGGCTTACTCTCGCTAAGCAGTTTAGTCAGCCTTTCTATTTCTTCCTTAAGGTCGTTAATGCACTTCTCTGACTCGTGCTTTGTCTTGCCTACTACAGCATTGAGCGTATCTAACCTTCCCTTCAGACTGCTAACCTCCTCTATGTCCGCCGCACATGCCCGTTGCTTAAAGTGGCAGCGGTTCTCTACACCATCCTCCATGGCCATAATTCTAACTGCCTCGTCAATACAGCTGACCCCACTACGGACAACAGGTTCCTTATACTTATCAAGAACATTGTCTACGAAAATATCGAACACTAAACTGCTGTCCAGATCGAAATCAATATCTCTCCTTGTGGCCATGAATCTTTCTCTAAACGCATTAGGAGTTTCTCCTACACGTTGCTTAAGACCCTCTAATTCTTTTAAACATTCCCTAAATCCGCGCGTTTTTTCAGGAAATAAAATGCCTAATTTCTCTATAATGCTTTCTACACTACTGTCATTTTTTATGCCCATCTCTTCTATGCTAGCCCGAACTCTAGGCGACAAAGCCTCGAACATAAGCAGTGCTTTAACTTCCTTATTCCATTTACCTATGCTAGCTTTCAGCTCTACTTCCCTGATGAAAGCCTTTAGCCCCACTCCATTGAACGTAGAAAGTTTGATAGAATAGTTACTATCCATAATAACAGTAAGAAAGACAAAAAAAAAACACACAATAATTAATTATATAAAAGATAATAAAAACCTCAAGGCCAAAATTACGGGAATATAGGCCAAGAAACTATCCTGGCAAGGCTCGCCAATGACAAAAGTTACTATTTACGGGTTAACACACAAAATTGCAATATACGGGGGCCTACCGTAAGAGTAACTTGAACACAATAAAACCTTACACGCAAAAGTATAACACACACAAAAAAAAAAAAAATAATTCACAATTAGTTAAATAAAAATAAAAGTACTTATCTTTTATTTCTGCTTATGTAGGGATCGGACCGGGGTCACTCAGGGAATGCGTAGAGAACACCAAGCACGAAAAAAAAAAACGAAGAGAGCACTATAAGTGTCTCTGCACAAGATTTTAAATCACAAATGCCACCACGCATTCCCTTCAACCCCCTTTATATACAAACATGGCCACATTCGTCCAATTAGAATGCTGGAGAGATCGGTTTACTTATCTGATAAAACAACGTTCTTCGCACTAAAGAAATAGGATAAGATAAGAGTGCGAATATTTGTCAATATAATTTGACAGTACATTTAAAACATTTCTTTGGAAAGCTTCAATCAAGTTTATAACCTGCCGAGTTTATAATGTGTTTTGAATTATTTTGTACATTCCAAATATATATTTTATAATCTTTTTATATTATTATATAATAGAAAAAATATTTTACTTTTATTACTTTATTCATAATAATTATATGAAAATATAATATAATCTTGATATATATGAAATATCTAATGTATATTAACAATTATATATATTGTAAATACGTTGCAACAAACATAGCTAGTTGTTTGTTGAAACTCTATCTCGATATAGGAGAGCTAAAGATAGAGAGAGAGGGGGTCGTGCTATCCAGTCAAGAAAGATATGGAAACAAAGTGGCAACGGGCGAAAGCAATAAAGCTTCAATTCAATCTTTAAACAATTTAAGAGTTCCCCAATAGGGAAGTGACCGATGGAAGAGAAAAATTGGCCCAATAAAACGACCAGCAGCTTTTAGCGAAACGACGTGGCACTCTAAATATTGGCGTCGCGGATTGGGCGACTGAGCTGTAGGAAGGCCATTTGCCCTCCTCGGACTATTAGATGGAATGGCGGCAATTGGCCGAGTGGTCGCCCTGACTGGACAATGGCCAGCGGTGGCCTGATGGATGGAGTGAGATAATATGTCTCGGATCTTGTTGAACACGTGTCTTGCTTTATGACTTCTCGTCTTCGCCATGGACTCCTATTATGGACCTTGTTGTGCATATAGAAATTGTGGACTACCTTTACTTTTCTGTGAAAAATAAGACACTTCGGCTAGTTAAAGTTTTTTTTAATTTTCTCAACGTTTCGACAAAAATCTTTTGTCTTCGTCAGGATAAATAAATAAAATAAAGCATTTGGCAAGGCGTTAGGCAATGCCGGCCAGGTAACCTTTATCTTCAGGATACCTTTGCTTTGTTCGCCATAAATATTTGTGGAACTATTTTGTGAACATATATATTGTTGCACCAAGTTGCAGCTTTGCAGGGTCGTCGACCTTGGTTTCTTCCTTCTTGGTGTTATACACGTTTCCCGAGCGGGTTTCCATATTCAAAGCAAATAAATAAAAGTAAAAGTAAATAAATAAAAGCAAATAAAAATAAATTACCTTTCAACGTTATTGTGTTTATTTATTCGTGGTCTTCCTCGTAGGTCGAGATCCGCAGTCTTCGTCTAGGTCCTCTCTCGCTCCAATAACCATCCAAGCTATGTACAATGAATATTACAAAAGGAATGAAACTATAAAAAGGAATGATGATAATCTAAATATTCTGTTTTAACTAAATATTATATATCATAGAATATTTCGAATAAATGTAAGGCGCATTAAAATTGATGTAACAATATTGGGCTCCATAATATAAGAAATTCATTTTTTTCCTGTATTTGTGGTGTTCGCAATGAGCCGTTGGATAGAATGCGATATTATTTTATGGAACTTGCTTTGAATATGTCGATATATTTTTATATAAAATAGTAGCTTCTTTTCTTAAATTTCTCAGAGATGGAGGAGAGGATCTTCATATGGACTTTCAATAAATTGTGTGAACGACAAAAATTACTCTGAAACAAGAAGGCTAAAGAGAAATGTTTCTTGTATTCAGTAATCACTCGTTACTTCGGACATTGTCTGATCTTTAAGAGGTACTTAGAATTAGAGCTCTCATGGAAAAAGTTGAAATCTAGTAATGGATGATTACCGAAATAAAAGAAATACACACACTTTCTCTTAGTCCTTTCGTTCCACCATCGGAGATTCCAGTCTGATCGTACAAAAAATATATATTTTTTATAAAACACAAGAGTTTTTACATTTTGAAAGCTTTTTTTTTTTGGAATACTTGGGAGCCTAAAATATTATAATGGGAGTTGCGTATATGCAAATTAGACTTCATCGTGCGCAGAAAGGATTCGGCAAAAAGATGGATTTATATAAAATATTTAAAAAATCATGATCACACAAAAATAGTTTTGAATATCAAATAAAAAAAATGATTTAAAAAGATTGCCAAGTGCTAGGTACTTTTAAGTGTGTTTATGGGCCTCCGTCTTGGATGCTACAGAGTTGAAGTACAACAGGAAGACCAAGCGGGCGGGAAGGCGGTCCGGTGGCTCCACGGCTAAGATAACCCGGGGTTGGCGGTCCCCGGGGAAACGGGGTAATTAAAAGTTTGTAAAAGACCTCCGCTGCCCCCAAGGAGGAGGGCCGTGTCCCCTGAGACCGGCTTTGTCAACACCACCCCGCTGGTGCTAATGCAATTAATATTTACCCATTGGTCCCCCTAATGACTATTTGATTGGTATTTTTAAATTAGCACCACCTCACCTGGCGGGCGGTGTGTTTATCAAGTTGGGATAATGAACCGCCGGTTGGTGGATTATTCCTTTTGTACGACGTCTTCCTCTATTCTCCTTCCAGAAATATCTGTGTTTCTTCTATTCTCGTTCTAATGATATTTGTGGGTAAACAGTGTGTCTAGCTACACCTTGTAATAATCTAATGAGATTTCAAGCAATTTGAAATGTGGATAAGTCTATTTTAACATCTCTCTATGCCAGGTTAATTTAATGGTTGTTTACAGAATATAGGACACATATTGTTCCAATGCAGCAACTCAGAGTATTCACATTTAGTTCAATGCACCAACTCAAAGCAGTCCCTTTTAGTTCAATGCACCAACTCAAAGCAGTCCCTTTTAGTTCAATGCGCCAACTCAAAGCAGTCCCTTTTAGTTCAATGCACCAACTCAAAGCAGTCCCTTTTAGTTCAATGCACCAACTCAAAGCAGTCCCTTTTAGTTCAATGCACCAACTCAAATAGTCCCTTTTAGTTCAATGCGCCAACTCAAAGCAGTCCCTTTTAGTTCAATGCACCAACTTAAATAGTCCCTTTTAGTTCAATGCGCCAACTCAAAGCAGTCCCTTTTAGTTCAATGCATCAACTCAAAGCATTGTCATTTAGTTCAATGCGCCAATTCAAAGCATTTCCATTTAGTTCAATGTAAATTCAAAGCAGTCCCTTTTAGTTCAATGCACCAACTCAAAGCAGTCCCTTTTAGTTCAATGCACCAACTCAAAGCAGTCCCTTTTAGTTCAATGCACTCGCCCAAAGCATTGCCATTTAGTTCAATGCACAAACTCAAAGGAGTCTCTTTTAGTTCAATGCACTCGCCCAAAGCATTGCCATTCAGTTCAATGCACCAACTCAAAGCAGTCTCTTTTAGTTCAATGCACTCGCCCAAAGCATTGCCATTTAGTTCAATGCACCAACTCAAAGCAGTCTCTTTTAGTTAAATGCACTCGCCCAAAATATTGCCATTTAGTTCAATACACCAACTCAAAGCAGTCTCTTTTAGTTCAATGCACTCGCCCAAAGCATTGCCATTCAGTTCAATGCACCAAGTCAAAGCAGTCTCTTTTAGTTCAATGCACTCGCCCAAAGCATTGCCATTCAGTTCAATGCACCAAGTCAAAGCAGTCTCTTTTAGTTCAATGCACTCGCCCAAAGCATTGCCATTCAGTTCAATGCACCAAGTCAAAGCAGTCTCTTTTAGTTCAATGCACTCGCCCAAAGCATTACTATTTAATTCAATAAACCAATTCAAAGCATGCCATTTAGTTCAAGGTACCAACTCAAATATCACTATTTGTTTTAGCGCCACACACTCAAGGATTTACATTTGGTCCAATGCCCCTGCTAATGCAGAAAAATTCGGTCAAATGCCTTTAATCATATATTGGAATCCACTCCAGTGCCTCAATTCAAACATCGACATTAAGTCTATTACCTCAAATCAATAATCAACATTTATCCAATGAACCAGTTAATATATCGACATTCGATCCAATGCATCAAATCAAATTTAGACGTTGGGACAATCTACTAATTCAAGCGCGTCAACATTGACCCATAAATACAATTCAAACAGTTTAGCTGTTCCATCGAATGATCACAGACTCAACTATAGACAAGTTATTTATAAAAGTTAGGGCATAAACTGAAATATCGTCTAAATTTTATTTCCTGAAAAACATGTAAATATGAAGAATGAAGTAAGAGAGAATCTGGTTTATTACTATAGATAACTTCTATATTTAATTTTTGGTTTATATTGACAAAAGTTACCACTTTTGCAGGTTAACACACAAAAATGGAATAAGCTAGGGCCTAAATTAAAGTACCTTAATACACAGAAAAGCGTACACTCAAGAGTACAACACTAACAACAAAAGGGAGGTAATAACAACTCACGATTTGTTAAATAAAATAAAAATACTTAGCTTTATTGTAGCGTTGGTAGGGATCGGACTGGGGTCACAGGGATGCCAAGAGAACAGCCAGACAGGGAAAACTTCGTAGAAAAACCACTTTAAGTGGCTCCACACAAATTATCCACGCACTCTCTCTGTTCTCCCCGCATTCCCTTCGTCCCCATTATATACAAACATGGCCACATTCGTCCAATGAGAAGGCGTGAGAGATTGGTTCACTAACAACCGAAAACAACATTCTTACCGCTAGAAAACTGATCAGAAAAAAATGGAAATGTTTGTCAAAATAATTTCACAATATTCGAAGTAAAGTAAAGCTTTAGAAAACCCCAATGGTAATTTTATAAATGGATACGTATCATAGATCTATTTGTAGTATTGTCTTGGCATGTGTTCTCAGAGACAGTGGAATAACCCAAACCAGAAATCACATCGTCTACCCAACTGCCATTGTTCCGAGAGAATGAAGGATATCCTAAAAGCGAGTCATCAGGATATTTAGCCTTAAAAATCTCTGTGATTTGATCTTCTATGTTTTATATCCTTCTTCCTTTCTTATTCTGAACAAATTTATTATATGTTTTCTTTTGCCGTATTGAGACCAGTATATAGTAGATTATTTTTAAAACTCTACCTTGAAAATTTTACCTTTTAACCAATAAAGGGAAGTGCTAGCATGTTATCTTCTATTTGTTCACTAAGCGGAATATTTAGGGTTTAGTTAGGGAAGAGCATGACTCGATGCAAATATTTATATGTAATTCTGCTGTCCTCAAAACATATGTCCATTTGTTTGCTTGAAATCATAACAAAGTTTGTTCCTACATTGTAGGATATATAAGCAGAATTGCCTAACACAATAGTGAATCTCTAAAAAGTGGTAAGTTTGATTATACTGGTGGAATTTCTGGAAGGGTGCATCACTGATAACCCAAGCCCTTTCAATATTTGTTCACCGCATGAAAGAGAGTAAAAGTTTGTTTCATTTGAAAAAAAGAGAGATTAGTCTATCTCATTGTTTAATTTATTATTTATTTATAAATGAATGAATATATATTTCTAGAGTTTTTCACGTTCGTTTATATATCTTCTCTATAGTTTCTCTATTAGATCTACGTATTCTTCGTATATCGCGAAATACGTGGTGTCGCTGAAGACCCGCTGGTGATTCTCCACCAAACTCTGCAGCGGTGGCAGAGGCGCCATATTTATTGTACATAATATCATGCATATATATAATTATCTTTTTTCTTAATGGTGCAGACTGTGCACTTTTGCATTTATTGACAAAACGTCAATAAAATTATTTTAAATGTCAAATTGTCTATAGTTTCTCTAAATACCATCATCAAGAATTTCTCTACATGGCTCTCTATGTTAACCTCTAACAGCCCAATACAATAGAGGAATTCAGTGCAAGAGAGAATACGGGATGATATTATTCATGTACTAAACGGAGAACCTCTCATGTTGAAATGGATTCAAAACAAGGAATTTTCTGTTTATCTCCTCCTTTTCCTGAACTTACCAGCGTCGTGGAACATTCATTATCACTACCATTACGTCCGTACTGGGGTGATAATCAAACGCATTGTTTTAACGCATTTTAAAAGGGAGAAGTGTATTTTCAGTATATGAACACCATACTACCAAAATCTTGAATTATATATATTCTTTAAATTTTCAATTATTTTTCACACACATATATATATAAATATTTGAAATGGAAGGATTTAAAGGCACGAATGTTTCTTTTATACATAATACAAACTTCTACTGCCCTTTCTGCGATGAAAAAATATATTGGGAGGGCTTGGCTCATCAGTAGTGAACCCTCCCAGCGGTTTCGCCAATTTAATCCACCAGGCCGCTTCTCAGAGCTCTAATACCGTATTGGACGTCTCTGCTTATATACGCAGCACTTAAGGATGGAATCTCAGAATAGGGGTTTCAAGAAAACTATGGACATAAGGATATAGGACAGTAGAATTACAAGCTTTGTGTTAATTTATGCCTAACTGGCCTTGTCTTTATTGTTTGCGGAAGAGCATTGCTCGATGCAAATATTTGATTGTAATTCTACTGTCCTATAACCTTATGTCCATAGTTTTCTTGAAAACCCTATTCTGAGATTTCATCCTTAAGTGCTGCGTATATAAGCAGAGTCGTTCAATACGGTATTAGGGCTCTGAGAAGCGGTCTGGTGGATTAAATGGGCGAAACCGCTGGGAGGGTTCACCACTGATGAGCCAAGCCCTCACAATATATTTTTTCATCGCAGTAAGGGCAGTAGAAGTTTGTATTATGTATAAAAGAAACATTCGTGATTTTAAATCCTTCCTTTTCATATGTTTAGATGGGGCGTTATTGCTTTGTGTTAATATATATATATATATTTCCTTGATTAATCAAGAAGGGATTTTCGCAAATTCTGGAATAATTAAAAATCAACGATTAGTTTATATTTATTCCGATAGATGGAGCAAGCCATCAGAAACTTCTAGTTGCACGATCAGGAAATACCTTTTTTTTTTCTTAATATGTTTCTAGATATGAAATCTTTGAAGGATTTTCAATATAAATATAACTTTCTTCTTATATATTAAAAAAGACCATTAAATTGTTTTTAGAAGCAATTTTTTGGACAACTCCAAGTTCAAATACAGTTTGAAATAATCGCCCAATTGATATGTTATTTATCTAGTTAAGGTCTGTTCATTGGTGGATGAAGTCCTCTCTTTTTACTTCTCTATTTCTATCAGGCTTCAGATTACTTTAATTTATTTCTTACTCTAACACATCTTCCATCTTTGCCTTCTTCTTCTCCTAGAGAGTTTCTTGGTTCCATCTTGAGATGTTCGTTTAGCCTTCCATGTACTTCCCCAACCTGCATATCCTGCCGTGATTCACAGTCTGTGGATACATGTTTGCTTATCCACAGGTGCTGGATTTGTAGCCGCATCAGTTCTTCCATCATAAAATGTCTCACCCTCTTTTAGCGTTCACAAGGCCAGCAGGTTTATATAGAGAAGAGCGTCAACTCCCTATCTCTCAGAAATTTAGGATTTTAAAGAACTTTATAACATTGGAAATCGCGCAAATCAATGAGGAACACCCTCTTTGTGTGGAAGGGAAATTCTTTGTTGTTGGGGGAGTCGCGCCATCACCGTATATTATATTACAGTAAATATATATAAATATTTTGTGTATTTGTTTTTGTTTTCTCAAGTATCAATTAGACAGACAGGTATTGTACTATATTTTCTGAATATTTAATATACTGAATATTCATATTGTATATCGTTAACTTAGTGCCAGTAAATATTCAATTTGATATTCGTCTATAATCCTCTACTTTCAAATTAGAAAAAATAATTATGAAGACAAAATGAGACTTTTACAAATTTATAAATAACTAACTTACATATACATGCACACACACACAAACCTTTATTAAGACACACAGGTCTTACAGAGGATTCTCCTTGGGGTTACAAGACGGAGAAACCCATGAAAGTGGGAAATATACAAAGGGGTAAAAATGGAGAAAGATTATATACACATGGTAAATATATACAGATTATTATTTGAATAATCCTATGGAAAATAAGAATATGGATTTGGAGAAAAAATTTTTTTTTTGAAATATGGGTGGGAGAAGTGGAGAGCGAAAAGAGGAAAGAAAACAGGTATTTACATATGGAACATACATAGTAACTTACATATACATATATTTGCAATATCAATCAACTTTATAAACGATTTTTGAGATAAATGAGTATCCTTTGATTTATTTAAAATGAAAGCTTTTTTAATAGAAAGTCATTTTATCACAGATATAGCGACTATATCTTAACTAGGACCTATAAAAGAGCGATTATCGCTTTAAGCTTGCATTTTAAACTTTAAAATATAGTCATTGTGAAAAACTAGTTAGAATATTTTAGTACCATTCATAATTTTACATTAAATCAATCAACTTTCAAAGATGAATGGCACATTTATACGATTCTTTTATCTATAGAACAAAGAAACAAGTAGCAGTAGATAAATATATAATATGCAAACTGAAAATGGTCAAAAATAAAAAAATCAAAATCAACCTCACAGAGACATTCCTCGATTCCTTCAACGTTCTTCACCCAGAAGGTCAATTGCACGACAGGAAGTAACTTAGATGATATCAATCTATAAATCCAATTTTTAATTTGAGAAAATCTAAAGCTGGGCTAATGGGAAATCATCTCCTGTAAAAGGGTGTTGATCTGATTGATCAACGGGGTGAGGTCGTTCATCACCTGCCCACCGTGGAGTATACATCACCAACCACTCATCATTTTCGCACCCAATTTTACCAACCAATGAAATTGATTACAGGAAATGGTACTATTTATATAGATTTAAATTATTTTTTATTTCTAATTAGCTTTTTGTGGAGGGTCTCTAGAACTTGGGTTGTTACACTTTCAGAAGTTATCTACCCTCCCCTCCTCCAAATTTAGGACACTGGCCGTGATTAAAATTGACAAATTGAAACTAGGATGTTGCAATCAATCAGGAACACGCCAGGGGACCTACAACAATTAGCACTGATGGGTCAGCATGAAGTTCTTTCTTTTCTACCCCATCAAACTTCACATCTTTTGTTACCTGGGAAAATACAAAGCGATTTTTTTGTATACATGCTCACGCCTATTGTTCACACTTTGGCACGCTTCGATCGCACAGTCAATTATTGGTAAAATACAAACAGAACCTTTTTTTTCTGAGGGTGGAGGGAAAGGGCTAAAATTTAGACATCTCTTAAGCTCTTTTTGACAAGTATGTTTTTGAATTTACACGATACACATTGAAGTATTCATTAAAATCTTATTCACGATACCTCTGGAATAGTTGAATGACATATAATAAGAATTTATTATTTACATAAATATTTTATATTTACACAATATTTGATATATATAGACAGAGAATTTTTTGTGTGTGTCAGATCTTTCTTATCGATTCTTTTGAATTGCGGTAAAAATAAATAATAGAGGGAGGATGATATATTCACCCACAATTATCCAGATCGGATATAGCGTCTCTTATGAGAAACAGCTTAACTGGTAAATACTTTAAAATATCAACACAATTTTGAAAAAAAAAAGACATCTCCTGTCAGTGCAACTATAACGATCAGTATGTCTTTTTCTTAATTTATCCACCTGATTCCACTACAATTTCAATTCTGTGCTATTTTCTCACATTGAAAAAAAGAGTAAAAATTGACATGATTTCTATATATAGTAATAAAAAAAAAACAACTAAATGCCCCTCTTTCCCTCAAAACGACATTAATTTTCAAAAAGGTATTTCAAAATGTAATTTCATATTTGGATTCCTTTTATATTCATCATCGCAACTCAAAATGCGTAATGCCCGCAACCCACTTTGAGGTTAAAGGTCTAAACTTCGTATTCGATATCTGTTTTACCCATGGCGTTATTACGATAGGAAGGCTAGGTTAGGAATAGGACGAATAGCACAAAAAGAAGAGTTGAAGCATTGAATTTGATATATAGATAAAGTTAATAAAATCATTCCCAAACTATTTTTGAAAGATGAAATGGTTAAAGTATCCAAAGGGGCAATCACTCAACAACCATATTCATATTGTGAGCCTATTCAGTATTTATTCTTTCACCTCGTAGTTCTACTTCAATATAACTTGATAACGTCGAGATTTCTCCGTTTGTATAAAAAAGAGAGAGAGAGAATTGAGGGATCGCCTAAATAATCAGGTCACGTGACCAGATGGGCCAATCAGAACCGCGCCGCCCTTGAATGCCTTCTAATGAACCTGAAAATCAATGTCAGAGAAGGGAAAAAAATGCTGCAAGGATCCAATCGACGGAGTTTATACTCGCTATCTTCGTCGATTTGAACTGTGGCACAGTACTCTTGTAGTAATACTTTACATAGTACTTGCATGGAATAGGGAATTAAGAGCCCTCCCTACCTTTACTTCGCAGCATGTTCAAAACCTTATTCTCTTAGTATAACACTATGTCAAATGTTTAAGGCATCTACCTATTTAATATTGAAGTGAATTTAGTAACGGAGAATTGTTGAATGCAATTATGAAAGATTTTAAACGGAGCATACAAGTGTCTCCCATCTTTCTAAAATCAAATTTGAAATGATTTGAAAATGTCTTCACTAAGGCTAAAGCTTTGGTGGTAAAACCTATCTCCCTACGTTGCTGATTGTTGGCAGTTGTACTTGGCAGTTTTGCTTTATTGCTTACTTATTTTAGCTTTAGGTTAGCACAACCTAATGAAGCCATCACTGCAAACATTCAAATTAAACTTTAAAAATGAGTAGAAACTAATTTAGTGTTACTCATCTAACAGTGAAGTGGATACTAAGCATATTATCAACCAGCAGGTTCTTCTGTAAAAATTTGGTATAAACATTTGGTAAAATTTTCATACTCATTAGATTAACCAGAGAAAAAGGGATATCTCAGATTCTCGCTGAATACAGGGCCCGTTTAAGACGCGTTTTACTACAGTTATACAAAATATTTAAAAAATGGCTACAAAACAGAATGCTAAAAGCTGGCGATGTGGTTTTGTCAACGCCCCGAGCTTGCTAAATTGTAGAAATGGTGGTGAATTTGTTTTCTTTTTGCGTCTATTTGAGGTAGAATGGCAACCTTTCTTTTTCTCTTTTTTTTTTAATTA
Source organism: Cordylochernes scorpioides (assembly GCA_030710605.1). Classification (NCBI taxonomy): domain Eukaryota; kingdom Metazoa; phylum Arthropoda; class Arachnida; order Pseudoscorpiones; family Chernetidae; genus Cordylochernes; species Cordylochernes scorpioides. The sequence goes on from CP092864.1 coordinate 42,099,977, forward strand.
ATATTTTTCCGGAAAATTTTCCAACTATAAAACTAAATGCGTAATATATTTTTTACGAGCCCGATATTATTTATTCCTTATTACAATAATTTGATTATACTTTTCTAAAAAAAAAGGTAAATTTCAATTAAGTTATTTTTCTTCCTATTTTTTAAAATAATGAAGCTGCGCGCGCGCGCATTGAAAGCAATATAACATTGAATCGCGGAACAGCATCGATGCAGTGGAATGCCACGTTTAAGAGAAGACGTTTTAGCAGCCTACAACAGTTATCCACTTAAGACAGGGTTCGCTTAAGACATGCTTCACTATGGTTGATAGCTATAGAGATTGTGGATCTAATAAAGAACAAGAAGGACGTCTTTAGAGGACCAAGAGGTCACAGGAGATAACGAATGTACACATGAAAGAATGTTTAAAAAGAAGGGAAAGAAGACCGATCTGGTAACATAATTAAATAACAAGGCTGGTTAAACCGTTTGGTTTTCGACCACTAGGACCCGGGTTCGAACCCGCATTGGACACTTTTTTCTGTTTAAAGAAAAAAAAAATGCTCCAATGGCCCCCGATTCTTGCAAAAGTCCAACCCCACCAGCGAGTGCAAGTAACCAAACGGGGCTCTGGCATTAGTAAGTGCAAAGTCGAACTGCTTTTCACATGTGTAGACATGTGGTGCACTTACAGTAAAAGCAGTCGCTAACTATCCACCATGATTATCATGGCCTGTACCACGTGTACTAGGGATAAGCAAAAAAAAAAAAACAATTCCTGATTACTGAACTGAACCTTGCTGATGGATTTCAGCCATATATCTGTATAATATTGAATGAAAGATTATTTTTATTTTTCCAATAAAATTTCCTGAATTAACAAGAAAACCCAGCCACAGTTTAATTTCTACAAAACTGCTCTTTCATTATGTTATTAACCATTATCTTTGTGATGTCACCCTTCGTTTATTTTTTGTTTTGTTTTTGAAGGAGACAGGGGCAATTTGGTTCACACTTGGTTATTTCGTTTGTCTTCAATAAAGGTCACTGTGTATCAAATATCTTTCAGAGTTATTGTCTAAATCCCGATATACATGGTAAATGGTACAATTTCCTTAAGTTTTGTCCATATGTGTATCTACAATCGATAACCTGTTAAGTACAATTAATATCTCTCTCTCACCCCTAAAATCAAGATAGATCACTACTTGAGGATTGAAAACTTGATGTGGATTGAAAATCCTTGAAATCTTGAGGTTTCTCATTAGAAATCCCAATGATGCGAAGAGGTAAAGAAAGTGTAAAGGGGATCAGTGGAAGGATGGTCTAAACTGTTGATTTTCGACCGCTAAGACCCAGGTTCGATTCCCGCATTGGGCACTTTTTTCTGATAAAAAAAAAATGCATCAATGACCCTCGATTCTTGCAAAAGTTCAACCCCACCAGCGAATGGAAGTAACGAAACGGGGCTATGGTACATTTGTAAGTGCAAATTCGAACTGCTTTTAACATATGTAGACGACATATGGTGCACTTACAGTAAAAGCAGTCGCTTACTTCTATCCATCATGATTATCATAGCCTGTGCTACGTGTACTAGGGATAAGCAAAAGAGAACAGAATGGCCATGGATGAGAACCTGAATAGCTCTGAAATCCCCAGTTCTTCATCTCATCCCAATCGATAGCCTGATCCCCTCCATACACAAAAAAGTGGAAAACTTTCATTTTTAATGGACTTAATAGAGATTAAAGGACAATATGGAGCTCTTTTTTTTCCAGTGAAAGACAAAATCTCCTAACGAGCTTTTAATGAGAAAAATAAACCCTTGGGCCTAATGATCATTTTAGATAATGAACAGCCCGCCGCAACAAATTAAAAGTTAGCTTTAATTGGCAAAACAAGTACCGAAAAAATGGTGCCGAGCATTATGCCTCTTGATTTTTTTTCCTCTGGCGTATTTTTTAGTGTTTTTCTAATGACTGATAACGGCCGGTTTTGGTTTTCCTATTAGGAGACAGTTTTCTCGGTGTTTTTTATATTTTTTATTTTTAAAAATTAGTGATTTTGCGGCATATGGATAAATTTGTGATGTGTACGAGCGAGTGTTACTGCTGGTTTTGATTTTGAATGTTTTTAAGTTTTAACTTTGGATTGTGTTAATGTTTGTTATTTAATAGGGATTTACTTTTCGTTAATTTCGAAGATTCTCATATTGTATTGGGATTTTACAGTTTAAAATATTAAGAAAAAAATATTTTCTGATCGTGCACCTAGAGGTTAACCTAATGGCTTGTGCCATTGCTATATAAAAAAAAAAACAGCGATTAGTTGATATTTATTCCGATAGATGGCGCAAGCCACCAGGACCTTTCAGTTGCACTAATAATTTTCATATATTATTAAGACGAACGAGAAGTGCTCCTCAGTGAAATAGGCCTTGAGGGACTCTCTTTGGAGCTCCTGTTGAATGAGATGGTGAGAAACAGAGCTGGAGCTTTTGCGTTGTTCAAATTCTGGAAGACGGCTGAAGAAAAGAGGAGGCTATATACATAATCTAATTGATGTAAATAATTATACTCAAATAATCTTTGTCAGGATTAGAATGACGAATCCTGTATGGGACTTTGATTCCAGTAAAAGGCTTGTTGCTGCTGTTGTATATAGTCACAGTGTAGAAAATACTATACTATACCTACTACATATAGGTTTCTCTCTGTATTCTTAGTTCTCTTCTCTTCAATTACTCTGTAAACTGGCGAATCCTATATAGGACGAGAGATCCTCAATAAAGGCTTTTTGTTGTTGTTGTTGTATATTCGAATACTCTATTTCGAATCATTTTCCTAGAATTGATAACATATATGAAAGCAAACGTTGTATTGGACAAAGAAGTAGTGAGGGGTTTGTAGATCTTTAAATTGTTCCGTTGGTAAATGTGAGCGATTGTGATTTTCCTTATTTCCCCCCTTGTAGTAGGAGACAGTGAAAACTGATATGAACAAACCTATTCTGCGTTTCGTTTCCGCACAAATTTCATCCATAGGCAGGATGCCATTTTATTATTGTAACCCTCATTTCGTTTAGTATTTACAATCTCACAGCATATTCTAAATTTTAAAATTATTTTAAATGTATTCTCACTCAGCGTTATTTAGTCGTGTCTATGATTGAATACCCCCCCTTTTTGTGAGATC
>CP092864.1:42103263-42180526 GCA_030710605.1 Cordylochernes scorpioides
GCTTCGTTGCCTTCAATGCTAACATGTAAGGGTATCCATTAAAGGTGAATTTTTGAGGTATTGAGAGTTTTTGGAGATAACCAATTATGTTCCTGCTTACTTTGTCTCTAAGTTCCCCTGTGTGACTCAAGTGTTGTATGGCACTTCTACTATGAGTAAGAATCCATATATCGTAATGTTTAGTATTTCTGATGGATTTTAAGACTTCATAGATGGCTATAAGTTCTGATCTGAAGATTGAGCAAAAATCTGGGTTTCTTCTGTTCATTTTCTCATTGCCATTTGTGGGTTTAATGAGAGAGCCACTGCCAGTGTGTCCCAACTCGTCTCTGCTACCATCGGTATAGATAGTTATTGCATTTTTAGGAATTTTATGTTAATTATTTCTAATGATAATTGTTTTAAGTATTCTGGATTTTGGTATTGTTTGTTGGTGGGTTCGTTTAAAGTGGCATTAAAAATAACATTTTGTTAGTGGTTCGCATGTAGATATTTTTTCAGCTAAATAATATTTTTCCACTTTATATTTTAAAAATCCATTTCTTTTGGCCAAGTGGAGAGGGCCTTCTTTTTTGAGTCTTATATTGGGTTCCCAAATAGGTATGTAATTGAAAGTTCTGTGTTTATTTTCATAACTCTTGATTTTGTTTATATATTTTGGCAGATTGTAGCTTATTCTATCCTTTAAGGGCATAATGTCTGCCTCGCAAAGTACAATATTATTAGGGCAGGTATTTCGAAGACCTGTAATAATTCTAGGTGCATTTAGTTGTATCCTTTCCAGTGTTTTTAGATTTGTTTCAGATACTGTACCATAGATTTGATATCCATATTCCAAGATAGGTCTCATTAGATATGTGTGAGTTAATTTTAGTGTTGTTGCTTCAGCTCTCCACTCTTCCTGAAATATATTTCAAGATTTTTAGTCGGTCTCTTCCTTTTCTAACAACTCCTTCAATATGTTTACTGGAGTTAATTTCTGGATCCAGGGTGTAGCCGAGATATTTAGGATGTTTATTATATTGCAATTGTTGTTCTTTCAGAAAAATGTTTGGTCTTATTTTGTATAGTTTCTTATCGGTAGTAAAAAGACAGGGTTCAGATTTTTGGGGGTTAAATTCTAATTTATGTTTATTAGCAATTTTTTCTAGGTGGAGAATAGTCTTGTTCAAATCTATTTCAGCTTTTTTTCCAGTTAGTGTTGCTGCTCCATAGAATAATGTCATCAGCGAAAAGTCCAATATTGGTTTTATGTGAAAATTTGTCTTCTATGCCTGCAATAAATAGGGTGAAAAGAGTTGGGCTAAGGACTGATCCTTGTGGTAATCCTTGGTACAATTTGAAGGTTTTAGATAGAGTGCCATTATATTTGACCCTGATGTATATATTTTTAAGGGAATCATTTATCCAAGTGATAGCTTTTCCATCAATTTTGAAATGTTTGTATAATTTTGTAATTAACTTGTTTTTTCCAAACCTTATCAAAAGCTTGTGTAAGGTCTAAAAAGCAGCTATGGTGTGGTTAGTTGGCTTTTTGTTTTGTGCATCTTTTACCTTTTGTGTGAAAAATAAGAGTTGGACTATTGTCCCATGTCCTTTCCTAAATCCATATTGTTCTTCTGGTAAGAGATTTCTTGTGTCGGGGTGGTAGGTGAGTCGTCTGAATATAATTTTTTCCATTAAATTGCAGCAAATATTTGTGAGGGAGATAGGTCGGTAGTTTTTTGGGTCATCAGCAGATTTGTCAAGTTTTTTAATGGGAATTATTGTTGCATTTTTACAGTCTTGAGGCAATTTTCCAGTTTTCCAGGAGTTATTGAAAATATTAAGAAGTCTTTGCCAATTTTGCCCAAGTTTGATATCATTCGGCCATGGATTACATCTGGCCCAGGAGTCTTGTTTAGGTCAGTGTTTTCTAATGCATAAGCTAGCTCTTTCATATTGATTTTTTTCATGGAAAATATTATGAGTGCTGGTGACATTTTTACAGTCATGAATAATCTTTCGGGCCTTTTTTCAACCTTGATTTTACTACTTATTTGATATGAATTACCTAAAAGATTGGCAGCAATTTTGTCATTAGTTGCTGGTGTACCATCTTTATTCTCAATCATATTTGTGTTTTCAGTTTGTGGCTGGACTCTGCCAATTTGTTTTGCCAAATTCCAAAGTTTTGTATTTGGGTTTCTTGGGTTCAGGTTTTCACAAGTTTGTTTCCATTTTTCCCTTTTCACATTTACGTATAATCTTTTTATTTTTGCAATCACAATGTTCAGTTCAGTTCTACAATTTGTTTGGTTTTGGGTGCACTTTTTTGTAGTTCATTTCTTTTAGTTATAAGTGTTTGAATATTTTTTGCCTGGTGTGTATAATTTGGAATCCATTTCTTAATATAACCTATTGGTATTGAAACTTTGGCTGCTTTAATAATGGTGTTTTCGAAAGATATCATATTAGCCTTTTTGAAGTTCCATAATCTTTCTTAATTGAGCTAGTTTTGGTCTTGGTGCTAATTTCTATCAAATTAGGCAAATGATCACTTTCAAAACCTTTTAATATTTGCTATTTGCATTTGTGGAAAATGTCAGGATAGTAAAAACTTATATCAAGGGCTTGTGCAGTATTATAGCTGTAGGAATGATGGGTAGGATTCCCATCATTTAAGCACATGAAGGCATTGTCGTCAAATATGTTTGATAGTATTTTGCCTCTTGGATTTGGCGTAGAACATCCCCATAGTTGATGTTTGGCATTAAGGACACCTAAAATAATAGTGTTGTCTGTAAGAAATTGAGCCATTGTTCCATCGTCAATAAATGTATTGTTTGGAGGGTGATACATATTGTATATGTTGATGGCTTTGTTTTGATTGAGGTAGACTTTGATACCTTGGGTTTCGAGGTCTAATGTGTTTGGAATATTAACGGCTATGTCCTCATAGTACAAATTATCGATTAAAAATGCTAGGCCACGCCCTTTAACAGCATATACAGATGGATCTTCAGACCTTACCCTGAGTAATGGAGGGGCCGGAATTAACATAATACTGCAAGATGGAACAAACATCAAAATCAAAGAAGGAGCAGGACAGATTTCGTCAAACTTCACTTGTGAACTGACAGCTATCTGGAAAGTCCTTGATGTATGCCTTAACCAACCATCCCTGCATCAAGCAGAAGGAATTTTAATATACAGCGACTTCATATCCGCTCTAGAAGCAATTCAGAAGGGCAATACTAAAATCACACAGAAAATACACTCGTTACTTACCCAACTGGAACCATTGGAGAATAACTGCATTCTACATTGGATCCCTGCCCATGCTGGGATCGGGGTTAATGAAATGGCATTTTAATTGGCAAAGGAAGCCAGAAAGTTGAGCCAAAGGAAAGAACAGATGTCATTATTTGACGCTGATTCTTTGTCAGAATACAAGATAATTAAACAAAAAAATAAGAAAAGATCAAAATGCGAAATAAACTCAGAGAGAAAAATGACAAAAACTATAACAAGACTTAGAACAAAACACTATAAAGGAATGACAATATATCCAGATGGCACAATAACCTATAGGGCATGCAACAATTGTCCTGGTGTGGAACTTACACCTACCCACATATTCTCATGTCCAGCAATGGCCGCAGCCTTGCAGAAATTTGACATAGACCCAGAGCAGCAGCTCTACACACCCAAGATAGTGGATATTGCTGCTGATGTGATGGAGATGCATGGTACATCTGAGGCTCTTTATTGGACACGACAACAACAACGGCATTCCAGAGTAAAATAAATTATCAGAGATAGATACATATTTTTCAAATGAATTAAAATAAATATAATCGATACTGAGTGAGAGTTGAATTAAAAATATTAGAAATTTATTATCTTCGGAAACAAACCGTATCTAAAATATCAATTTTCTTTTTGCTACATGTTTTAATTTGCATTTACCTATTTTACATATCTCTGATTGTATTTGAAAATCGTTAACCAATTCTTCATACTTTTGGCGAAGTGGTGTTTTATTAATTTGTTATTTGATATTATTAGGGTTCTTTCCTGGTATTCAAAAAGGAAAAATACGTGTCGATCAGTTATATTTTTCAATTTATCAAACAATTTGGCCGCTGAATCTCTGATTCTGGTAGAGCGCCATCTGGCGAATAAAATTGTAACTAAAATCAATTTCGAATTTTACATTATTTGCCATAAAAAATCCCATTGCATCCTGAACACAATGGTGTTTACCGCATTGCTCTAGCGCGAATATTCGCGGAGTTATTAATTTTTAAAGTTGTGCGGGACTTTTGGATCACCCTGTATATAAAAATCATAATGCAATTTTTGAATGGAGAAAACAATTCGAAGCAGAAGATAAACGCGGCAGGTTAGAATCTCTAGATTGAGGTTTGTCAAAGAAATGTTAAAAAATTATATTTCTTTACAGTACTATTTAAAGATTTTAATTTTGCAGGCACTAATTAATGCAAACTAATTATTTTTTTGTATTTTAATTAAACATCTTTTCTAATTAAAAATAAGGGAAGTTCAAAAGATTTTTTCCCTTTTGCTGTTAGTTTTAATTAGCAAGTTTTAAAGTTTCCCCGAGAGCAGAAAATAGTTTTTTTTTTACCTTCTTTTTTTACTTATATTAAATACATAGATTATCAATAAATTAATTGGCGAGACAGGCATGGAAGTCAAAAGTAAGATAATTAATTATAATGTGTGTGTGTGTTGATTAAGTTTTCCTTTTTTCTTTTCATTTTTAAAATTCTGTCTATTTTTTTTATAAGAATGTGAGTGAAACGAATATTTTAATTTTTTTATTATTATTATTTCCGATATAAAAATTAATCCTAGAAAAAGCGTGATAAGAAAAAATAACGCTCTCAAATTTGAAGAACAAGTGTATAGACCAGCGAGATTAGAGACATACTAAAATATCTTTTTAAAAGACAATAATAAAGAGAATTTACTAAATAAAAATAACATTTAACAGCATGCCTATATATCGCATTGAACGTTATACTTTAATATAAGTCATTTGAATTATAAAAATTATAATTTTTTAATCAACTCTTTAGAAGTTTTAAATTCAAACTCTTTGTTTATAATTAGACCTTCACAAAATTAAAACGTACACATTAACGAATAAGGGTAAATTCAAGTATTTTGATCAATTAAACACTAACAATATCAACATAGATATTAAATAAAATATTTATATGCAAAGTGTATGCTTACCACATATGATAATCGACATATTATCATATATGATATATATCTTCATGATATATAATAGTAGTGCTCTTATAATATATTATATTTATATAACTAAACTCATAACTAAAAATATAAATCCAGATGGCACAAGAACCTATAAAGCATGCAACAACTGTCCTGGTGTGGAACTAACACCTACTCACATATTCTCATGCCCAGCAATGGCCGTGGCCTTGCAGAAAATTGACATGGACCCAGAACAGCAGCTTTACACACCCAAGATAGTGGACATTGCAACTGCTGTGATAGAGATGTATGGAGACATCTGAGGCTCTTCATTGGACACGACAACAACATATAACTAAACTGATTGTTTTTATCCTTAAAGAATCTTCCTGAATTTACTGCCTTATTTTAAAGTTCTGGTATCAAAAATAAAGCTTCCTTAAAATGTAGTTTTAATTTTGAAGAAGTTCGAATAAAACTTTTTAAAAAATCCTACCAATTATTATACCAATTTTCCAATAAAAGTACAAATTATATAATTATATATATAGTATATTTAAAACATTTCTTTGAAAAGCTTCAATTAAGTTTATAACCTGCCGAGTTTATAATGTGTTTTGAATTATTTTGTATACATTCCAAATATATATTTTGTAATCCTTTTATATTAATAATAGAAAAAATATTTTACTTTTATTACTTTATTCATAATAATTATATGAAAATATAATATAATCTTGATATATATGAAATATCTAATGTATATTAACAATTATATATATATTGTAAATACGTTGAAACAAACATAGCTAGTTGTTTGTTGAAACTCTATCTCGATATAGGAGAGCTAAAGATAGAGAGAGGGGGTCGTGCTATCCAGTCAAGAAAGATATGGAAACAAAGTGGCAACGGGCGAAAGCAATAAAGCTTCAATTCAATCTTTAAACAATTTAAGAGTTCCCCAATAGGGAAGTGACCGATGGAAGAGAAAAATTGGCCCAATAAAACGACCAGCAGCTTTTAGCGAAACGACGTGGCACTCTAAATATTGGCGTCGCGGATTGGGCGACTGAGCTGTAGGAAGGCCATTTGCCCTCCTTGGACTATTAGATGGAATGGCGGCAATTGGCCGAGTGGTCGCCCTGACTGGACAATGGCCAGCGGTGGCCTGATGGATGGAGTGAGATAATATGTCGCGGATCTTGTTGAACACGTGTCTTGCTTTATGACTTCTCATCTTCGCCATGGACTCCTGTTATGGACCTTGTTGTGCATATAGAAATTGTGGACTACCTTTACTTTTCTGTGAAAAATAAGATATTTCGGCCTGTTAGAGTTTTTTTATTTTCTCAACGTTTCGACAAAAATCTTTTTTTCTTCGTCAGGATAAATAAATAAAATAAAGCATTTGGGAAGGCGTTAGGCAATGCCGGCCAGGCAACCTCTATCTTGAGGATACCTTTGCTTTGTTCGTCATAGATATTTGTGGAACTATTTTGTGAACATATATATTGTTGCACCAAGTTGCAGCTTTGCAGGGTCGTCGACCTTGGTTTCTTCCTTCTTGGTGTTATACACGTTTCCCGAGCGGGTTTCCATATTCAAAGCAAATAAATAAAAGTAAAAGTAAATAAATAAAAGCAAATAAAAATAAATTACCTTTCAACGTTATTGTGTTTATTTATTCGTGGTTTTCCTCGTAGGTCGAGATCCGCAGTCTTCGTCTAGGTCCTCTCTCGCTCCAATAACCATCCAAGATATGTACAATGAATATTACAAAAGGAATGAAACTATAAAAAGGAATGATGATAATCTAAATATTCTGTTTTAACTAAATATTATATATCATAGAATATTTCGAATAAATGTAAGGCGTATTAAAATTGATGTAACAATATTGGGCTCCATAATATAAGAAATTCATTTTTTTCCTGTATTTGTGCTGTTCGCAATGAGCTGTTGGATAGAATGCGATATTATTTTATGGAACTTGCTGTGAATATGTCAAGATACTTTTATATAAAATAGTAGCTTCTTTTCTTAAATTTCTCAGAGAGGGAAGAGGGGATCTTCATATGGACTTTCAATAAATTGTATGAACGACAAAAATTACGCTGAAACAAGAAGGCTAAAGAGAAATGTTTCTTGTATTCAGTAATCATTCGTTACTTCGGACATGTCTGATCTTTAACAGGTACTTAGAATTAGAGCTCTCATGGAAAAAGTTGAAATCTAGTAATGGATGATTACCGAAATAAAAGAAATACACACACTTTCTCTTAGTCCTTTCGTTCCACCATCGGATATTCCAGTCTGATCGTACAAAATATTTTTTTTATAAAACACAAGAGTTTTTACATTTTGAAAGTTTTTTTTTTTTTTTTTGAATACTTGGGAGCCTAAAATATTATAATGGGAGTTGCGTATATGCAAATTAGACTTCATCGTGCGCAGAAAGGATTCGGCAAAAAGATGGATTTATATAAAAATATTTGAAAAATCATGATCACACAAAAATAGTTTTGAATATCAAATTTAAAAAAAAATGATTCAAAAAGATTGCCAAGTGCTAGGTACTTTTAAGTGTGTTTATGGGCCTCCGTCTTGGATGCTACAGAGTTGAAGTACAACAGGAAGACCAAGCGGGCGGGAAGGCGGTCCGGTGGCTCCACGGCTAAGATAACCCGGGGTTGGCGGTCCCCGGGGAAACGGGGTAATTAAAAGTTTGTAAAAGACCTCCGCTGCCCCCAAGGAGGAGGGCCGTGTCCCCTGAGACCGGCTTTGTCAACACCACCCCGCTGGTGCTAATGCAATTAATATTTACCCATTGGTCCCCCTAATGACTATTTGATTGGTATTTTTAAATTAGCACCACCTCACCTGGCGGGCGGTGTGTTTATCAAGTTGGGATAATGAACCGCCGGTTGGTGGATTATTCCTTTTGTACGACGTCTTCCTCTATTCTCCTTCCAGAAATATCTGTGTTTCTTCTATTCTCGTTCTAATGATATTTGTGGGTAAACAGTGTGTCTAGCTACACCTTGTAATAATCTAATGAGATTTCAAGCAATTTGAAATGTGGATAAGTCTATTTTAACATCTCTCTATGCCAGGTTAATTTAATGGTTGTTTACAGAATATAGGACACATATTGTTCCAATGCAGCAACTCAGAGTATTCACATTTAGTTCAATGCACCAACTCAAAGCAGTCCCTTTTAGTTCAATGCACCAACTCAAAGCAGTCCCTTTTAGTTCAATGCGCCAACTCAAAGCAGTCCCTTTTATTTCAATGCACCAACTCAATGCAGTCCCTTTTAGTTCAATGCGCCAACTCAAAGCAGTCCCTTTTAGTTCAATGCACCAACTCAAAGCATTGTAATTTAGTTCAATGCGCCAATTCAAAGCATTTCCATTTAGTTCAATGTAAATTCAAAGCAGTCCCTTTCAGTTCAATGCACCAACTCAAAGCATTGCCATTATTTCAATGCGCCAACTCAAAGCATTGTCATTTAGTTCAATGCGCCAATTCAAAGCATTTCCATTTAGTTCAATGTAAATTCAAAGCAGTCCCTTTTAGTTCAATGCACCAACTCAAAGCAGTCCCTTTTAGTTCAATGCACCAACTCAAAGCAGTCCCTTTTAGTTCAATGCACTCGCCCAAAGCATTGCCATTTAGTTCAATGCACCAACTCAAAGCAGTCCCTTTTAGTTCAATGCACTCGCCCAAAGCATTGCCATTTAGTTCAATGCACCAACTCAAAGGAGTCTCTTTTAGTTCAATGCACTCGCCCATAGCATTGCCATTTAGTTCAATGCACCAACTCAAAGCAGTCTCTTTTAGTTAAATGCACTCGCCCAAAATATTGCCATTTAGTTCAATGCACCAACTCAAAGCAGTCTCTTTTAGTTCAATGCACTCGCCCAAAAATTTGCCATTCAGTTCAATGCACCAAGTCAAAGCAGTATCTTTTAGTTCAATGCACTCGCCCAAAGCATTACTATTTAATTCAATAAACCAATTCAAAGCATGCCATTTAGTTCAAGGTACCAACTCAAATATCACTATTTGTTTTAGCGCCACACACTCAAGGATTTACATTTGGTCCAATGCCCCTGCTAATGCAGAAAAATTCGGTCAAATGCCTTGAATCAAATATTGGAATTCTCTCCAGTGCCTCCATTCAAACATCGACATTAAGTCTATTGCCTTAAATCAATAATCAACATTTATCCAATGAACCAGTTAATATATCGACATTCGATCCAATGCATCAAATCAAATTTAGACGTTGGGGCAATCTACTAATTCAAGCGTCAACATTGACCCATAAATACAATTCAAACAGTTTAGCTGTTCCATCGAATGATCACAGACTCAACTATAGACAAGTTATTTATAAAAGTTAGGGCATAAACTGAAATATCGTCTAAAATTTATTTCCTGAAAAACATGTATATATAGAATATGAAGAATGAAGTAAGAGAGAATCTGGTTTATTACTATAGATAACTTCTATATTTAATTTTTGGTTTATATTGACAAAAGTTACCACTTTTGCAGGTTAACACACAAAAATGGAATAAGCTAGGGCCTAAATTAAAGTACCTTAATACACAGAAAAGTGTACACTCAAGAGTACAACACTAACAACAAAAGGGAGATAAAAACAACTCACGATTTGTTAAATAAAATAAAAGTACTTAGCTTTATTGTAGCGTTGGTAGGGATCGGACTGGGGTCACAGGGATGCGAAGAGAACAGCCAGACAGGGAAAACTTCGTAGAAAAACCACTTTAAGTCGCTTCACACAAATTATCCACGCTCTCTCTCTGTTCTCCCCGCATTCCCTTAGTTCTCTTTATATACAAACATGGCCACATTCGTCCAATGAGAAGGCGTGAGAGATTGATTCACTAACAACTGAAAACAACATTCTTACCGCTATAAAACTGACCAGAAAAAAAATGCAAATGTTTGTCAAAATAATTTGACAATATTCGAAGTAAAGTAAAGCTTTAGAAAACCCCAATGATAATTTTATAAATGGATACGTATCATAGATCTACTTGTAGTATTGTCTTGGCATGTGTTCTCAGAGACAGTGGAATGTCCCAAACCAGAAATCACATCGTCTACCCTACTGCCATTGTTCCGAGAGACTGAAGGATATCCTAAGAGCCTTTCATTATAAGATATTTAGCCTTAAAATTCTCTGTAATTTACTCTTATGTTTTTTACCCTTCTTCCTTCCTTATTTTGAACAAATTTATTATATGTTTTCTTTTGCCGTATTGAGACCAGTATATAGTAGATTGTTTTTAAAACTCTACCTTGAAATTTTTATCTTTTAACCAATAAAGGGAAGTGCTAGCATGTTATCTTATATTTATTCACTAAGCGGAATATTTAGGGTTTAGATAGGGAAGAGCATGGCTCGATTCAAATATTTATATGTAATTCTGCTGTCCTCAAAACATATGTCCATTTGTTTGCTTGAAATCATAACAAAGTTTGTTCCTACATTGTAGGATATATAAGCAGAATTACCTAATACAATAGTGAATCTCTAAAAAGTGGTAAGTTTGATTATACTGGTGGAATTCCTGGAAGGGTGCATCACTGATAACCCAAGCCCTTTTAATATTTGTTCACCGCAGGAAAGAGAGTAAAAGTTTGCAAAAGAAACTAATATTATAGTTTAATTTATTATTTATTTATAAATGTATGAAAATATACATTTCCAGAGTTTCACGTTCGTTTATATATCTTCTCTATAGTTTCTCTATTAGATCTACGTTTTCTTCGTGGATCGCGAAATACGTGGTATCGCTGAAGACCCGCTGGCGATTCTCCACCAAACTCTGCAGCGGTGGCAGAGGCGCTATAATTATTGTACATAGTATCATGCATATATATAATTATCTTTTTTCTTAATGGTGCAGACTGTGCACTTTTGCATTTATTGAGAAGATGTCAATAAAATTATTTTAATTGTCAAATTGTCTATAGTTTCTCTAAATACCATCATCATGAATTCCTCTACATGGCTCTCTATGTAAATCTCTAACAGCCCAATACAATAGAGAAATTCAGTGCAAGAGAGAATGCGGGATGATACTATTCATGTACTAAACAGAGAACCTCTCATGTTAAAATGGATTCAAAACAAGGAATTTTTGTTTATCTCCTCCTTTTCCTGAACTTACCAGCGTCGTGGAACATTCATTATCACTACCATTACGTCCTTACTGGGGTGACAAACAAACGCATTGTTTTAACGCATTTTAAAAGGGAAAAGTATATTTTCAGTATATAACACCATACTACCAAAATCTTGAATTATATATATTCTTTAAATTTTCAATTATTTTTCACACACATATATATATATATATATATATATATATATATTTAAAATGGAAGGATTTAAAAGCACGAATGTTTCTTTTATACATAATACAAACTTCTACTGCCCTTTCTGCGATGAAAAAATATATTGGGAGGGCTTGGCTCATCAGTGGTGAACCCTCCCAGCGGTTTCGCCAATTTAATCCACCAGGCCGCTTCTCAGAGCTCTAATACCGTATTGGACGTCTCTGCTTATATACGCAGCACTTAAGGACGGAATCTCAGAATAGGGTTTTCAAGAAAACTATGGACATAAGGTTATAGGACAGCAGAATTACAAGCTTTGTGTTAATTTATGCCTAACTGGCCTTGTCTTTATTGTTTGCGGAAGAGCATTGCTCGAAGCAAATATTTGATTGTAATTCTACTGTCCTATAACCTTATGTCCATAGTTTTCTTGAAAACCCTATTCTGAGATTCCATCCTTAAATGCTGCGTATATAAGCAGAGTCGTCCAATACGGTATTAGAGCTCTGAGAAGCGGTCTGATGGATTAAATTGGCGAAACCGCTGGGAGGGTTCAACACTGATGAGCCAAGCCCTCCCAATATATTTTTTCATCGCAGTAAGGACAGTAGAAGTTTGTATTATGTATAAAAGAAACATCGGTGCTTTTAAATCCTTCCATTTTATATGTATAGATGGCGCGTTATTGCTTTGTGTTAATATATATTTTTCCTTGATTAATCCAGAAGGGATTTTCGCAAATTCTGGAATAATTAAAAATCAACGATTAGTGTATATTTATTCCGATAGATGGAGCAAGCCATCAGAAACTTCTAGTTGCACGATCAGGAAATACCTTTTTTTTTTCTTAATATGTTTCTAGATATGAAATCTTTGAAGGATTTTCAATATAAATATAACTTTCTTCTTATATATTAAAAAAGACCATTAAATTGTTTTTAGAAGCAATTTTTTGGACAACTCCAAGTTCAAATACAGTTTGAAATAATCGCCCAATTGATATGTTATTTATCTAGTTAAGGTCTGTTCATTGGTGGATGAAGTCCTCTCTTTTTACTTCTCTATTTCTATCAGGCTTCAGATTACTTTAATTTATTTCTTACTGTGACAAATCTACCCATATTTTGTCTTCTTCTTCTCCTAGAGAGAGTTTCTTGCTTCCATCTTGAGATGTTCGTCTAACCTTCCATGTAATGCCCCAACTTGCATATCCTGCCGTGATGCACAATCTGTGGATAAATGTTTGCTTATCCACAGGTACTGGCCTCGTAGCCGCATTAGTTCCTCCATCATAGAATGTCTCACCCTCTTTTAGCGTTCACCAGACCAGCAGGCTTGTATAGAGAACAACGTCAACTCCCTGTCTCAGAAAAATTGTGGATTTTAAAGAACTTTACAACCTTGGAAATCGCGCAAATCAATGAGGAACACCCTCTTTGTGTGGAAGGGAAATTCTTTGTTGTTGGGGGAGTCGCGCCATCACCGTATATTATATTACAGTAAATATATATAAATATTTTGTGTATTTGTTTTTGTTTTCTCAAGTATCAATTAGACATACAGGTATTGTACTATATTTTCTGAATATTTAATATACTGAATATTCATATTGTATATCGTTAACTTAGTGCTAGTAAATATTTAATTTGATATTCGTCTATAATCCTCTACTTTCAAATTAGAAAAAATAATTATGAAGACAAAATGAGACTTTTACAAATTTATAAATAACTAACTTACATATACATGCACACACACACAAACCTTTATTAAGACACACAGGTCTTACAGAGGATTCTCCTTGGGGTTACAAGACGGAGAAACCCATGAAAGTGGGAAATATACAAAAGGGTAAAAATGGAGAAAGATTATATACACATGGTAAATATATACAGATTATTATTTGAATAATCCTATGGAAAATAAGAATATTGATTTGGAGATTTTTTTTTTTTGGAAATATGGGTGGGAGAAGTGGAGAGCGAAAAGAGGAAAGAAAACAGGTATTTACATATGGAACATACATACTAACTTACATATACATATATTTGCAATATCAATCAACTTTATAAACGATTTTTGAGATAAATGAGTATCCTTTGATTTATTTAAAATGAAAGCTTTTTCAATAGAAAGTCATTTTATCACATATATAGCGACTATATCTTAACTAGGACCTATAGAAGAGAGATTATCGCTTGATAGCTTGCATTTTAAACTTTCAAATATAGTCATTGTGAAAAACTAGTTAGAATATTTTAGTACCATTCATAATTTTACATTAAAATAATCAACTGTTGGCTTCCGTAGGCGTTTCTTACTGGGAAAAAGAAAGAGAGGATTCAATGAAAATAATTTAGTAGTCTTTATTAAAACAAAATCATAATAGTGAACAACAAATATAACAGAGAGTACCGTCGTCTTCCGGGTATTCCTTCTACTGGGGAGCTCGGATTCTATATTCTGTGCGTTTATAATCTGTTTATCTGTGGCTCTCTGGTCGGGATGGCGCCTACATTCGGCCATTCCTGGATTTCAATCGTCCTCGATTGAACCTTGCGTTGCAGGAACGTCGTGGGTTGCGTCGGGGGGTATCTTCTACTTCTGGCTCCTCGTCCGGACTTTCTTCTGTAGCTGAGTCATCTTCTTCACTGTGCCAAGACTTCAGTTGACTGATATGGGCCGTTGTCGTGTAGAACCGTCCACTGGTTCTTTCGCTTAACTGAGTCACTCTATACGTGTCGCTTGGCAGAACCTCGGTAATTATCAAAGGTCCTCGATATTTGGGTTGTGCCTTGGTTGGTTCACCCGTCATTTTGGGTACATGCCTCATCACTACAATTTCTCCTACTTCGAATTGGATTGTACGGCACCTCTTCTTATCGTAGTATGTCTTCATGATTTCTTGTTTGTTCTCAATTTGGGATCTCACACTCTCTTGAATTCTATCCGGCTCGGTCCATGGGTCCACGTCTTCGTCCATCTGTAGCACCATTCCTGCTAATCCCTCAGCACTCGCATCGCAATGTACTTCTGTCTTGAGTTCAGGGTTGTAATGAGCTAGTACCGGATATTCGACCAGATCCTTTCGTAGTCCTCCAAATGACCTTCGCTGTTCTTCCTTCCATTCAAATTGTGAACCTTTCTTCGTAAGTCTGCTTAGCGGTTCTGCTTTCCTCGCGAAGTCCTTTACAAATCGTCTGAAGAAGTTCGTCAGTCCCAGAAAGCGTCGTATGTCGTGGACATTCTTGGGTTCTGGAAATTCTTCTATCGCCTTGATCTTTCTTGGGCCTGGCTTAAGTCCGCCTGTACTGATGACATACCCTAAGAACTCAACTTCCCTCCTTCCGAACTCACATTTAGAGGGTTTCAGTGTCAACTTCGCTGATCTTATTCTTTCGAGGACTTCCCTCAACCTTTCGATCATCTCCCGCCAATCCTTTGCCGGGATAATCACGTCGTCGAGATAGCAGAATGCCTTCTTGTTCAGCAGCGGACCTAGGACAGTGTGCATCAGTCTTTGGAATTCAGCTGGTGCGTTGGCGAGTCCAAAAATCATCCTTTCGAATTGACCTGTATCATCTGGGGTGATGAATGCTGTCTTTAATTTTGCCTTATCGGTCAGTGGTATCTGCAAATATCCATGCGCCAGATCCAGAGTGGTGAAGAATTTCGCATTCCTTAGGCCTTCCAGAAGGTCGTCTATCCTTGGTAATGGGAACTTGTCCTTAACTGTTTGAATGTTGAGTCTCCTATAATCTACCACCAGACGATGATCTCCAGTTTTCTTCCTCACAAGTAGGACGGGACTAGCGTAGGGTGATCTAGTTTCCGTGACTATTCCATTGTCCTTCCACTCTCTGACAATCTCCCTGATTGCTTCGCGTTCACTTGCAGTCGTCTTATACGGTCTCAGACAGACTGGCTTGCTTCCATCAACCTCCTTAATGTCCATCTTGGTGACATCGGTGCACCCTAATTCCTCCATGCCAAGAGCGAAACAGTCTCTATACTCGTTTACTACATCTAGGATTTCTTGTCTCTCTTTCGAAGTCAGAGAATGATTGACGTTGATGTCCTCAGGCAGTATGGGGCGCTTACGTTTCATTTGGTCTTGTCCTTCCCTCTTCTCTTCATTTTTAGTCTGAAACGAATCCTCTGCGACGTCCAGGTTAACAACAATATCATCAAGGTTCAGTAGTTCAACCCGCCCTACACATTGGTTCTTCCTTACTCTCAACTTGCCCTTGCCAGCTGAGATGATGGGTACGGTCGTCTTTCCATCGACCACTTCCAATAGGGAATCGACACAGGCGTCATCTACTCCTGTGAACAATACATATCCATCCTTTACCTCGTCTGTGATTGCACTTGTAAAGTTAATGGAGTCGCTCTCCAACTGAACAGTTTCGGTTGCTCTCAGTTCGATGCGACGCGACTTGATTTCTTCTTGCAGATTAGCAAACGGAAATTCGGATGAATAGCCAATATGCAAGTTTTTACCAATTCTGGCGAAGGATACGTAGGGCAGATCTGTCCATGTTCTTCCAATTAATAGGTCATAGGGTTGGGCATCATCGTTGACAATGAATACAGTGATTTCCCTTCCGACGATGCCATCAATCTCCAGGTCGACTGTCGTCTTCCCAACGGTCCTGGCAGCTGGTGCAGTCTGGTTACCGATGCCGTACAGACTAGTCGAGTCTGGTTCGATGTCGACGCTGATCCTCCTTGCGACCGATTCTCTCATTAGACAACTGCTGCTCCCGGTGTCTATCATTGCCTTCACGGTTTCCTTGTTGTCGATCTTGACATCCTTCAAATATACATCTGGCGGGACAGTCTCCAGTCCTTCGACTTCCAGGTTGGCTACTTTTAGTCCTTCTTTGGGTCTTGTGCAATTCCTTTCCTTGTGTCCCGTTTGACCGCATCCTCGGCATGTCAACGTAGTCCTGGGTGCTGGGCAGTCTCTGGCAATGTGTCCAAACTGATTGCAGTTGAAGCACTTCGGTTCTCCCTTGTCGTTTCTGATCGTACGGTTGACCATTCTCCTCAAGGTGTTAGGGTACGTTTCACTGGTTTCGTTCCTTGCAGCGTCTTGACCCGAAACATTCGTTCCTTGTTTAGTCTCTTTAACTTCGCTTTGGTTGGGGAATCTCGCAGATTTCTGCTGAAACGACGGTGGTATGAGGTGTTTCGCATTCCAATGCGGAGGTCCCATCTCGGTGCGAACATTTTCGTACTCGTCCAGTTTATCCGCCAACTCATCTGGGTTGTTTAACTTGGTCCAATCGTCAATGAGATGATTACGCAGCACATTTGGAACTTTTTTCTTTAGCTGGTTAGTGACGGACAAATCCTTTAGGGCGTCGAAATTTTCCACGTTCATTCCTTCGATCCATTCGTTGAAATATCCTCGCAATTCGAAAGCGAAGTCTCTCCAGGAACCCTTTTGAGATCTCTCGTGCTTCTCGAATTTTTGTCTGAATTGTTCGGGGCTCAACTTGTACCGTTTTAGGAGCAACCTTTTCACGAACCTATAATCGCCGCTTTGTTCTTCTGTCTCTCGAGCGATTAATTGAGTCATTTCGTAAGGTAGCAATCCTAGGAGGCTGAACGCCCATTGGTCTTCATCCAATCCTAGTCGCTTTGCCTGTCTTTCGAAAAGAATTAGGTAAAAACTCAAATCATTGTCCTTCGACTCGTACTTGGGCATCAGTTTACGTATCTCGTAATGTGCGTCATTGCTGGTACTTCGAGACGTATCGTTGTTTCCGCGTGTAGTCTGGATGCGCAGCTTCTCAAGCTCGAATTCCATTACCATTTGTTCTTTTCGTTCGATTCGTTCCCGATCCTCGATTCGTTTCCGATCCTCGATTCGTTCCCGCTCCTCGATTCGTTCCCGATCCTTGATCAGAGTCTCCAACAGTTGTTTTGCGAATTCTTCTTCGTAGGATTGGCTATTCAAAATAAGGTGTTTTAAGTCGACGATCCTGCTCTCTGGCGGTACTACCTCGCCGAGTTCATACGCCAACTTGCTCAAATCGCATTTCCTTACTTTCGCTAAATAAGTCATGTTTTTCAAAAGGAAAAATAAACAAGGCAAAATTTTTTAAAATAAACAAATAAAACTGACTAAACCAGATACGTACTGTTTCAATTATTTCTTTAAACGAAATCAACTTTTCTTTGGTAATTTTGAGACAATACTTTTTTTTTCTTTTTACCGCGATACTTTGCGATAATACTTTTTATTTGTTTCTTCAATTTACTTTAAAAATACTTTCTTTGGAATACTTTACTTTACTTTAAAATACTTTCTTTAGAATACTGTACTTTACTTTAAAATACTTTCTTTAAAATACTTCACTTTACTTTAAAATACTTTCTTTAAAATACTTCACTTTACTTTAAAATACTTTCTTTAAAATACTTCACTTTACTTTAAAATACTTTCTTTAAAATACTTCACTTTACTTTAAAATACTTTCTTTAAAATACTTCACTTTACTTTAAAATACTTTCTTTAAAATACTTCACTTTACTTTAAAATACTTTCTTTAAAATACTTCACTTTACTTTAAAATACTTTCTTTAAAATACTTCACTTTACTTTAAAATACTTTCTTTAAAATACTTCACTTTACTTTAAAATACTTTCTTTAAAATACTTCACTTTACTTTAAAATACTTTCTTTAAAATACTTCACTTTACTTTAAAATACTTTTTATCGAGATGATTTTGCAATAATACTTTTGTCGAGGTGACTTGTAATAATACTTTTAGGAATAGGTAATTAAATTTCGTACATACCATGCAACTCCTCTTACGTTGATCGGTCACCGCGCCACGTCCTTCTCGTTTCCAAATTATTCCAGTGAATCTTCAATTTTCTTCAGGACTATCCCACTTCTGAATTTCTGTTGGCTTCCGTAGGCGTTTCTTACTGGGAAAAAGAAAGAGAGGATTCAATGAAAATAATTTAGTAGTCTTTATTAAAACAAAATCATAATAGTGAACAACAAATATAACAGAGAGTACCGTCGTCTTCCGGGTATTCCTTCTACTGGGGAGCTCGGATTCTATATTCTGTGCGTTTATAATCTGTTTATCTGTGGCTCTCTGGTCGGGATGGCGCCTACACAACTTTCAAAGATGAATGACACAATTATACGATCCTTTTATATATTTAAAATGGAAGGATTTAAAAGCACGAATGTTTCTTTTATACATAATACAAACTTCTACTGCCCTTTCTGCGACGAAAAAATATATTGGGAGGGCTTGGCTCATCAGTGGTGAAACCTCCCAGCGGTTTCGCCAATTTAATCCACCAGGCCGCTTCTCAGAGCTCTAATACCGTATTGGACGTCTCTGCTTATATACGCAGCACTTAAGGATGGAATCTCAGAATAGGGTTTTCAAGAAAACTATGGACATAAGGTTATAGGACAGCAGAATTACAAGCTTTGTGTTAATTTATGCCTAACTGGCCTTGTCTTTATTGTTTGCGGAAGAGCATTGCTCGAAGCAAATATTTGATTGTAATTCTACTGTCCTATAACCTTATGTCCATAGTTTTCTTGAAAACCCTATTCTGAGATTCCATCCTTAAATGCTGCGTATATAAGCAGAGTCGTCCAATACGGTATTAGAGCTCTGAGAAGCGGTCTGATGGATTAAATTGGCGAAACCGCTGGGAGGGTTCAACACTGATGAGCCAAGCCCTCCCAATATATTTTTTCACCGCAGTAAGGACGGTAGAAGTTTGTATTATGTATAAGAGAAACATTCGTGCTTTCAAATCCTTCCATTTTATATGTATAGATGGCGCGTTATTTCTTTGTGTTAATATATATTTTTCCTTGATTAATCCAGAAGGGATTTTCGCAAATTCTGGAATAATTAAAAATCAACGATTAGTTTATATTTATTCCGATAGATGGAGCAAGCCATCAGAAACTTCTAGTTGCACGATCAGGAAATACCTTTTTTTTTCTTAATATGTTTCTAGATATGAAATCTTTGAAGGATTTTCAATATAAATATAACTTTCTTCTTATATATTAAAAAAGACCATTAAATTGTTTTTAGAAGCAATTTTTTGGACAACTCCAAGTTCAAATACAGTTTGAAATAATCGCCCAATTGATATGTTATTTATCTAGTTAAGGTCTGTTCATTGGTGGATGAAGTCCTCTCTTTTTACTTCTCTATTTCTATCAGGCTTCAGATTATTTTAATTTATTTCTTACTCTGACACATCTTCCATCTTTGCCTTCTTCTTCCCCTAGAGAGTTTCTTGGTTCCATCTTGAGATGTTCGTTTAGCCTTCCATGTACTTCCCCAACCTGCATATCCTGCCGTGATTCACAGTCTGTGGATACATGTTTGCTTATCCACAGGTGCTGGATTTGTAGCCGCATCAGTTCTTCCATCATAAAATGTCTCACCCTCTTTTAGCGTTCACAAGGCCAGCAGGTTTATATAGAGAAGAGCGTCAACTCCCTATCTCTCAGAAATTTAGGATTTTAAAGAACTTTATAACATTGGAAATCGCGCAAATCAATGAGGAACACCCTCTTTGTGTGGAAGGGAAATTCTTTGTTGTTGGGGGAGTCGCGCCATCACCGTATATTATATTACAGTAAATATATATAAATATTTTGTGTATTTTTGTTTTTGTTTTCTCAAGTATCAATTAGACAGACAGGTATTGTACTATATTTTCTGAATTTATAATATACTGAATATTCATATTGTATATCGTTAACTTAGTGCCAGTAAATATTCAATTTGACATTCGTCTATAATCCTCTACTTTCAAATTAGAAAAAATAATTATGAAGACAAAATGAGACTTTTACAAATTTATAAATAACTAACTTACATATACATGCACACAGACACAAACCTTTATTAAGACACACAGGTCTTACAGAGGATTCTCCTTGGGGTTACAAGACGGAGAAACCCATGAAAGTGGGAAATATACAAAGGGGTAAAAATGGAGAAAGATTATATACACATGGTAAATATATACAGATTATTATTTGAATAATCCTATGGAAAATAAGAGAATATGGATTTGGAGAAAAAAATATTTTTTTTTGGAAATATGGGTGGGAGAAGTGGAGAGCGAAAAGAGGAAAGAAAACAGGTATTTACATATGGAACATAGATGCTAACTTACATATACATATATTTGAAATATCAATCAACTTTATAAACGATTTTTGAGATAAATGAGTATCCTTTGATTTATTTAAAATGAAAGCTTTTTTATTCGAAAGTCATTTTATCACAGATATAGCGACTATATCTTAACTAGGACCTATAGAAGAGCGATTATCGCTTTAAGCTTGCATTTTAAACTTTAAAATATAGTCATTGTGAAAAACTAGTTAGAATATTTTAGTACCATTCATAATTTTACATTAAATCAATCAACTTTCAAAGATGAATGGTACAATTATACGATCCTTTTATCTATCGAACAAAGAAACAAGTAGCAGTAGATACATATATAATATACAAACTGAAAATGGTCAAAAATAAAAAAAAATCAAAATCAACCTCACAGAGACATTCCTCGATTCCTTCAACGTTCTTCACCCAGAAGGTCAATCGCACGACAGGAAGTAACTTAGATGATATCAATCTATAAATCCAATTTTTAATTTGAGAAAATCTAAAGCTGGGCTAATGGGAAATCATCTCCTGTAAAAGGGTGTTGATCTGATTGATCAACGGGGTGAGGTCGTTCATCACCTGCCCACCGTGGAGTATACATCACCAACCACTCATCATTTTCGCACCCAATTTTACCAGCCAATGAAATTGATTACAGGAAATAGTACTATTTATATAGAATCAAATTATTTTTTTATTTCTAATTAGCTTTTTGTGGAGGGTCTCTAGCACTTGGGTTGTTACACTTTCAGAAGTTATCTACCTTCCCCTCCTCCAAATTTAGGACACTGGCCGTGATTAAAATTGACAAATTGAAACTAGGATGTTGCAATCAATCAGGAACACGCCAGGGGACCTACAACAATTAGCACTGATGGGTCAGCATGAAGTTCTTTCTTTTCTACCCCATCAAACTTCACATCTTTTGTTACCTGGGAAAATACAAAGCGATTTTTTTTGTATACATGCTCACGCCTATTGTTCACACTTTGGCACGCTTCGATCGCACAGTCAATTATTGGTAAAATACAAACAGAACCTTTTTTTCTGAGGGTGGAGGGAAAGGGCTAAAATTTAGACATATCTTAAGCTCTTTTTGACAAGTATGTTTTTGAATTTACATAATATACATTGAAGTATTCATTAAAATCTTATTTCTTATTGACGATACCTTTGGAATAGTTGAATGATATAAAAAAGAACTTATTATTCACATAAATATTTTATATTTACAATATTTGATATTTATAGAGAGAGCTTTTTTGTGTGTATCAGATCTTTCTTATCGATTCTTTTGAATTGCGGTATAAAGAGATAATGGAGGAAGGATGATATATTCATACACAATTATCCAGATCGGATATAGCGTCTCTTATTCGCAACTGTTTAACTGATAAATACTTTAAAATGTCAACAAAATTTTAAAATAAGAAAAAACATTTCCTGATCGTGCAACTATAACAATCAGGAAATGCCTTTTTCTTAATTTATCCATCTGATACCACTACAATTTCAATTCTGTGCTATTTTCTCAAATTCAAATAAGAGTAAAAATTGACATGATTCCTATTAAAAAAACCCAACTAAATGCCCCCTTTCCCTCAAAACGACATTAATTTTCAAAAAGGTATTTCAAAATGTAATTTCATATTTGGATTCCTTTTATATTCATCATCGCAACCCAAAAATTGTAATGCCCGCAACCCACTTTGACGTTAATGGCCCAAACTTCGTATTCTATATCTGTTTTACCCATGGCGTTACTACGATAGGAAGGCTAGGTTAGGAATAGGACGAATAGCACAAAAAGAAGAGTTGAAACATTGAATTTGATATATAGATAAAGTTGAATAAAGGCATCCTAAACTATTTTTAAAAGATGAAATGGTTAAAGTATCCAAAGGGGCAATCATTCAACAACCATATTCATATTGTGAGCCTATTCAGCATTTATTCTTTCACCTCGTAGTTCTACTTCAATATAACTTGATAACGTCGAGATTTCTCCGTTTGTATAAAAAAAGAGAGAGAGAATTGAGGGATCGCCTAAATAATCAGGTCACGTGACCAGATGGGCCAATCAGAACCGCGCCGCCCTTGAATGCCTTCTAATGAACCTGAAAATCAATGTCAGAGAAGGGAAAAAAATGCTGCAAGGATCCAATCGACGGAGTTTATACTCGCTATCCACGTCGATTTGAACTGTGGCACAGTACTCTTGTAGTAATACTTTACATAGTACTTGCATGGAATAGGGAATTAAGAGCCCTCCCTACCTTTACTTCGCAGCATGTTCAAAACCTTATTCTCTTAGTATAACACTATGTCAAATGTTTAAGGCATCTACCTATTTCATATTGAAGTGAATTTAGTAAAGAAGAATTGTAGAATGCAATTATGCAAGCTTTTAAACGGAGCATACAAGTGTCTCCCATCTTTCTAAAATCAAATTTGAAATGATTTGAAAATGTCTTCACCAAGGCTAAAGCTTTGATGGTAAAACCTATCTCCCTACGTTGCTGATTGTTGACAGTTGTACAATTTAATCTTTAGTTTTGATTTATTGCTTAGTTAATTTAGCTTTAGGTTAGGACAACCTAATGAAGCCATAAAACATCACTGCAAACATTCAAATAAAACTTTAAAAATGAATAGAAACTAATTTAGTGTTTCTCACTTAACACTGAAGTGGATACTAAGCATATTATCAACCAGCAGGTTCTTCTGTAAAAATTTGGTGTAAACATTTGGTGAAATTTTCATACTCATTAGATTAACAAGAGAAAAAGGGATATCTCAGATTCTCGCTGAAGACAGGGCCCGTTTAAGACGCGTTTTACTACAGTTATACAAAATTGAAAAATTGGCTACAAAACTGAATGCTAAAAGCTGGCGATATGGTTTTGTCAACGCCCTGAGCTTGCTAAATTGTATAAATGGTGGTGAATGGGTTTTCTATTTGCGTCTATTTGGGGTAGAGTGGCAGCCTTTATTTCTCTCTCTTTTAAAATTAATATTTTTCCGGAAATTTTCCATATATAAATCTAAATGCGTAATATATTTTTTACGAGCCCGATATTATTTATTCCTTATTACAATGATTTGATTATACTTTTCTAAAAAAAAGGTAAATTTCAATTAAGTTATTTTTTTCTTCCTATTTTTTAAAATAATGAAGCTGCGCAATGAAAGCAATATAACATTGAATCGCGGAACAGCATTGATGCAGTGGAATGCCACGTTTACGAGAAGACGTTTTATCAGCCTACAACAGTTATCCACTTAAGACAGGGTTCGCTTAAGACATGCTTCACTATGGTTGATAGCTATAGAGATTGTGGATCTAATAAGGAACAAGAAGGACGTCTATAGAGGACCAAGAGGTCACAGGAGATAACGAATGTACAAATGAAAGAATGTTTAAAAAGAAGGGAAAGAAGACCGATCTGGTAACATAATTAAAGAACAATTCATGATTACTGAACTGAACCTTGCTGATGGATTTCAGCCATATATATATATATATATATATATATATATATATATATATATATATATATATATATATATATATTATATATATCTGTATAATATTGAATGAAAGATTATTTTTATTTTTCCAATAAAATTTCCTGAACTAACAAGAAAACCCAGCCACAGTTTAATTTCTACAAAAATGTTCTTTCATTGTGTTATTAACCATTATCTTTGTGATGTCACCCTTCGTTTATTTTTTGTTTTGTTTTGTTTTTGAAAGAGACAGGGGCAATTTTGTTCACACCTGGTTATCTCGTTTGTCTTCAATAAAGGTCACTGTGTATCAAATATCTTTCAGAGTTATTGTCTAAATCCCGATATACATGGTAAATGGTACAATTTCCTTAAGTTTTGTCCATATGAGTATCTACAATCTATAACCTGTTAAGTACAATTCATATATCTCTCTCACCCCTAAAATCAAGATAGATCAATACTTAAGGATTGAAATCTTGATGTGGATTTAAAATCCTTGAAATCTTGAGGATTCTCATTAGAACTCCCAATGATGCGGTGAGGTAAAGAAGGCGTAAAGGGGATCAGTGGAAGGATGGTCTAAACTGTTGATTTTCGACCGGTGCGACCCAGGTTCGATTCCCGCATTGGGCACTTTTTTATGATTTAAATAAAAAATGCATCAATGACCCTCGATTCTTGCAAAAGTTCAACCCCACCAGCGAATGCAAGTAACGAAACGGGGCTCTGGTACATTTGTAAGTGCAAATTCGACTGCTTTTAACATGTGTAGACGACATATGGTGCATTTACAGTTAAAGCAGTCGCTTACTTCTACCCATCATGATTATCATGGCCTGTACCACGTGAACTAGGGATAAGGAAAAGAGAACAGAATGGCCATGGATGAGAACCTGAATAGCTCTGGAATCCCCAGTTCTTCATCTCATCCCAATCGATAGACTGATCCCCTCTATACACAAAAAAGTGGAAAACTTTCATTTTTAATGGACTTAATAGAGATTAAAGGACAATATGGAGCTCTTTTTTTTTCAGTGAAAGACAAAATCTCCTAACGAGCTTTTAATGAGAAAAATAAACCCTTGGGCCTAATGATCATTTTAGATAATGAACAGCCCGCCGCAACAAATTAAAAGTTAGCTTTAATTGGCAAAACAAGTACCGAAAAAATGGTGCCGAGCATTATGCCTCTTGATTTTTTTTACTCTGGCGTATTTTTTAGTGTTTTTCTAATGACTGATAACGGCCGGTTTTGGTTTTCCTATTAGGAGACAGTTTTCTCGGTGTTTTTTATATTTTTTATTTTTAAAAATTAGTGATTTTGCGGCATATGGATAAATTTGTGATGTGTACGAGCGAGTGTTACTGCTGGTTTTGATTTTGAATGTTTTTAAGTTTTAACTTTGGATTGTGTTAATGTTTGTTATTCAATAGGATTTTTTTTTTCGTTAATTTCGAAGATTCTCATATTGTATTGGGATTTTACAGTTTAAAATATTAAGAAACAATTATTTTCTGATCGTGCACTTGAAGGTTACTAATGGCTTGTGCCAATGCTATAAAAAAAAAAACAGCGATTAGTTGATATTTATTCCGATAGATGGCGTAAGTCACCAGGAAATTTCAGTTGCACTAATAATTTTCATATATTATTTATATTCGAATACTCTATTTCGAATCATTTTCCTAGAATTGATAACATATATGAAAGCAAACGTTGTATTGGACAAAGAAGTAGTGAGGGGTTTGTAGATCTTTAAATTGTTCCGTTGGTAAATGTGAGAGATTGTGATTTTCCTTATTTACCCCTTGTAGTAGGAGACAGTGAAAATTAAAATGAACCAACCTATTCTGCTTTTCGTTTCCGCACAAATTTCATCCATAGGCAGGATGCCATTTTATTATTGTAACCCTCATTTCGTTTAGTATTTATAATCTCACAGCGTATTCTAAATTTTAAAATTATTTTAAATGTATTCTCACTCAGCGTTATTTAGTCGTGTCTATGATTGAATACTCCCCCCCCCCCTTTTTTTTTTGAGATCGCTCATGCATTGAATGAATTAGCTGTTGAAGGCAGCGCGCTAATGTATGGTGTTGTCACTAAATTACATCAATGATGAGAGGCAGGCAATCTTAACTCTGGCTGCAGACAAGAGCGATCAGTCTCATGTAATCTAAGACTACTGTCCACTTTATATACTTGATTGGTGAAATCCTCAACTTCTAAATACTCTGTCTTTTCTGAACTCTCTTCGATTGATATTCTAAAAAAAAGATGCATGTATACTTTGACTGTATATAATTCTCCACACACCTGTTCTAAAATTCTATAAAAATGAAGTCAAGCTTACAAAGCTTATCTCAACGAAATATCTTTATCTTTTATTAATATATTGGATATAAATAATTATTTTAAATATTTTACACACCAAATTGCAAAGCTATTTTAAAATTATCAAAACTCTAATGGATCAATTAATAGAATACTTGATCACTATAAAGTTCGGCTAATATTTGTATAGAGACCTTTCAGGTGTGTCGAGGAACTTTTCTATTTGAAGGAGAAGTTTTCATAAAGCCGATAAGTTTAAAAACTTGCATCAATCTCCGAGCTACCGTATCACCCAGTAGGAAGAAAGAAGGTGGCTGTTATATTCAAAACATACCTCATTCCAAGAGTATTATTTAGAAAAATAATTGAAAGTGCTCCAAAACAAGAGTATAATATTTCGATTTAGACACTTTTGAATTTATTCTCGTTGCATATGTGATGGTCTAGATGTTTTAGGATACTTGTATATCTGATATCTATCTATATATCTTGTATAAAGAGAGATAAAGCGAGTTTTGATGATATATACCAAGCATAAAGAAAACCCACAAAAAATTCTTGAAAGTGTTCAGTCAGAGGCAGCAATGATCAAACTAAGACTAGCTTCAGATTTTGGACTCACATCTTAAGAATGAAGGATTCAAGAAGAACACATGACTAGGGGAAGATCAAGGACATTCGAGGAGGAGGACAACCAAGAAATGGATGGTTGAATGCTCTCAAGGATTCTAACTCCGATACCTACAGGAGATGGCGAGGGACTTTTCGAAAACCTATCCCAATTTCGCATATGGTACATGTTATGATAATCATGGTGGACATTTAACGACTGCTTGTATTCTAAGTGAATCACATGTCTATACATATAGAAAGCATTTCGCCCATTACATTTACAAATGTGCCAGGGCCCCGTTTAACCACGCAGTCGTTGGTGACGTTGGACCTTTGCAAGTGATCGGGGCTTATTGAGAAATATGTTTTTCTTCTTCTAATAGTGTTTAATGTGGGATTCGCTCCTGGGTTGTAGTGTAGAAAATCAACGGTCTATAGCACTTCTCCACCAGTCCTCTGGTGAGAGACCAGACAATGGTTGAAGAGAGTTCATGGGTTAACAAAAAGTCGTCTAAGTCTTGATGGCCAATCACTCTGTGATGCTAGAAGGCAGGAAGTGAAAGTGCCGATGAGAGGATGTTGACGGCATCAGTAACCGGCCAATTGTCCCCAACGGGCACGTACTCTGAGAAGAATAGAAGCAATGATGTGGTTGGCTGGGATTGGAGCCTAATGGCTACCCACTAATTGGCTGCAGCTATGAACCAATTAGACAGAGGCATCCGTCTTATCACGTCAGGACATTCCCTTCAGTACTTCCCATGTTCCACTCCTAGGATTCTTTAAGGATCCAATCTTGTTAGTTTAATCAGGGATTGAAGTCTTTCATGGACGATATTATTCTCTTTGAGAATTAAAGATTGAGTTTTGGTCAAGTCTCTATTCCCGATCGGCACAACCAATTTCGCCCCTTTTCTTCTATTTTCTTAATTTGGACGATTTTAGGTGTATTTAACAGATTTTGACCGGAAAAACTATGGAGATTGTGTGATTTGTGATTAAGAGCTGTTGAGTTGAAAATAGTAGCAAGCTTAGTTTAAATCCAAAACTATGTGTGCGCACTACACAAAAAAATAAATAACAACCTAAGAGTTGCGGAAGGATTCTTGTACTAAAAGAAGCACTTTTCTTATTAAATATGCATTAAAACAATGCATTTTTCATCACTCAGTACAAAACGTAAAGTTTGTGTTAAAGAATGAGCCACGACAACTGTTTTGGCAAATTGGAAATGATTTGGCTATGACCCTCATTAATACAGTAGCGACTTGAGCTGAAGATAGAGAAATATATATTGTGAAGGTGAAGATGAAAGGCTATGACGGTGAAAGGTTTTGAAGGTAATGAACGAAAACGAAATACTGTGGAGGTGAACAGGAGAAATTAAATGTTGTGATGGTGAAGAATGGAGAAAAGTGCTGTGGAGAGGAATAAAAGTATTGAAAAGCTCTGAGAGTTGAAAACAAAGACGAAATATTGCGGAGGAGTGAAGAGAATAGATGAAATACCCTGATTTGGAATTGATGAACAAAGATGAAATGCCATGAGCGCTAAAATAATAATATATAATGTTATTGTGTGTTGAAGAGATGAAATATGGTGGAGGTAAAGAGTAGAAGTGCTTTGGAGATAAAACGAGAAAATAAAAATGCTGAGAAAGTGAAAGAACTACAATGGTGTGGTGAGGAGTTAAAAGGCTACCAAAGTGAGAAATGAGGATGAAATATTGCAGAGGTTAAAATATTCAATGCACTTAAGAACAGTATAGGTGAATAGATTAATGGATCTGTAGTGAAGAGAGATGAAATACCGTTAAAGATAAAATATATAAAATGCCTTGAAGATTAAAAATGAAGACGAAATGCTTCGAAGGGAAAAGCTGAGGAAGAATCTGCGAAATTTTCGACCCCCGCCCGACCCCTGCTGAGATCCGGCCGATATTTCTGGAAGCCGCTGACAGATGACACACATTCTCAGTGACTAATGGACCACCTAAAAACAATCAAGAGATACTTCATCTATAAAGACCTCCAAATTATGAAGGGAAATTTATCCATTTGTAAAATCAGCTCACGGAATAAGGTCTCACATTTATCACACCTATTCGACTAACAGAATACTTTGAATTTAAGATGATAAATTATAACAAAGTCTCTCTCTTTGTGATTTATGCAAGAGCTGAGTGTAATGCATTGTCATGTACAGGTGCGAATCACTACACACTTCACATCCCATCCCAATTAAACCGTCTGAGAATTAGCATAAAGTTTAAAATCTGCATTGTCGCATGTCAAACGCGTTGACACTTTCCTTATACCGTAAATTGATTTACTTTGGAAACGTCTTTATTTTCTTGTACAGTAACAAATTAACTCCATTTATACAGCCGTATTCGATTCATAAAATATACTTTTTTAATTCATAAAGATATCTTAGGTCATATAAACGTTTCAAAACCATATAATGTTTCAATAAGCACATGACATTACTCTTGTAACTGAATATATATTCACACGAAAGTTTCATTCAATATAAAATATATTGCATAACTTATATATATCCACACTGGTATTTATTTTCTTGTATAGCAACAATTTGCTTCATCGATACAGCCATCTTCGATTCTTAAAATATTTCTTTTTGACCCATAAAGATAATTTAGATCCTATAAACGTTTTAAAACCGTATAACGTTTTAATAAGCACATGACACCAAACTCTTGCAACTGAGTATATATTTTCACAACTTTCATATAATATCAAATATATAGTACAATAAAACCTACCATTATTGGATCCAATGACGACTTACTATATATCTCATCAACAACCATATTATAATTCTAAACATGGATCGACATGATACAACTCCATCTCAAATGTAGTTCCCCTATACAGATACCTGACGCTTTTTTATATGTATTTTAGAAGATAGTATATTCCATAAGTTCAATTAAATCTATTTTGATAACTAATTTTATTTAATTATTGCCACGACTGCAATACAACATCGTAATATACTCATGGATATCAAAATTAAGAAACAGCTAATAATTCTATAAAAAATAATTCAAAAATACAACAGAAAATCTCATTTTTATTTATATAATATGTATATAAGTAGAAATAGTATTCAAAATAATTATTCACCTAAGGAGATTGACAGCGAGTTATTGAAACGTTGAGAATTAAATAAACTATTGGTTGATGTAGCTATATGTAAATATAGTGATCAATCGTTCCTCAACATCACTTTCTTACTTTGAGAAAGGCGAAAGTATCATTATTGCCAGCACTACTGCCAGCACTCGTATTTCATTTTATTTTCATATGCAAATTTCTACAAGAGTCAAGCTGACGATGACAACGGCACACATACACAAAAAAGTATATCTCATGGCAGTGTTGCACATCCCTCAGACCCCCGGTTACCTCCATTTACATAACACGTATGTTTAAAAATATAAAACAGTTAAACCTGTCTAATAGGGTGCTATAAAGAGAGGGTGCTATAGACAGGTCACCTTTAATGTAAATCGCATCGTACTACGTATTTAAAATCGGGCGCTATTTAGAGGGGGCACTATAGACAGCTATAAATCTACATGCTTTTGCGCTGCGTCATCTAGATTTCTTGGATACTTATTGTCTGTGTACTGTAAGCTCTATTTAACCTCCTTATTATTCCATTAGAGGTTTATATACTTAGAAAAACTGTACTATTTTAAAAAATATAATGATTATTTTGCAAAACCGTATGTGTTCGATTGCTAATCAGAGAATTGCAAGTTCATAACCTCTTAGTTGACCACACTTACCATTCCAGAGAGCAAACATAGGGGTTAACCTTTAATAACATCCGATAATGTTAAATGGATATAAATTATATTTATTTATATATATACTCCTGTGAACAGAGAGAGATAAACTTAAGAAAGTAGAAGGAGACATAAGCAACTTTGTTCACACTTGGTTATCTCGTGTGTCTTCAATTTAAAGGTCACCACTGTGTATCAAATATCTTTCATATATATTGTCTGAATCTCGAAATACATGATAAAAGATACATCCTCATTTTCCATGAGCGTATATATATTAATGAATATTTACAAAAAATTTGATGTGTGAGAAATATACGTTCCATTTTTTGACATCCTAATTACCATAAATGTGAATCCTTAAAGTTAGAAGGATCACAAAAAAAGGTTCTAATTAAACGTAAATAAGAATTATAGATATATCGAATTAACAAGATTCTACTGTAAACGATAAAAGAATATTATATAGAACACTAATTAGAGTAATTAAAGAGTTAGATAGAAGAATATATACAATAAATATGTAAGAAAACTATCAATAGACAAGGAAGTAGCTGTCAAAAATGATCTTAAGTTGTCTCTTGTAATGAAATAAGTATTCCGTGAAGAAGCAATATATCAATAATGTAAGAGGACAACAGGTGTCACGAGGGTTGGCTGACACGCGAGGTTGAATGGGGACATTCTGTAGCCCATTCACAAGGCACAATACCATGGCAGCCTCTCTACACCTGAATCATAGATGTTTTCGATTGTCGCTCAACACTTCGCCAAACTGACATTCAATCGAATCATCACAAAACTTTTAAACTTTGATTAGGTATTATCTAAGTTTATTATTTCTATAAATTCTCTTTCTGAAGTGAGATTATAAGGTTCAGGTTCCTAATATAAATTATTGTTTCTCTATTTTTTTTATTTTTAATTACTTTTTATTGTATAATATGTTTATAACTCTATTTTCTCATTTATATACCTCAACTCCATATCAGCCATATCATATACTTCACTGATATTTCCTGCCTCTAAGCTATGAATTTGCATGTCTTTGAAAATGTATCCTCTATGTTTATTATTTTACAAACCGTTAAATTACTCATTTGCATGTTTCTTTGCTATAGATATGTAAATAATATGTGTAAACATATTCACTTCACCCATTAGTATCTACGTTCATAGTGTCGTATTTATGCTTTATCTTGCCTGTTGAAGGGTTTTTACCCGAAAGCTTGCGTCGTTAAATGATTAAAGAAACTTGTCTTCTTTCATTTTATTAAATCACTACATATCTTACTAAGAAGAATCTTCTATATCTATGTTTATAACTGTTTCTGTTTAAAAAAATGTAAATTGACCCAATTATCCCTAGCTGGGATATCCCGTTTTGTGTGTTGAAATAAAGAAGGAGATTATAAGAGAGAGAATATATACTTATGGACAAAACTTAAGGAAATTGTACCTTTTAGCATGTTTAGCGAGATTCAGACAATGACTTTGAAATATATTTAATACAGTGATCTTTATTGAAGACACACGAGATAACCAAGTATGAACAACATTGCCTCTGTCTCCTTAAAAAAAAATAGATAGCCGGTTAAAGGTTTTCTACTTCTTTAAGTTCTGTCTATAAGTTTTCATTTCAATATATTGACTTTCCCTAAAGAACATATATAATACAAAATCCACTGAATGCCATTTTTAAAATTTTAATATAGTTGATACAAACCTTCTCTGGAAATTACTTCATCTTGTATTAGACAAATAAAATGGGAAACTGCAATTTACTTGTTTAACTTGTTTTTCTCGATATGTGATATTGCCATATATTTGTTTTTTTTTTACAAATAATTATTCTCACAGAATATTTATCATTTTAAACCACAGATCATTAATATATATTTTTTTTATCGTAAAGATAGAGGCTGCCTGGCCGGCATTCATAGTTCTTGAAAATAAAGATACTTTGGCCAGTAAATATTTTTTATTATCTCGACGTTTCGACAAAAATCTTTTGTCCTCGTCAGGAGCGAACAAAAATTAAAACATTTGGCAAAGCGTTAAAAATACCGTGTGAGAATGCCCTTGCAGTCTTAGAATAATTTTTAACGCTTTGCCAAATGTTTTAATTTTTGTTCGCTCCTGACGAGGACAAAAGATTTTTGTCGAAACGTTAAGATAATAAAAAAATTTACTAGCCGAAGTATCTTCATTTTCAAGAAATATTTTTTTTATATTTAGAATTAACTATCTTTATTTTTCATCTTTGTGTTTTTCATGTATATAATGTGATTGTGTGTTTTGCTCAAAATGAATTGACATCCTGATGTGGATCGTCCCTCAATTTTATACATAACAATATATCAATATTGAAATACACTTATAGACAAAACTTGAGGAAGTGGAAAGTCTTTTTTTTTTGTCGCCAATTCTGTTTTTTTTTTTTTTTTTTTTAGGAGTTAGGAACAATTTTAATCATACTCTTGGTTATCTCGTGTGTTCAACAAAGATCACTGTGCATCAAATATTTTTCAGAGTTATTGTCTGAATCGCGATATATATGTTAAAATGTACAATTTCCTTAAGTTTTGTCCATTAGCGTTTTTTTTTTGCCTTCAACATCATAAATGAAACGTGTAGAAACGTTTCCAATATATCAGTTTATAAGATTTAGTGATTTATTAATGCTCATAAAAGGGTTTAATTATCAGTATTTGGAAGGATTCTGGGAAATCATGTGTCTATTTATGGTGGGAATTTTCTCCCTAGTGTCATCTCATCCCAAAATGGACGTGCACAATTAATTGATTCTATACGATAAATAATTACCCAATATTTATTAAAATAACAAAATATTGGCTGGATGATGTAAAGCGTTTCTTCTATTTATTGAAGTGCCGCAAGCTTTTTCAAGCGTACAAGCTCTTTAACAAGGCAGTCGAATCAGGCTACTGTGCTCGATTGTGGTATTTATCGAAAGAATTATTGTATTCTCAAGTGTCCACAATGTCCTCAATATCATTAAGCCACCTCCAAATTCCTCCAAAGGCAACTCTTAAGGTCCTTTTCTAAGAAATGTGATACAGTGAGAGAAGGGGTTTATTACTTCATTGCCAGAATTTGGTGATTATTTCTATTCCGTATTTCAATATTTTCAATGATTCAAACTTATAGGATAATCGTCCGTAACAATTAAATTAGGAATTTTGATGATGCTATGGGTGTTCCTGACCTGGCTAACTTGGACTAACCTAGCTTAACTTAACTAAAGTATAAATATATAAAGGTAATATCGCACAACATTTAGTCCATTTCTTGATTCTTGAATGGATTTATTTTGGCATCATAGTGTACTATATGATAAGTTATCACGGCAAATTTTCTAATTGATATTATCCAAAATATCTTTACGCTCCAGAATCCTATGAGACTTATCAGGAGTAAATTGGTGTTAGGATATGGATATTTTGATCTCTTAGAAGCCAGGACACATTTCAAAACTGTTTTCCGCCCAATCATATAACTTTTGAGGGGGAGAGGGGTTATATTGTTATTCTATTTCCATTACTTTTTAAATAACGCATTTTCCACGCATTATGAGATTTCGCTAAAGTTTATCCAGAACTTCTGTGTACGCGGCAAAACTTTGAGGTTGTGCCTGAACTTGTTATATTTATTTATTACGAGGGTGAGTAGAAAAGTAAGGTCTCCTATTTTTTTTCATAGAAAAACACATTTAATCACAACTTTTTATACATCATTGGAAAGGTTGGACACTTTGCTATTTTTCTACATAGTCGCCTTGATGCTCAATCACCTTTTTCATCCTGTCAACCAACTTTGTAATTCCGGTGTTGTACCACTCTCCCGCCGCCTCTTTGAGCCACTTGTCGACCCACCTGGCGGACACCTTTCTGTAGCCGAGGGTCTCAGACACAATCTTGTGCACGGAGAAGTGGCTGCAATCTTCATTCAGGCCATCCTCGATCTCTTCAAGGGTTATCCGCCGGTTTGCGCGCACCATTTCGTCGATTCGAGCCACGCTTGATTCCGGCAAACTCGGCCGCCCAGACCGCTGTTCATCGTGGACGTTTATCCGCCCCTCGTTAAACTCCCGGCACCATTTCCGCACATTTTTGATGTCCATGCACTT
The DNA here is from genome assembly GCA_030710605.1 of Cordylochernes scorpioides. NCBI lineage: Eukaryota > Metazoa > Arthropoda > Arachnida > Pseudoscorpiones > Chernetidae > Cordylochernes > Cordylochernes scorpioides. Next base: position 42,138,494 of record CP092864.1, read on the forward strand.
CTCACCATACACCTCCACTAACTGACGGTGAATTTTGACCGGAGAATTATTTTTCGCATTTAAAAAGCTGCTCAACAAGTGGCTCAAAGAGGCGGCAGGAGAAAGGTACAACACCGGAATTACAAAGTTGGTTGACAGGATGAAAAAAGTGATTGAGAATCAAGGCGACTATGTAGAAAAATAGCAAAGTGTCCAACCTTTCCAATGATGTATAAAAAGTTGTGATTAAATGTGTTTTTCTATGAAAAAAAAATAGGAGGCCTTACTTTTCTACTCACCCTCGTAGATTGATATTATTGATATAAAAATAAACTTTCAGGGGAGATTCTACAAAGTTTTAATCAAGCAGAATTATATGGCACCATAAGTATAGCTTTAATGAAGAAACACAGCATGGGGGGTCAACTGGATTTGACGTTTGAAAGGAAATGTAGTCAAAAGAATTGTTGTTGTTTTTTTTCGGAGAATCTCAATGGTTCATTAGAATCAAATAAATGATAGGTTAATAGAATATTGATAATATATTTGTTATTGTATTTAAATTGGGTTCATATATTACTATATTCATACCAGATATGACAGAATGATAGATATGCCTTTCAAAATTCCACAAAATAATTCCCTTCTTCAATAATTTCAAGGGTAAGGGCAATTTCAGAATGAGGATCATGATGTAACATCAGCGTTTGGCCCACTGATATAACTTAAGTTTCGGACAATGACACTGGCATGAGGGGCTTTGTGACACCTTAAGAAAGAGTTATGAAAACAGTCGAATATACTGTAAATATGTTTCAGCTAGTGATGTGATAGCTATGTTAAATTATAAAATACATCGTATATATCCACACGCAAAAGTAATAAACATAAATATTTTACTTATAAATGACTGCGGCGTATAATTATAAAGCTATACAACCAGTTTAACCGCATAAGTTTCTTTTTATTTATGAAAAATCATTTTTAATTTCAAAGAGAAATAATTTAATATTTCTAACTTTTGGATGACGTATGAAAAGGTTGAATATATGAAGAGTGATGGTCTATATATGAATGGATGACGTATGGAGGGTGAAAAATATGAAGAGTAATGGCGAACGGAAAAATAAAAGTGTCCAGGAGCGGGAATCGAACCCAAAATCTTCTGCTCACCGGGCAGGTGCCATGTCCACTAGGCTATCCTGGACGATATTTCTCCGTCCGTTTACGAACGGAGAAATATCGTCCAGGATAGCCTAGTGGACATGGCACCTGCCCGGTGAGCAGAAGGTTGTGGGTTCGATTCCCGCTCCTGGACACTTTTATTTTTCCGTTCGCCATTACTCTTCATATTTTTCACCCTCCATACGTCATCCATTCATATATAGACCATCACTCTTCATATATTCAACCTTTTCATACGTCATCCAAAAGTTAGAAATATTAAATTATTTCTCTTTGAAATTAAAAATGATTTTTCATAAATAAAAATAAACTTATGCGGTTAAACTGGTTGTATAGCTTTATAAATATTTTAATTGTTTGAATAGAGAACAATACCACATAACTGTATGTCGACAAAGAAAACCTCACAACAATACCACATCACTGTATGTCGACAAAGAAAACCTCACAACAATACCACATCACTGTATGTCGACAAAGAAAACCTCACAACAATACCACATCACTGTATGTCGACAAAGAAAACCTCACAACAATACCACATCACTGTATGTCGACAAAGAAAACCTCACAACAATACCACATCACTGTATGTTGACAAAGAAAGCCTCACAACAATATCACAACGCAATACATCGTCGTAAATAATCTTACAACACCACAAGGTAAATGTATGTTGAGGGAAAAATTCAACTAACCATAACGCTGTACGTCGACGTGAAAAACCTTCAACAACACAATATAGCTGTCTATATAGTGAACAATACCACATCACTATATGTTGTGTCATGATGATAACAATACAACAATACCACAACCCTGTATTTTTTTCGTGGTGTGATAATATTACAATAATACCACAAAACTATATGTTAATGCGGTGATAACATTACAACAATACCACAACGCTGTATGTTTACGCGGTGATAACATTACAACAATACCACAACGCTGTATGTTTACGCGGTGATAACATTACAACAATACCACAACGCTGTATGTTTACGCGGTGAAAACATTACAACAATACCACAACGCTGTATGTTTACGCGGTGAAAACATTACAACAATACCACAACGCTGTATGTTTACGCGGTGCTAACATTACAACAATACCACAACGCTGTATGTTTACACGCGGTGAAAACATTACAACAATTAAGCAACAATGTAACTAAACAAAGATAACCTTACAACAATGGCAAACCGCTGTATAGCGACGGAGAGAAAATCCTAGTCAATTCCCTCAATTTGTTCTAGCTTCACCAATAGATATCAAATAAAAACTGCGAAACAGATATCCATTATTGTGACATATTTCCCTTAACTAAGTGTTTTCTTCTATAAACTGCATCATCCAGAGGATTCACCTTGAGTGAGTAAACACTCCCTTACATCACGTAGACAGGGAGTCACCCTACCGTGGCCCAGGACAACTTGGTTAACCCTTCGACGCCCGTTATTAGGTCCCTGTGGCTTCCTGCCATTCTGACGTCATTTCCTCCCTCATTACCCTGTGCGGGCAGGCAGGTGAGAGGAAAGGGTACCATTATGTCTTGTCAATCTGGCACCGAGTCACAGATGACGGCTCTCCGGACAAATTGTTTTTGTAGGTGTCCCAACTCTGTAGTAGAATCAATTGATTCTTCCACATAAAATCCTCAAATTGCTATTAAACCATTCCTTTTTAAAATTCAATATGCAACTATGTTTTCAATTATTTATAAAATTGTCGTAGTGGTTGGAAAACCTTTCTAAAAAATGTCTGTGACGTTATTTGTGTCATGCGTTGTCCTACTAAAGGCGATTATTGATTATGCTCAGAGTTAGAATGAACTTAATTCAATTAAAATGATTCACATTTGTCGTATATATATTTCCTCTATGTGAGAAATAAGGAAAAACTAGAAAAAAGGTTAGGTGTTAATATTTTTTAAAAAACGAGCATATCCTAACGGCTCACATGAATATTTAAGATGGCAGAGAGCTATCTAGAGGAACAAAAATAAGCTAAAAGTTGATTTAACTTGTTCGCTGATATTTTGCCAACCCATTTTCTTGATAAAGAAAATCCAACAACGAATGTATTTAGGGCTGTTGGCTCTCGTCAGCGTGGCGCAGGCTCTACCTCAACGACCACAAGTTTGTTCTTAGAGTTCCTGAGAAATCAAGAAATTGTCTTTAGTAAAAATTCTTAGAAATGGGCACTACCATATAGGTTAAATTGAATTACTGAGAGTATCACGCGTGGGGCCTGGAAGGAAAAATATAGAATTGTAGATGTCCATGGTTGAAGGTGCTAAGAAGGAATATGTCCAGTTGTTGTCTACGAGTAGTTCTATTCGTGCTTACTCCTTCTGCATCTATATCTTTCTAGAAAATGAGTTTACAAATAAAATAAAGGGTCCTGTGTTAATCTTTAATATGAATTTGAGATTAAACAATGGGTTATCAAAGTAATCGTCACGAAAAGCGCGCAGAGCCAACAATTATCATTAATGGTTTTGAAATATTCGTTGGCATGTGGATGGTCAGAAGAATGTCTCATTAATACTGAGAAGATGAACTCTCAATTCATAATATAACCAGAAATCTCCAACGTTTATATAAATGAATAGCGGTCAAGGAAACCAGAAATTCGTTACATGGTATTGTGTTACTGCGTGACAATGGGAAACGGCTAGCAGTTATCTCTATAGAAATAATATTGATAATATGAAGTAAAAGTATTGGAAATTATACCATACACAAACTGATGACTAGTCCAATTTCGAATTTGATATTTTATAATTATAAAATAAAGTGTTTAATATGACAGCTTTTTATATTAATAGCAAGTAAATATCGGAAACGTTCAAAAGCACATTGGAAAAATTCTGTTTTATAACAGTAATTATGTTTGAAATAATTTATTTGATCTCATCTTTAAATAGTGTCTGGGGATTTTATACTAGAATCTCCTTTTTTATGAAACGATAGATGCACCCTCTCGGAGAAACCTTCAAGTACCAATCACCAAAGTTTCCAGGAAAAGTACCTATATACTTCAACTACCACGTGTACTCAGCAAGCATCACCAATGTATCCAGAAACGAACATCAATGCACATACCTAACAGCAATAACATATTTTCCATAGAAATAAATATTACTTATTTTAAACAACAGCCATAATGTGTTTCCAGCAATAATACACACATTTTCCAGAAGCAATAATCAATATAGCCATTTCTAACAAACAACAGTGAAAACATCAGCAACAATGAGCATTTTTTCAAATAATATCCATAACTAGTTAAGCAATAATCTGTCACTTTTACTAAAAATTTCACAAATGATCCCAGCAAGAATCACCAATGCTACCACTAAAAAACAGCTATGGAACCTAGATAAAATATATGTCTGTTTTCGAATTTACCATAAAATATCGCATTAGAGAATTTGTGTGGGAGGATGTCATAAATTAAAAGTCTAAAAAGTGTCATTTATTAATGTCAATATATAAAATTGTCCCCGTGACAGGTTTTTAAAAATTAACGGTGTGAAAATCTTTGTTCTCTTAACACGGTGTGATGACTGTTCCAAAATTGGCTGAATTGGACGCCATTGTGCTCCCCCAGATCTGGGACCTTTAAAATTGACTAGGGTTCAAGAGAGGCGTCTGTGGATGATTGAAGTTTGACTGAAGGTCTCTCGAACATGTTTCTTGTTTCAAATACACTCATGGACAATACCTAAAAAGTTGTACCAAGTTTATATATCGGGATTCAGATAATAACTGAAGATATTTGATAGACAGTGACCTTTATTGAAGACATAGGAGATAACCAAGTATAAAAAAAAATGCCCTCGTCTCCTAACATCAAAATAGGAAACTTTCTAAAGTTTCGTCCATGAGTGTTCAACGAGTAATTACCCAACCATTACCCAACGCCAATTTGATTATTCAGTTCCTGATATGTTTTCTTGCCACTCACTAGCTTCGGTGTATCTCTAGTTACGATACATTGGACCAGCTTTTCCAAACTTTGATGAATATACACCGATAAATATTATTTTATATGCTTTATATACTCGATACAATTCTAATAAAGAATTTTTGTACATCGATTTATAAGATTTCGAATTGAGAATTTTTTTCTTACCTATACCATCTATCGTATACAACATTATATGAATACGCAAAACTCTCCATTTCAGTGAACTTCGATATTTACAAAATAATACTTGACACTGTAGATTTTTTTACCAAATCGAAATACACTAACGCTTTCGGGTATGCCCTTCTTCAACTAAACTGCAGATCATCATAATAACACTCTCCTTTAGCGTGTCAACCCATTCGTAAGTTAGCTGATGGAGGGCATGCTCAACTTTTCAGTATTTCTCTTCAATACCATTCTCATTAATTTCCGTAATAATTGACTAAGTGTCAATAAAATACTTTGATTTGTCAATTGTGATTAACAAAAGTTGCGGGGTTACCTATTCATTTGCAAATATCAGAGTCCATTGACGTGGATTTATGTATTCACTTAATATCTCAAAATTATTGAGTTATAATGAAAGGCCATTTCCTGATTATGCAACTGAATTTTGCTGATGGTCTTCTGCCATCTATTGGAAAAAAAATTATCAGCTATTTGCTGATTTTTTAAAATTTCCTTAGTTATCCTATATTCATTTCTTTTGAAATATTAAGAAAATCATCACCCAGGAACACGTTTCGGGTTGTTGTCCATCATTTTTTATTATATTATTATTATTCTTATCAAAATTATATATTAGCCTTGATATATTTGGTACAATTGCACAGTTGTTTTATAGTCTGCATTGATAAGGCGTACTAACTGTGGAATTACAAGAAGTATCAAAATAAATTTGTTTTTTTTTTCTATCACACAAGAAGATAGAAAATCCCCATTTCAGAGCCCATTATGATATTACTAACCTTATTTGTCGTCTTTATTAATAAAGCCATATCACATGTTACCCATCAATCTGGTAATCTCTTTATATTAAAAATATTTGATAATCACTCTCATAGGATTGCTTATAAATGTAAACTACTCTTGTACTGAAAAAAAAAGCTTTCAAACCCATAACAAATAAATATATATAGCATTACAGATTTTTTTCCAAAGCCAGCATTCAGTAATTTTTAGTGATCACACGAAGAAATAATGTTAGAGCTATAAATACTAAAATATATGAGCATCATTTCTATACTTCTCTCTAAGTGGTTGGATTCCAAAAATCATCAAAATAAGCTAGAAATATCTTTGCCGTCATCAAAGAATCGCCACAAATGTATCTACAATCACCCGAACGAAACCACAAATTTACCCACAATCTTTACAACGAAGCCACAAGTTCACCTATGATCTCACAACGAAGCCACAAGTTTATCTACTGACCACCACAACGAAGCCACATGTTTATCTACCGATCACCACAACGAAGCCACATGTTTATCTACCGATCACCACAACGAAGCCACAAGTTCACCTATTGATCCCACAACGAAGCCACATGTTTATCTACCGATCACCACAACGAAGCCACAAGTTCACCTATGATCCCACGACGAAGCCACAAATTTATCTACCGATCACCACAACGAAGCCATAAGTTTATCTACCGATCACCACAACGAAGCCATAAGTTTATCTACCGATCACCACAACGAAGCCACAAGTTCACCTTTGATCCCACGACGAAGCCACAAATTTATCTACCGATCACCACAACGAAGCCATAAGTTTATCTACCGATCACCACAACGAAGCCACAAGTTCACCTTTGATCCCACGACGAAGCCACAAATTTATCTACCGATCACCACAACGAAGCCATAAGTTTATCTACCGATCACCACAACGAAGCCACAAATTTATCTACCGATCACCACAACGAAGCCATAAGTTTATCTACCGATCACCACAACGAAGCCACAAGTTCACCTTTGATACCACGACGAAGCCTCAAATTTATCTACCGATCACCACAACGAAGCCACAAGTTCACCTTTGATCCCACGACGAAGCCACAAATTTATCTACCGATCACCACAACGAAGCCATAAGTTTATCTACCGATCACCACAACGAACCCACAAATTCACCTATGATCCCACAACGAAACCACATGTTTATCTACCGATCACCACAACGAAGCCACAAGTTTAACTACCGATCACCACAACGAAGCCACAAGTTCACCTATGATCCTACAACGAAATCACAAATTTACCTATGGTCCCATAACGAAGCCAGACATTTACCTATGATCCCACACCGAAGCCACACATTTACCTACCGATCACCACAACGAAACCACAAATTTACATATGTTCCCACAACGAAGCCACAAATTTACCTACAGATTACCACAGCGAAGCCACAAATTTACCTACAGATCACCACAGAGAACTCACAAATTTACCTGCAATCACTAGAAGGGGAAGCCACACATTTACTCACAACCACTACAAAAAAGCCACAAATTTACCCTCAATCACCACAACGAAGCCACAATATTGACACTCATCCTTTAAAACAGTCATAGACGCCATAACAAGCAGATGGAATCAAGCAGTCGCTCGCTGGCGATAAAAATGCCAAGGACTTCCTAATTAGAAAAGATCCAATATGGCCTCAGCCTTGCTTTGTGGGCCTTTGTGCGGGCCAATTATATCGTAGCGCTGAGGGACAAAGAGGCTAATTATTTATAGAAGGGAAAGGAAAAACCGACACGGTCGGCTGCCTAGAAGCTAAGCCTAACGCCATAATGGCAGGTCTCTAATTAACCCTACTTCGTTAACCTCATCGCCGCTATTACCCTGCAGCGACCGGCCGCTCGGCCCATAGCGACCCACCGTTTAGCCCACCTCAAAAGCCCAGATGTTTTCCCTAATTACAACATAGACCTGCCGGTATTGTACCCCATTGGATCGGTACCCATGTAATTGTCTGGCTGTTTGTATTCCTTGTCTTTTCATCCCTTAGTTTAACTTTTTTGTTGTCTGTTGGATGTATGATCGCTGTATCCTTTCTTGTTAATGTCCTTCTGTGGCCCTCTCTATTATGAAACATGGTGAACATTTAGATGTTTTACTGTTTTTGATAATTAAATGTATATTTAGTGAACTACATATACTATAGTCTGGCAAAGGTTTACAGATTTATTAAATTTTGAAAATAAAATTATGAAAATCTCTATTTATTTTAAGAAAATCGAGAGTTATCAAAATCTAAATTAAATGAATTTTCTAAATTTTCAGGTTTGATTTCTTGTAAATCTACTTTGCAGTTGCAATATATTTTTTGATGCACCAAGTACCATTGCTGTGCTGTTGCCGTTATAAATTTGTCCCTCAAAAGGTAGAGTTCTTAAAACTAGAAATCCTATCACAATATATGTACCATAAAAAACTAATATACAATTTTATTATGTTAAATGATCCGATATCCATTGTCGCATGATTTTTCACAATTTTGGGAGAGAGGATAAGGAAAATCAAATTGTCTCAAATTTGCTCCACTCCAAGTAGTGGAATTATATTCCCCGAGGTGACAATATATACATTTCTGATATCATGATAATGAGAATTATGTTGATGAAACTATATTAACATTTAATGGCAACAATGCCAATTTTATCGTGACTAAATATACATAATGTTATAAAAACATAGGGATCACGATGTAACAATATATACAACTTGTACATAAAAATATATTTAATAAAAAAGGCATTTATTATTTTTATACGAAAAATCTTTTTTACACATAGTACAAATAATTTTAAATATAAAATAGGCGTTATTGTTAATTTTCAAAATATTCACACCCATATTTTACAAAATTTATTTTTGTTCATAATATAAATATATTTATCAAATTTTTCTTCCCATTGAATATAACAAAATATTTTAAAAAACTTAATGCTGTTGACGTTATGTGGCGCTGAGTTTGTTGTTGACACACTTTAAAATGTTATAACACCTTGATAAAGGTTGGCGTTCAGCCAGCTGAAATATTGGTAAAATAAATGATTTTTTTGATCCAATATATGCCTTTTTTATTAAATATTTATCTATGGATTGCTCTATTTTCATAAAAATATATATAATAAGCCAATTCTATTAATGAAACTATTAACATTTCATGGCAACAATGCGCAATTTATCGTGACAAAATATTACAAATAATTATAAAAATTTACATGAGATATATTATTCTCTTTACTACATATATTTTACACAAATATCGTTATCAATAGAATTTTTTGTAAGTTATATTTTCCACTTTCAAGATATAAGATTGCCAATGTTTCACTACATAGAAAAGTCCCGAAATATACAGTGTGGCAAATAATTTTTAAGAATGGGTTTGTAAAATAAAACAGAAACAACGTATCAAATAGTTAATAACAGATATATGTATATAAATTTTAATAGATTTTGTAGAATGTTTTTTAGTAATAGATAGCCTGGGCTGTAATTGTTGGATAACTGAATGCTACGACAGCTAGCGCCACACTGGACCTATCATCATCACAACTGTTTGTTTACCTTCTTCTCTATATTACAATAACTGTTCGCTACCATAACTTTGTCTTTTCTTGCTAAATGGATAATAAAGATTATTATCATATAATCCTCAACGTCCTCATGCCTTCCTACAAGCTGTAAGTACCTAAATCTTACAACAATTAGATTATGAGACTGAATATTGCATGAAATTCAACTAACGAGTTAAGACAAAGAAAAAAGGCTTAGCAAAAATGGCGTCACTCCCGAGCCACGATGTAACCCTAAATAAGCTCGACGGCTATAACTACTCACTATGGTCTTTCAAAATTGAAATGCTCTTGCTAAAGGAAGATCTTTGGGAAGTTGTCACCGAAAATATTCCAGATGAACCTAAAATCGAATGGAAAAAGAAAGACTCAAAAGCTAGAGCTATCATTAATCTAAGCATCGCCGACTCACAAATAGTGCATGTCAAAAACCTACTAACAGCCAAAGCTACCTGGGACACTCTTAAAAATATCTATGAAAGAAAAACACTCTCAGGAAAAATTTATTTGCTAAGGAAACTATACAGCTTAAAACTCGAAGAAGACAAAGACATGCAGCAGCACATCACTACCATGATGGAACTAGTTGACAAACTGCGAACCATTGGCGAAACACTAAAGGACTCTCACATCACGGCTATACTGCTTTGCTCGCTTCCAAAGAGCTACTCCAATCTCATCACGATGTTGGAATCAAGGCCTGATGACGAGCTAACGCTTGAATTCACCAAGAACAAACTCCTTGATGAACACACACGCAGAGTAGAAAGCTCGAAAGACGAAAGCACCGCATCAAAAGCCTTAAAAAGCCTCCACGGAGCTTCAAGCCAAAGAAGAGAAAAAGAGAAGAAATTCTGTTCTTTCTGCCACAAACCAAACCACTCCAAAGAAGAATGTTGGCACTATCAAAAGCGAAACAACAGCAACAAAGAGTACAAATATGAAACTTCAGAAGAGGAAACGTACCAAAGTACACAAATCAGTCGAGTGTCACCCAAGAACAATCAACAAATCAGAGAACAACAAAAGGACCTAACCCAAAAGCTCTCAATTGCACTCAACGAGAAGCAAGTGTACACAACTGGTTCGTCGACTCTGGAGCCACATCTCATATGGCGTACGACGAAAGCTTCTTCACTGAACTTAACAGAGAACAAACACAAAATGTTGTGGTTGCTAATGGCAATAAGCTGCAGGTCAAAGGGATAGGACAAGGAGAAATCAAAGTCATCACACCCCAAGGAAGACTGACACCTTACTACTCACAAAAGTTCTCTACATCCCGGAACTAACAGACAACCTTCTGTCAGTGAGTGCGGCCACCTCCAACGGATGTAAAGTAACGTTCAACAGAGATTGGTGTACCATCGAAAGAGACAACACAGCCCTCGCGAACGGTATACTTGACAATGGAATGTACCGACTCCACCTGGATGACAACCCCCAAACTCGCACATTCAAAGCAAATGTTGCAAAACAAAACCACTGCAAAAACAAAAATTGCCTCATGCTCTGGCACGACAGACTAGGACACAGAAATATAGAATCAATTAAGAAGATTCGAAATGAGAACCTAGCAAGAGGACTAAGTCTAAATAACTGTTCGCACAGCACAGACTGCGTTCAGTGCATTCAAGGAAAACTCACCGAAACCCCATTTCCAAAGAAGACAGAGTACAGAGCAACTGAAACGCTTCAACTTGTCCACAGTGATATCTGCGGTCCATTACCAACTAACTCTCTCAGCGGTAAGAGATACTTCATCACCTTCACTGATGACTACAGCAGATACACGAAGATCTACCTCCTGAAAGGAAAAGACGAAGCCTATGAAAAAATAAAAGACTACGTCATCTCAGCACACACGGAATTTGGAAAAAATATCCAAACCATACGGACAGACAACGGTCGTGAGTACGTAAACCGACAAGTCGAAGATTTCCTGAACCAAAGCGGAATCAAACATCAGCTAACAGTCCCCTACTCACCAGCCCAGAACGGAGTAGCCGAAAGGAAAAATCGATCACTAATGGAGATGACAAGATGCATGCTGTTTGACTCAGGACTCCCACAGTCTCTATGGGCGGAAGCGGTTACCACAGCTAATTACCTACACAACCGAATACCCTCGAAAGCTACAGACAAGACTCCATTTGAACCATGGACCAACAGGAAGCCCAGCCTGAAGCATCTAAAAAGATTCGGATGTAAAGCCTTCGCCTATATTCCCAAGATAAAAAGAAACAAGTTGGATAGCAAAGTTATCGAAGGGATCTTTCTTGGATACGATGATCGAAGCAAAGGATACAGAATCCTGCACGATACAGACAACATCACAATCAGCAGATCCGTAAAATTTATAGAAAAAGAAAATGGGTCTCACCACGCTTCCACAAAAACAACTTCACCACAAGTACTAAGTACAGATCTAACTTCCTCCAATCATATTGGAAATGCAGAGGAAAGTCAGGAACCAGGAACACAACCCGAAAACCTTGAGGACTCAGAAACCGAGGATTACATTCAACCCGGCACAAGCACAGGAACACAAGTAGTCACACAAAGAAGATCCACGAGACCAACAAAGGGAATACCTCCCATAAGAAATGACTACATGCTGTACAAAACTGAAGCTCAAGACATTCAGACACCCACCAGCTACTCGGAAGTCCTACAATTACCAAAAATAGAAAGAGATAAATGGCTACAAGCAATGAACGAAGAACTAAATTCTCTTGAGAAGAACAATGTATGGGAACTAACGCCTCTACCTAAGGACAAAAAGATCATAGGATGTAAATGGACCTATAAACAAAAACTCAATTCCAAAGGAGAAATAGAGCGGTACAAAGCCAGACTCGTAGCAAAAGGGTTCAATCAGAAATTTGGCCGAGACTACGAAGAAACCTTTGCACCAATTGTGAAGCATTCTACAATTAGAGCTTTCCTAGCTGCATCAGTCTACAAAGGGATGCAAGTGATCCACCTCGATGTGAAGACAGCGTTCCTACACGGCGACCTAGATAAAGAACTCTACATGGAACTCCCAGAAGGACTCCATACAAAACAAACAAACGAAGTCTGCAAACTAAAGAAGGCAATTTACGGTCTAAAACAAGCTGGAAGATCTTGGAACACAAAAATTGCAAGCACTCTAATTAAAAATAACTTCAAACAGAGCATTGTAGACCCATGCCTATTCACCAAGAATGAAGAAAACCATTCCATCTACTTGATTCTATATGTGGATGACATGCTCCTTGCAAGCGATTCCGAGATAATCATCCAAAACACTGTAAAAACTCTCGAAAAAGAATTCGAAATAAAGAACCTTGGAGACCCCACTCAATTCATTGGTATTGAAATCTCAAGGAACAGAGAAGGTGAACTCCTTCTGAGCCTAAAGAATAAAATCCAAGAATTAGTTGAAAGGTACAATCTCCAAGAAGCGAAACCTACTTTCACTCCCATGGAAAGCGGATACCCCGGTATATCTGATGAAAAACTTCTACCAAACAACGTCCAATACCAACAACTGATAGGCTCACTATTGTACCTAAGCGTAGTATCCAGACCAGATATCGCAGCTCCAGTCTGCATACTTAGCAGCAGAAACCAGAATCCTAGAAATTGTGACTGGAATGCAGCAAAAAGAATCGTAAGATATCTAAAAACTACTAAAGAACTCGAGCTACGCATATCTAACCAAAAGCCTCCCACACTGGAAGCATACAGTGATGCCACATGGGCAAGCGACAACACCGACAGAAAATCACTAAGCGGAAACTTGTTCCTACTGGGATCAAACCCCATCTCATGGATGACTGGGAAACAAGGTTGCGTATCTCTCTCATCCACCGAAGCGGAACTAATCTCCGCAGCTGAAGCCTCACAAGAACTGTTATGGCTTCTCGACTTGCTAAAGGATCTCGAACTGGAACAGAAAGCTCCAATCTACTTCCACCAAGACAATCAATCATGTCTCAAGATATGTTCATCCGAAAAAGTGTCTTCTAGAACCAAGCACATCGCAACCAAGATCCATCACCTGAAGGATCTTCAGAAGAAGACAGTGATAAAAATGATCTACTGCCCGACAGGCGACATGAAGGCGGATATCCTGACCAAGCCGCTACCAAGGCCGACATTTGAGAAGTTACGCTACAACCTCGTGATGTCTCCACATTCATGCCGGGGATTTGTTGGATAACTGAATGCTACGACAGCTAGCGCCACACTGGACCTATCATCATCACAACTGTTTGTTTACCTTCTTCTCTATATTACAATAACTGTTCGCTACCATAACTTTGTCTTTTCTTGCTAAATGGATAATAAAGATTATTATCATATAATCCTCAACGTCCTCATGCCTTCCTACAAGCTGTAAGTACCTAAATCTTACAACAGTAATAAATGGCAAATAGTTATACGCTGTAAATAGCTCTAAATTTCTGTTCTCAACTGTGATGTTCACTAATATTCATTATAGGGTAATTAAATCGTTGACTAACTGACAAATACGTTAATAATTTCTATTATAATAACTAAAATCATATTAATAATTACTGTAAAAGCTCCCAAACTTGTGTATGCAAGCAAATATCCAAGACGGATATCGCGTGCTTTGTAAATGATAATAATAATAAAGCTAATTCAATTTCTACTATTTTTTTATTCAAAATAATCCCCTCCGGATTCAATACATATGTTACAACGATTTAATAAGGAATTAAATGCCTCTTGCAGGCCACTTTGAGGAATTGCCTCCAAAGTGCTCGTCGCAGCTGTCTGGATGGTCGGGATATCATAAAAAAAGCAACCTTTTAACTTCAATTTTATTTTTGGGAATAAATAAAAGTCACATTGTGCTAAATCAGGCGAGTACGGAGGATGATTCAACACACAGACGTTATTTTTGGCCAAAAAGCGACGAACAGTGAGTGATGAGTGACTCGGTGCATTATCATGCAGCAAACACCAACTGTCTTCATCGCGATATTCTGCACGAATGCGACGATTTCTAGCAATCAAACGTTTCAAAACGTTTAAATAATACTCTCCAGTAATGGTTTGTCCAGCGGGAACAAATTCTTTGTGGATAATACCTCTACTATCGAAAAAGGTAATCAGCATTGTTTTGATTTTTGATGGCACTTTTCGCGTTTTTTTTGGCTTGTGGAGAGTTTTTTTGACTTCTATTCGGCACTTTGGCGCTTTGTCTTTGGGTCATACTGAAAACACCATGTTTCATCACCCGTAACAATTGATTTCAGGAAGTTTGAATTATTTTCATAGGCAGAAATGATGTCCCTGCAATGTGCAATTCACACTGATTTCTGCTCGCTCGTTAAAGTGTGTGGAACAAATTTAGTACAGACTTTAGTTTTACCATAAATCTTCATGCAGAATGGTTCGAATCGTTTCTTTGTTGATGTGTAAAACCTCTGCCATCATTGTTTTCAACAAATTCTCGGACTTTTTCTATACTTTCTGGTGTCTTTGAAGAACTTGGTCGTCCAGTATGCTTATCATCTTCTAGCGTATTTATTCCATCCGAAAAACGTTTGTGCCAAATGAAAACATTTGATTTACTCAAACATAACGTACCATAAACTTGCTTCATCAAAATATATGTTTCCGATGCACTTCCACAAAGTTTTGCATTAAATTTAATGACCGCTCTCTGTTCCATCTCAGAATTCCGACGAACAAAAAATTTTACTTTTCAAAAATCGCCTGTATGTTTTTAAAGAGTTAACCAAAATGGCTGAAACAAAGCCACGCGCTAGATAAGGCTTCGAATATATATACGCATGCGCAATTTCATAACTGGCTCTGCTATTGGCCTTTATCTAGCGCGAGTCTTAAAAATTATTTGCCGCACTGTAGTTGAGTTTATATAACATAATGAATTAAGATTATAGACAATATTTTTATGAATTCCAAATTTTAGAAATTACACTTCTACGAGATATAATGACACATAAAATTTATAATTAAAAAGGCATATTTTGGAATATTAATTATTTCTCTTTCTTTTTTCAATATTTAAAATGGCTGAACGTTATCTTCACCTGGAATAGTTTAATATTTTGGTTTGTCTTCTCTATTAACCATCTGCATATCCTGCTTGCTTTAACACATGAATTCAACATGGTTTATAAAACAATATTTAGTGGGAATAAAAGCTATATGATATGTTACTTCTAAATGAATGTAAATAGTTTTTCATCAATAATTCTGAATAAAATCAAGAAGAAAGGTACT
This sequence comes from Cordylochernes scorpioides, assembly GCA_030710605.1. NCBI lineage: Eukaryota > Metazoa > Arthropoda > Arachnida > Pseudoscorpiones > Chernetidae > Cordylochernes > Cordylochernes scorpioides. The sequence goes on from CP092864.1 coordinate 42,154,510, forward strand.
TACGTTAAGAAATTTCGTCTTTCTTGAACGATCAGTGGTATCTGGACACCCAATTGCAGCCTTATGTTACTTGTTGACATATGAATAAATAATTTTGAAGATGATATGAATTTTAGAAATATGAGATGAAAAATACCATACACGATATGTTATTATATATAAATATATTAGAGATAAATGTCACACAGCGAAGCTCATAAGTGCAGTACTCAATATAGAGAGATGACGAAAATGTACATAACCTTTCATGTAAGTGTTAAAGCTGATATGTGAAACATTAAAGGATGATAAGATAAACTCGGAAAAGATTTACATATAAAGTATAAGTCATTTTAACATTCACTTTAGCGATAAATAAAAAAGGTCAATATATATGATTCCAATCTGGGTAAGAAGATGTTCAGCTTTAAAAATGATAAATATGTGAAAAAATATCGAACATCAAGATTCAAAAGTATACCTTTGTATATTTCCCACTTTCTTAGGTTTCTCAGTCTTGTAACCCCAAGGAGAATCCTCTGTAAGACCTGTGTGTCTTAATAAAGGCTTTTGTGTGTGTGTGTGTGATTCAAAAGTATAGCTTTCAAGTGAAACACACACATATAGTATATTCGACCAATATACTTCATAATTACATCCTTATGTAAAGATTACGCTGAGCAACCACCTTATCCGTTCCTCAAATGGGAGAAACGCCATAGATGAAACGGAAAACGCTGGTGTTTTTACGTGCAATTTTCGTCTTCGAATCAATGTTTTAAATAACATACGCAGCTGCCTTGAATAACTCACATGAAGATAACCTAACATAACTCAAACTAACCTAGTATATCATGAACTTAGTGAAAACTCTCACCTTAAAGCTAACATAACTTAATTTAAACCAAATCCAAAATAACCTAACTTAACCTAAAATTCATTTATCAAATCTAATGTAAATAGATAACGACCATTCAACTACTTTATTAAAATATACAAGGTAGGTTCTAATAAAATTCCTAAGTTGGAGATCCGAGAATAGGCAGAGTTTTAAAGAAATCTTTAGCACCGTTTCGAATTTGAGCAAGTTGAACAAATTGAAAGTATGAATCGCGAGTTCAAACAAACAACAACAAGCAAAGGATTATAAAACTGAAGAAACAAAATTGCATAAAAGAATATAAGAAAATTTGGAGATGGTATAGAATGATAAGGGGATAGAATATGTGTAATAATTATTTTAAATTTTCAATATAATGAAAGTTTCGGAACTTTACGTAAAGTGTACAAGCGAACAATCGAAGTTCGGGGGGAAATCCGAAATTATTTTTAAAAAATCACAATTCATATATTATTCATTATACGCACTGTAAATATGTAAATATTATTGGCTATTTATATAATTTTGAGACCTTTTTGGATATTCCGCTCACCATTGCGATGAATTCCCAAAGCGCACAACATCTAAGCGGTAGTGAAACACAAAATTCGCAATGGTATTCAAAACGACCATTTGAATAAGAGATTTTCGCTATAAATAAAGGCCTATTTTGGAACAAAACTTTTAAATAGATATATTTTATGTGAGTAATTTTGGATTACCTCAAAGAAATATTCGATGCCTTGACTTGACAATAGAATGTCAAAGTTCTCAATCATACAGAATTTAAATGGAGAAAGATCTTCCCAAACTTATCGTTTTAAACACATCATTTTCTATATCAGCCTACTCTGTTAGGATACCAACGCATCACGTGATATCTCTCACTATACAAAGCGAAAGAGCATTAAAAGGTTTTCTTTTTAATTAAAAGCTTAAACCAAAAACGTTGGCGGGCAAATATTTGAGGACAACTACCCGTGATTTTCCGAAGCTGCGAGCTAAAACAAAAGCAGCGACGCCTTAAAAGAAAAGCCATGTTAATCAAACGATATTTTTAAAATGGAAGCAGAAGAGGATAAAGGTCTAAGCAAACATGGAGGCTGTGCAACTGTGCAAACATTGCACATGCTAGCCTCTTCTCCAAATACAGCGCTGTGATCATGCTGCCTTTACACAACACTTTTATTTGAAAGCCATTTTTAAATCATTGTGTGAAAAATAAATCAATATTTTTCTTAGGTACTTTAATGTAACAATAAATATAACGGATTAGAAAACATTTTAATTTTAAAATGCGCGATATGCAAACGATCCTCAATTTTACAATATACAAGATTGATTAAATTTCTACAAAGGTCAGCAATTAATATATTGGCTCATAAAATATTGTTCATCTTAGTAAGTCAATGGCCTAATTCACAATTCTATTTATTATTCGTGTAGCCTATTGTCTTTATAATTCCATTTTTTTAAATTGCGATATGGCATACATATTTCTATATACCTATATGACTATATGCAATCTCTCTCTCTTCTTATTAAGAATATAATATAAATTAATAGCGCATTCATATTTACAGAAGACCAAAAAACTAGTACAGTAAAACCTCTGTGAGAGGACACTCGCCTGAGGAAACCTCTCTACAAAGGAGAGTTTTCCTCCTTATTAGGTGTTGTCCTTTACAGGGAGGTAGTTCTACTGTATATGATTATGTGACTCATTGGTTATTTACTGTATCATATTTAATTAATTATTTTATCATCTTATAGTATAATTGCAAGTAATGAAGAATGGGTACATTTACCATTACTCACAACCCATCTTTTCAAGAAAGAAACGCAAAATTGCATCAATAGCTTAAATTGCAGTGGTTACCTATCTTGAAATCATCTTAAAATCATTCCATAGTTCTTTAAAGCAACCAGAGTAATCCTTATTACAGAACACACTATATTGACCAACAATTCTACTAATGAATAAATATAACCTTGAAAATATATATAAAAAACAGGCACACATAACATTCTAGTATTTAATAAAAACTTCATATATAACACATATGAAATACCACCAAAAATGATACAAATAATTGACATCAAAAGAAATATTATTGTTTAAAAAAGTCATATTATTTGTTACTATTTGCTTAATGTTAACCTTTACTTTAAATTGTATATATACATCTAGACGAGATTTGTGTAATATTTCTATGGAACACAAATCTCTTAAATCTTCTAATTACCTTTGAATAAAATAAATAAATAAATTTTACATATGTCATAGAATGAAAAGTTGTTAACCACATACATAGGTGAAACAAATAGGATAATAGAATGAATGTATGTATTAGAATATTCGATATAAAGGCCAAACATAATCAAGAAATATCGATATACATAGACCAAACTAAACACCAATTTGATTTTATAGCTACCAAATGTCATTACCATAGTGTTGAAAATTAAATGTATATATCGGTGAATATTTATTTGTTATTAATCTGTTTATTCTGTGTCTAGATCAATTGTTAATACTGCCTATTTTGCATAATTTTGTTTGTAAAATAAATTATTCTGTTTTAATTCTTTTGACCACGGGCCAAGGTGTATAAATAGTTTTGTTGTTGAAATAAAGTGTTTGTGTGTCTCATAGTGTTGGTGTGTTGGATTGATGGGAATACACGAGGTAGGCAGCAGCAGAGTGGAGCCTTATTAAGGAATAAAATACAGTCCTCAAGAAATTAAGGAACTATCACATAGCATTCATTCAACATCAAAAAGATATACCCTACAAACATTAATAGTCATATAACACGATAGCATTTGGCAATATAAAAATTATATTAATCCTTCAGGAGCATAATATAATGTAATAGCCAATTAAATATCAAAACAAAATACATATAACATCGGAAAAAATCAACTTATGATGAAACATTGGAATTTTAAAAAAGTACTAAAATATAAGAACTATTCAAATGAAGATAAGGCCGTTTAAGAATTCGTGAGGTAATTATTAAATTTAAGAACTATATATTGCGCGATATCCCGTGAGGGAAACTTGCGCTAAACAATCACTAATTATTGAATCATATACAAGTATACCAAAGTATTCAAAGTAAACATAGGAGGCACTATAAAATGTTAGGTTTTCCTTATATAAAATAAATTGTGTTGAAAAAAAGGAAAGACTGTTAGCATTCTCCTTGACAAAGATGGAATGGTCTTCGAACCCAACACATAGGTATACGGTTTATATAAAAATGGTTTATTTTAAGGAGTTCCTTGTACAGAGTTTTAATTTCTATCGTTTTCAATGAAGGTGCCTAAACGTTTGTTCGCAAAAAAATAATTAGCTACAAAATGTGTCGCTATAGAGAGCATTGGTTATAAATATATATCTAATTTTGTTTGCTCCTGACGAGGACAAGAGATTTTTGTCGAAACGTCGAGGTAATAAAAAGATTCACTGGCCGAAGTATCTTCATTATCAAGAGATAATTATATTTACCTATACACTTTTCAATGAAGAGATTGAAATAATTGATCCTCATAGAGAATTTTTCGTTATTAAGTGATTTCTTATGAATATTTTTGTTCATAAAGAGTTCAAATATAACGAATTTCACGGAGAATCTGTATAAGACTAACGTCTTAATAAAGGCTTTGTGTGTTTGTGTATATATATAACGAATTTCTTTATAAAAATGTATTTAGAGACATCTTTTAGTATAGTAATATAGTTTCGTTATAAGTACTTTTATAACAAATTTCTCATTCTAGTATACGGGTATACAGGCATATAGAAAGTTTTAAATGAAGATATGAAAATATTTTCTTATATAAATAGTTTCGCATAATATTTCCGGTATATTTTATAAAATATAGCTCTTCAAAAATATATCTTTAAAATTTTCAAATATTGTTGCGTTGGTGACCTGATGTATTGGGAGGAAACATCCGAGAAGTCTTTTTTTAATGTTTATTCACAAACAAATGATTTTAGAAAGAACACCTTCTAACTAAAGATTATTGTCTTAATTAATCTTTCAACACAAAATGCATACAAATTTAATTATAGGAAATAATGGTAAATAATTATACCAAACTAAATTATGTAAAAATAATTATACATGAAAGTTAAAAGGAAAAAATAAGTTTTAAAAAGTCACCGTTAAGTCCACGGGAAAAGATGTCGCTGAAACAAGTAGTTTTAGAACAGAGGCACGTGAGCACGCGCCTCGAGCCTCTCTCCCAACAATATAAATATGTAATATACATGTATATAGTATATGTGTATATATATGTTATATTAAAATATTTTATTTAAAATTATGTTATATTAAAGTATTATTTTATTTTAAATTATATTTCTAAGAAAAAATACTCTGCTAAATCGACCGCCAGAGGTCATCTTCCCCTATAAAACCTCATTGTTGTTGTTCCCCGTTGGCCGGCTCAAAACATTTGTACATTATGTAAATAAGCTTTTCTTTTTTTTTTATTCTTACGCCTTAAGCCAGGCAGTACTTTTACCAAATTATGTCTTTTATACATTCCTTAGCTCAATTAAAGCAACCTCTGATCAAAACCATTATTTTTATTTCAAGATTTTTAACCACGACTGCATTACCATACCATAATCCTCAACATGATCTAAAATACACGCAGAAAATATCTTTTCTTTATATAAGATATATATATATATATACTAATTTATAGAAGCCACGATAACTAGAAATATTAGTGTACAATTCATATGATTCAAGCCGCTGCTTATTTCAATTTGTCTTTAAAATATTGTAAATAATTAGTGGCAAATGTATGTGATCTAGTTATATTATAAAAAGTACATAACATTATACTAATGCGGATAATATTATAGTAAATAAACGTAAATACACCATAACGACGCCATTTATATTTATTTTCCATTAAGTAAGCCAACAATAGAAAAAGAAATGGCTTCCAATTTTTCACAATATTTCAGAAAGAGAGAGAGAACGTAATTAGCAGTAAAAAGTGGTTTTTCTTGTAAATGAGGCGTTACCATCGGCTGCCCAGATATGGACTAATTAACTGCACTAAATTAACTCTTTTTCGGTAGAAATTCCGCCAAGATTTTCCAAGTGGCTAAATTTCTGCGCCGGCGCAACTATTGAACCATACGTAGGGCATTGTTTCTTGTTCAGAATTAATCACGATCGTTCTCAATGGAAAACTCTAGCTCTTTTTTTAATTCTAATTAATGAGCACCAATTTACGGTCCCTCATCAATTCTGGGACCCCAAGACTTTTTCTTCTTCTTCTTCTTGCAAGCTTTTTTTTTCTGGCATCCACTCCACCCCTGCGTTCATTAGTCTGCAAGAGCCTTTCCTTTGTTTTAACCCAATTCCATCTTCGCCAGAGCTTCTGACTTTCCACTAACCTATATATATTCACAAACATTCGTAAAACCACTTATTTAATTAACAATTATTTCAAACAAAACACACAATCAATTAAAGATAATTTTATTATAATTTCATTTTTAGACTCCTTCAAATAATTTAATCACTTCTCAAGTTCCTCCCCCTCTCTTCTCATTAAGTAAAAATGTGTTTTTTAAGTGTCATTTAGAGGGCAGAATCTTCTCTGAAAAAAAAAAACACTCTTTATAATTATCCCTCATAAGAAATAGAAACTTGGAAAAAAAGAGAGAAACGAATATTAACAGTTTAACGGCTACAAAAAATAATTGAAAAAACGTTTCAAATTAGAATAAAAGAAATAAGGCTACCAATAAGCATTTTGTGCATGGATTCTTTCAGAAAAAAATCATTTTTAACAAAGAAATTTCTCATTCGTTACGTAAAGATTTCTTTTAATTAAGATGATTAAGCAGCAACCATATGGTAAAAAAGAGTGTATTTTATTAATTATAGGATTATCTTTTCTGAAACAACATCCTTTTTTTTTCTCTTAGTTACATGCTGATATCCATATTTTGGTCGAATAAATCTTTTAATTCTGCTACTGATCATCAGACTCCAACCAGGAGATTTTTGTAGTCATTTTCTAAAACAAATTATGGATGACCATCAAACCTCTTTAGAACAAGAACATTAGAGAATGAGTGTCTCAGCATAGCGAAGAGGTGACCCTGGGCTTGACAGACGAAGTATGTCTGGAATCGTGTACTCCTGAAGACATGAAGGCTGTCCTATTAAGCCCAGCTAAAAGGTAAAGCCGTATTCCTACCTCGGTGTGCCTCAGATGTTCCCACCAACAGGAAATACATTATATAAGGAGATAAGCACCACCACCACCACCACTACTAAAATAATTGAGTAGTGAACCAGCGCAAACCCTGTGGGTAAAAATGGTCACCTCTACATAACATATGATTATGACTGATTCGGATACATCACAAAACATACCAGGTCTATTAGTATGAAACGCGAAAATTTTCAGTGAATTCAAAAGTTCACCAATTCCATACAACAAAATATTTTGTATTCAAAGTAATTGCCCTGATTAGCTATACACTCGGACCACCTTTCAGGCAATTTTCGAATTCCTTGTCTGAAAAATTCTATTCCTTTTGAGTCGAACCAGTCAACAAGCCATTTTCGCAGTATGTCTGAGTTCGAAAATTCCTGTTTTTTTAGGGCGTGTCCTAAAGATGTGAAAAGGTGGTAGTCCGACGGCGCCAAGTCTGGTGAGTACGGCGGGTGGGGTAAGAGTTCCCAGCCCAAGTCTTTTATGGTGTTTTTGACCACCGTAGCGTTGTGGGCTGGAGCGTTGTCATGCTGCAGTATCCGCTTGTTGTGCTTTTCACGCCATTCCGGTCTTTTATCATTCAACGCCTCTCTCAAACTGTGCATTTGTTGTTCGTAGCGACTAGTATTGACCGTTTCGCCAGGTTTCAGGAGCTCGAAATATACTACGCCGGTCTGGTCCCACCATACGCAAAGCATTGCCTTTTTTCCGAAGCGATTGGGCCTAGGCGTCTGTTTTGGAAATTGGCCGGGCAGGCCCCACGACTTTTGGCGCGTAGGATTGCTGAAGTGGATCCATTTCTCATCAGAAGTTACGATTCGGTTCAAAAATGACTTCTTTTCATGCCTGGCGAGCAGCTCTTCGCAGGTTACCAGACGCCGTTCTTGCTGCCTTTCGCTCAACTCGTGGGGGACCTATCTGGAAAGCTTTTGGGTCATTCCGAGGCTGTTTAAACGTAGGGAAAAAGCACCTTGAGACACCTGGAGCTGTTTCGCGAGTTTCTCCTGCGTTTGGGTACTGTCCTCATCCAATAAAGCTTGCAGTTCAGCGTCCTCGAACTTTTGGGGCGGTTTTCCACGTGGTTCATTATCAAGTTCGAAATCGCCACTTTGGATTTTTTTAAACCACCTGTAACACTGCGATTTGCTCAGAGCGTGGTTGCCGTAAACTTCCTCGAGCATTCGGTGGGCTTCAGTGGCATTTTTCTTCCAGTTGAAGGCGAACAACAAAACTTCCCACAAATGGGCACTTTTTGGCTCGGAAATCGTCATTTTCCACGGGCTCCAGAAATTTTCCACGATTTGAATTTTTCTAAAACTGCACGCGTGCTGATGCCACGTGAGTCAAAAAACAAAACGCCTTCAACAGCGCCACCGTCGGCTCAAATAAAGTTGCACAGCGCCTTAGGGCGGCCATTTTCGCGTTTCATACTAATAGACCTGGTATACATTACTTGAGAATAGTTTCGCATTATCTGCTACCTAACATTTACATTATTCACACAACTTAACAATCGCATAATCAACAATGCTACAAAAAAAAAAACATTATACGCACAATCCACAACACTCCAATATCCGCAACCTTTTTGACATTATCCGATATCCTAAAAACTCTATATCCACAACCCTACAATCTCTATATCCGCAATCAAAATGTTGAAGAGAGATTCTCGCTTTAAACTTCGTATTTACACTCTTGGACAAAACTTAAGGAAGTTGTGCCTTTTAGAATGTATATCGGGATTTAGACAAAAACTCTGAAAGATATCTGATACACAGTGATCTTCATTGAAGACACACAAGATAAGCAAGGGTGAACAAAATTGTCTCTTTCTCTTTAAAAAAAATAATAAAAAGAAAGAAAACATCAAAATATGAAAATTCCTTAAGTTTTGTCCATCATTGTAAAACATACATTTGTAAAATTTCATACTTATTAAATAATATCTGGAATGTACAGTAAATAATCATGCCTACTCCTAATATATTGATCTTATTCCGCTTCATGCAGCAATTCTTTATTAAATATATTGAAAACCATCCAAGAATTTTATAATAAACAACCCTTCAGATTCTTCATGGAAATAATAATTTTCAGGAATGAGTCGGAAAATTTCCCCATCTAAATGAAGACATCAAATCTCGCTAAAACCAAGCCTACCAACATGACAGAGAATGATTGCCGACACAAACATTAGAATAAATTAGTCTAAAAAACTCAGCAGTTCCCAACCGCTCCACAGCCAATTACTCCGATGAAATAATTAATATCCAACACACACTGATCAATAATTAAATGGGGCTTGACTCCATTGGATATCAAGAAAATTTAATTTAAAGTCTTGCGCATGCTCTGTAATTATAAGATTAGGCCTAAACGAAGCTTAGCGGATAATCACGCCCCCAGTCCCGGAATAATCCCTAAATTTAAATAAAACGCCGGGACTCCCTCCCTTCCTCCATCCCTCGAGGATTCCATATTAAAAACCCCGAAGTTAACCCCTCACTATGTCGAGGAAATCCCTCCCAGGATATAAACCCATGTTCCCTGGCTTCTCAGGGACAACTTGTTGGATACACTTTCTCGTTGGCAGATTGGAAAACTCTCTCAAGAATTGTAATCATTTTTTTCGAATAGCCTTATTCTCACAACATTCTAGAAAACTAATGAGAGAGACAATAAAAGGGCAAAACCCCCTAACTATATTCAATTTTCTATACTTAAATCTTTATATCCTAAATCGATATTATATTTGATTTTTCCTTCTATGAATTTGTGAAATAACAAATTAATTGTATTTCCATGGACTTACTGAGTACATTCTCCCGTTGTCAGCTTTAAAAATCATCTAAAAGACTTGAATCAAAATTTTCTCTCGAATGGCCTCCTTCCAACTTCTTATGCTCATGGACAAATTTAAGGAAGTGGAAAGTTTTTGATGTCGTCTATTTTTTTTTATTGTTCACACTTGATTATCTAGTGTGTCTTCAACAAAGGTCACTGTGTATCAAATATCTTTGAGAGTTATTATCTGAATCCCGATATGCATGCTAAAAAGTACAACTTCCTTAAGTTTTGTCCATGAGTGTAAATTCTAGGACAAAAAAATAATATAATGAAAGATAACATCCTAATCGTGAAACTGTGGAGAGAAGTTGCTTCTTTATTTATATCTTTCTGATCCTTTTCTTCTTCTCTAAACTTTCTTTAAACCAAAAAGGATTGTTGTTGGATTTAAACTTTTGACCCGATAAAGGGTAAATCCCTCAAGTTTATTCTTATCTAACTTAAATAATATAGTTCATTTAAAAATTATATCTATACATATTTGCAAATGATTAAACTCATGCCTAATGATATACCGGAGACTTATTGGGTACCTTATCCAGTTTCCTCAAATTGGTATCCCAATTCAAGAACTTTATTCACCATTTATCTTTCTAAAAAACTTCCTTTGACTCTTCTTGAATATTAGAAGAATCGCTGTGTATATCTATTTATCAATATGTTAGAACAACACAATGAAAGCCATTGTATATATATTAACATATACTCATGGACAAAACTTGAGGAAGTTGTACCTTTTAGCATGTATATCCTGATTCTCAGACAATAACTCTGAAAGATATTTGATACACAGTGACCTTGGTTGGTGTATTAAAATTAGTTCATGTAAACATACTCTCTCTTTTCCAAACAAATCTCCAACCAACAAATGATCAACAAAACTATTAGAAGCTTCAAACTATCCACACCTTAATAAATATTCTATGTGGATCATCTTTAGTGTAAGAAGCGGGAAAAAAGAACGAAATAAATTATTTAATTATGTTGTGAAATTTTGAAGCAGCTTACGAGAATTGGAAGAAAGTATCTATAGTTTTATTGTTACTAGATTTATAATTTTTAAACCCAGAAATCTATTTTTCCAAAAGTTCTATCAAATATCAGGCAAATAATTTGATTGTGAGCAAAGGCTAGCAGGTAAATATGCAAATACACAACTTCCATATCTTGTATAAGTATCAACTTATGTCTTTATAATGTTTATAGGTTAAAACGTCTCTTTAACTATCACGCAAGAAGTTATGACACGACTTTTAAAAGCCTCAAACTATCCACACCTTTATAAAAAGTCGTGTCATAATTTTTGCGTGATAGATAGATAAAGTTTGAGTCAAAAGGCGATCCATTAATTAAGATTACGAGTATATAAAAGGGCGTACCTGGATCTGTAAAAAAAAACTATTAAAACATTTCGAGAGATTGCTCCCTCTTTATCAATTCAAAATCACTGTGCAATAAATTGATAAAGAGGGAGCAATCTCTCGAAATATTTTAAGAAAAAAATTGTTTTTTTTTACAGATTCAGGTACGCCCTTTCATATAAAGCTAAAGAGACGTTTTAACCTATAAACATTATAAAGACATAAGTATCAGGAAGTTATGTATTTGCATATTTACCTGCTAGCCTTTGCTCACAATCAGTTCATTTGCCTGATTCTGATAGAACCTTTGGAAAAATATATTTCTGGGTTAAAAATTATAAATCTAGTAGCAGTAAAACTATATCGACATTCTTCCAATTCTCGTAAGCAGCTTCAAAATGTCACAACATAATTGCATAATTTCTGATGATTATTTGTTGGTTAGAATTTGATTCAGAGAAAACCACAGCTACATTAACCACAGCAACTTTCCAGTGTCATAGTCCTCCACTTCCATCTTGGACTGGAGTTTCCCATATCTGGAACATGGCTTACATACAATATTTCATATGAATTTAGTAAAGGAGAATTGTTGAATGCAACTATTCAAGCTTTTAAACGGATCATACAAGTGTCTCCCACCTTTCTAAAATCAAATTTGAAATCATTTCAAAATGTCTTCACAAAAGCTTTGGTGGTAAAACCTATCTCCTCACATTGCTGATTGTTGGCAGTTGTAAATCAACAATTTAAGTTTTAGTTTTGACTATGTTAATTTAACTTTAGGTTAGAGCACAACCTAATGAAGCCATCACTGCAAACATTCAAATTAAACTTAAGTGTTGCTCACTTAACACTGAAGTAGATACTAAGCATATTATCAACCAGCAGGTTCTTCTGTAAAATTACATTAACCAATAGTTTAACTCCCGATGATTCATTAACTTGCTGTCATTCTCTTCAGGAAATCACTGAAACGTCGGGGGTTGAAATAAACTATTGGTGGATGTGTCTGAGTATTATTAAATAATTTCTTTCATTCTTTTTTCCCGCTTCGTACACTAAAGATGATTCATATAGAATAAATCAAGTAAACAGTAAATCAGTAAAACGTCTTGTAGATGTGAAATACAAATTAAAAAATAAAATTTGAATTGTAAGAGATACATGCATAGCTTTAAATAAAACTATTAATTTTATTGTGTTATTTTTGTTGGTTGAAAGTTTGCTAGGAAAAATATATGACTACACATAAACTAACGTTTCCCAACTTTTCATTAACTCATTAAGAAGAGGATATTCCCCTGATGAGAGTGACAGCGAGAAACTAAAACGTCAGGAACTAAATAAAATTTCTTGAAAATAAAGATACTTCGGCCAGTAAAGCTTTTTATTACCTCGACGTTTCGACAAATATCCTTTGTCCTCGTCAGGATCAAACAAAAATTAAAACATTTAGCAAGGCGTTAAAAATCATTCTAAAGTTCCAAGGGCGTTCTCACGCGATATTTATTTATTTTTTTAATTATCCCTAGTACACGTGGTACAGGCCATGATAATCATGGTGGGTAGTTAGCGACTGCTTTTACTGTAAGCGCACCACATGTCTACACATGTGAAAAGCAGTTCGACTTTGCACTTACAAATGTGCCAAAGTCCCGTTTGGTTACTTGCACTCGCTGGTTGGGTTGGACTTTTGCAAGAATCGGGGGCCATTGGAGCATTTTTTTTTTTCAATCAAAAAAAAGTGTCCAATGTGCGGGATTCGAACCCGGGTTGTAGTGGTCGAAAACCAAACGGTTTAACCAGCCTTTCACTGACCCCCAAATTTTTGTACAACATCTAAAGCACGAGTCAATAATAAAATTTTAACTCACAAAAGACTGTGATCTTTGAAATAATTTACTGGTCGAAGTATCTTTATTTTCAAGAAATATGAATGCCGGCCAGGCAGCCTCTATCTTTACGAAAAATAAAAATTAGGTAATGCAGCCATTTATTGTGTCAGGTGTTCAGAGATTGTAATAATAATCGGTAGTGATACATTAGAACTTATAGAGGTACCAATAAATAAAGAACCCATCAGTATAACATAAACTTTAATTTGTTTAAATGTATAGTGTCTCACCGTTTTATTCAACCGTTAATTTTCTCTTCTCATCTCCACGTATTCAAGTTAAAATTCCATGTTTAGTATATTTGTTTATTCATGATAAAATTGTGAAAAAATATTCCATAAAATAGTAAAATTACAAACAATTTAGAATTTTCAGTTATAAAAATTTTCAGTTATAAATATCCACGCTGCGCGCGTTTGTTTTTGTAAATATTTCTGGTGGGATAAAAGTCGATATTATAGTAAGCCCGTTGAAGAGCGATTAACGCTTGAAAGCTAGTGTTTTTTTAAATAAAAAAGATACTCATTGTGAGAATATATTTGTAATTTTAATATTGGTTCATAAATAATCACATTTCTCCCAGTATGTACATTTATATGAACACTATAGGTATTATGCATATATATAACCACCTTAAGTATTTAGATCTAACATATGCTCATTCTACTTTTTTTTCTGAATTAAAGACATTTCGGCCAGTGAATATTTTATTATCTCGACTTTTCGACAAAACTCTTTTGTTCACGTCAGGAGCAAATAAAAATTAAAGCATTTGGCAAGGCGTTAAAAATTATTCTGAGGTAAAGGCGTTCTCACGAGATTTTTAAATTTTTGTAAATTTTCTATTTGTTTCTGACGAGGACAAAATAGTTTTGTTGAAACGTCGAGATAATAAAAAGAATCACTGGTCGAAGTGCCTTTATCAAACTATGAATGCCGACCAGGCAGCCCCTATCTTCAAAATACATTCTACATGTATATTCAGGAATGATACTTTGTTCTTCTTCGGGTCGGAAATCGCAGAGAATCTATAATATTAAAGTAATGAATCACACACTTGCCACGTAGTTAATGTTTTAACATAAAGAGAAGAATAAGAGGAAACCCTTTTAGACAATTGAAACAATTTTATTGTCAAATAGTCCGTATTACATAAAAAAGAATGGGTATATGTACAATGATTCATGAATGAGGAAGGCTCCACCACCTTGAAAAGGTCCTTCTCAAGATCAGGAGGGGGTCTTCTTTGACCCACTGCATCTCCAGGCCCAGGAAGTGCTTATAGATGCATGTCTTGGCAGACATCAGGATGGACAGGGCGTCGTGCTCCAGTCCACTTTTAGAAGAGTAATTGAGTTTGAAAATTTGGGAATTCTTAATAAACATTTGAAGACATTTATAGCTGGGAGCTACTAATATCTCTATGAGATGATAATTAAAGGTTTATCGTTGTCACTCAGTCATGGTTGACATAGACACATAAAATTGCCTATAAGGCTTGTAGATTTAGTGAGCGTCACAAATCTGAAAATGTGTCATCTATATACTTATCATTGTATATGCTAATAACAAATGAAATACAATATATTTAGCACATCATCATAACCTACATATATAGGAATATTTAGTATTTAGATAAATGTGGATGGATTTTTAAGAAGAAAGACAACTTCTTCAGTCAAAATTACCTTTAAAAGTGTGCCCCATATTTGACTCGCTATCTGATATTTTACGGTGTTAGTCAAGAGATGGCCCATAGACTTGTTTCTATTTTGACAGATAGATTGATCAATTTCCTATTTAAAAATTCATTGAATGTAGAATTGCATATAGAAAATGACATACGATTAAATATGATTTATTTATACATCTTGTTAATTACATAGCTGCAGAGTATGCAAAATTATTATAATGATAAGATAATTTGAAGAATTAACATATAAAGATCTGTAAATGCTATGCACAATGATTATGTACAAGATGCCACCGATGCAGAGTACGATGGATTATCGCCAATGGATATTCAGCGACACCGCGCATTTCTTTACATATTTGCATATAGAGTGTTAACAGAAAGACAAAAACCATAGGAAAACTAGGGGAAAATACATAAACTCGGTCAAAATAAGATAGTATTAAATTTTGGAAGTTTCTAGTTATTAGTTGCATATTAATGCAGAAGTGCATGCAAATTGCAAGGCAGACAACATCTAAGGAAATATTACGTGGACAAAAATCTTTTATGCATAGATAATCAGAGTAGCCATGACATTTAGCCCCAAAATTAAGTATACAAAAGTATGGAAAAAGCACATGCAATTAAATCTAAACTGTAAAATGACATGCAGTATCTCAAGGGATGGTGCATTAACGGATATGCATATATGCAGAGATACCCAAAATGACCATTATCATTAGCACCAAGATTAATTGTACAGGAGTAAAAAATAATATATGCATTTAAATATGTAGCGATTAACAAAATTAATGAAAATAGACAAGTTTCTTTAATTATTTCGACGACGCAAGCTTTCGGGCAAAAGCCCTTCAACAGGCAAGATAAAACGACACTATGAACGATACTGATGGCTATAGTGAATAAATATACACCTATTATTCACATAAATATAGAAAAAAAGCATGCAAATGAGTAATTTGACTATTTGTGAAAAAATAATAATCATAGAGGATAATTTAAGAGATGCAAATCCATAGCTGGAGGAAAGAAATATTAATGAAGTGTATGATATGCCTGATACGGAGTTTAAGTATATAAATGAGAAAATTTACATAAATGAGAAAAAATACATAAAAGTATAGACTCCAAAGTGGCAGGTTGCATATCAATAAATGTTACATGGACACATAGGTATATGTAGAGTTAGCCAGAGTGACCATTAGTGCCAAATTTTCGTGTGAGAGAGTATTTGAGTAAATTAAATATATTTGAATGTAGATACGACGCATTTAGATTTCAGCGAGACATGTTCGTGGCAACAGCCAGAAATGATGGATGCCACTCTCAGATCTACAATTAAATTTGTAGCGAAGGCAGACAAAAGCCGAGCTGAAATCGAATTAGCGAGGTACTCCACGTAGGTCTGATTAAGGTTGGCAGCATTGTGGCGCTATTCCGAGGCTGTGTCTTTTTCCTGCCAAGACGGATGGCTAAGCAACAATACACACAACCCTTCCCTCTCAGATCAATATGCAAAACTGATGTCTATTGAATTTGTCTTCTTTGCTGGTCTCTGATAAAGATCGAGGGATCTAATGGTTCTTTGTTGAAGGGAGGAATGTTTGCATTTTTTCCCTTTTTTTCTTTCTAATGGAAGTCGATTCTTTAGTTTTTTCCTACATTTCCAGTTATTTATTACATTCAGTTTTAATTTATTTGCTTAGCTTTATTGTAAAGTGGACGAAATAAAGTTTTGACAGGGTTTTGAGATTAGAATTGATATTGTATAGATGAGAGAAATGATTTAATAATTATTTTTCAATCCAATAAACTGAATTATTTAGAGGAAAAACCTTACACACCTCGATTATTCCTCATCTTTGCTGAACATTGTTAATTGTCGCCTAGAGAGACAGTTGTCGTTAATAAATGTTTGTTATTATTTATTTATTTATATAAATGATGACTAATTTCATACGGTAAAAGTGTTTTACTTTATTTCTTTGATTGCAATTAGTATAAAATTAAGAAAAAAGTTATTTCCTTATCGTGCAACTGAAAGTTACTATGGCTTGCGCCATCTATCGGAATAAATATCAACTATTCGTTGATTTTTTAATTATTATAGAAGGACTTTCAGTTTCACGATAAGGAGAAGCCTTTTTCTTAATTTATTTACCTTATCCCAGTACAATTTCACATTTGTACTATTTTTTAACATGTATAAAATTGTGAAAAAATAGTACAAATGTAATATTGTACTGGGATAAGGTGCATAAATTAAGAAAAAGGCTTCTTCTTATCGAGCAACTGAAAGTTGCTGATGGCTTGCGCCATCTATCGGAATAAATATCAACTATTCTCGTTGATTTTAATTATTCCAGAATTGGCCAAATACCCATTCTTGATTAATCAAGAAAAGCTAACCACGGACGCGTTTCGGGCTGTTGGCCCCATTTTTCTTAATTTATGCACCTTATCCCAGTACAATATTACATTTGTACTATTTTTTTCACATTGTGTAGCGTTCTCACGCAATTCTGGCCTTAACTACCCGTTTCATGATTTTTCAGGATGCCTTAAGGACCAATTTTTTGGTCGTTGAGGTACAGCTTGCACCACGCTGATGAGAGCCAACAGCCCGAAACGCGTCCGTGGTTAGCTTTTCTTGATTAATCAAGAATGGGTATTTGGCCAATTCTGGAATAATTAAAAATCAACGAAAATGTATAAAATTGTTTTAAAATATCTAGATGGCGCGTTATTGCTTGTGTTAATTTATGCCTAACTGGCCTTGTCTTTATTGTTTGCGGAAGAGCATTGCTCGGTGCAAATATTTGAAGGTAATTCTACTGTCCTATAAGCTTATGTCCATAGTTTTCTTGAAAACCATTTCTGAGATTCCATCCTTCAGTGCTGCGTATATAAGCAGAATCGTCCAATATAGTATTAGAGCTCTGAGAAGCGGTCTGGTGGATTAAATTGGCGAAACCGCTGGGAAGGTTCACCACTGATGAGCCAAGCCCTCCCAATATATTTTTCATCGCAGTAAGGGCAGTAGAAGTTTGTATTATGTATAAAAGAAACATTCGTGCTTTTAAATCCTTTCATTTTATATATCTAGATATGTTTAATTTATATTGTCAAGTAATCCTAAAACATTTTATTGTATAGACATTCAAAATAAAACATTTTTAACGTTGATAAACTATCTACTGAATTAGTAGATTTAATATACACGTCGATATATTATTTAACCCAAACACATAGCCCCGTTTATCTGCGGAAAATCTAATTTCATCAAGCGATATTAATGATGTCAATGTTTACGCTTAATATAAACTTTTATAAGCTATCAAATTAATTGTATATGATATAATTTATTAACGCTGATATCTCAGCCAAAAAGACTTCAGAAAATCCGCATTAAAAGATATAGAGGCTATGTAGTACCACGCTGAGGAGGGAAAACCCCCCTAAACACGTTCGTGGTTGGCTTTTCTTTATTTTTCATGAAAATGAATTGGCCAAATACCACGGACAAATTAAATCAGCGTTTAGTTGATTTTTCTTCCACTGGATGGCGCTCTGCCATCTAAATTCTCATGTGAGCGGGCTAGTATATGCCTTTGTAGAACGAATAAAAGGATGTCTAATGGTATTCCTCAAAATATTCCCATAGGTTGCTGTGAGAGTTCATGAAATTTGTTTCCCTAACAATAATCATCATGGAATCCAGCGTATATTAGTAAGATTTATAGACCAATAGGGCTCTTTGATGGTGTCATTCAACCAGAAGAAAACAGAGGGCTGCAACATCCAGGCTGTATCCCACGTCGTGGTACTCCTGTAGTTTTTTGAAGCGTCCAATGTCGACATTGTGTTTAACTGACACTCCATACTCCACCTCGACATTGTGTTCAACTCACACTCCATACTCTACCTCCACATTGTGTTCAACTCACACTCCATACTCCACCTCGACATTGTGTTCAACTCACACTCCATACTCCACCTCGACATTGTGTTCAACTCACACTACATACTCTACTTCGATATTGTGTTCAACTCACACTCCACCTCGACATTGTGTTTCAACTCACACTCCACCTCGAAATTGTGTTCAACTCACACTCCATACTCCACCTCGACATTGTTCTCAACTCATACACCACCTCGACATTGTGTTCAACTCACACTACATACTCTACTTCGATATTGTGTTCACCTCACACTCCACCTCGACATTGTGTTCAACTCACACTCCATACTCCACCTCGACATTGTGTTCAACTCACACTCCACCTCGACATTGTGTTCAACTCACACTCCACCTCGAAATTGTGTTCAACTCACACTCCATACTCCACCTCGACATTGTTCTCAACTCATACACCACCTCGACATTGTGTTCAACTCACACTACATACTCTACTTCGATATTGTGTTCACCTCACACTCCACCTCGACATTGTGTTCAACTCACACTCCATACTCCACCTCGACATTGTGTTCAACTCACACTCCATACTCCACCTCGACATTGTGTTCAACTCACACTCCATACTCTACCTCGACATTGTGTTCAACTCACACTTCATACTCCACCTCGACATTATGTTCAACTCACACTTCATACTCCACCTCGACATTGTGTTCAACTCACACTCCATACTCCACCTCGACATTGTGTTCAACTCACACTTCATTCTCCACTTCGACATTGTGTTCAACTCACACTCCATACTCCACCTCGACATTGTATTCAACTTACACTTCATACTCCACCTCGACATTGTCATTAAATCACCCCGCCACACTCGTACATCTCACCACGACATTACCCCACGTCTCCCTGTACTCAGCCATCCACTCCTACAAACAATCGAACCTTCAATTAATCAACCCTCTCCATTAGCTCTTAATAACTTCGTTAAGAAATGATCCAATTTGGAGCCATCGAGGAAATCTTTAAAAGACAATCGCGGCAAAATTACGGCAGGTCATTCTAATGAGCAGTGTCGCCCGCCCGCTAATGGTGCGGTCGCCTTCGGGCGCCGATAACTCGCTCAATACCGCCCGCCGCTGCTCCAAATTGGATTTTGTCCTTTAATTCTTTTTCTCCATAAAAACTTATTTTAAGAATCTATATAATGGCGGCTCATTTGTTCCCTTTGACGCGTGCAACATTAGCGACCCTACGGGGAGAAATTTGAATTAATTTTATAGGGTGGAAGGTAAACTGCATTCTGATAAGTTTGGTGTTTTTTTTTTTGCTTAGTGTGTGAGACGGAATGTTCAACACCCGGCGCTATTCCTTGTGTTACTATATATTTGTTTATATTTTCCTATTCTGGTCATTAAACTCTGGGAATACATGCTGCCATTAGGAATTTCGCCTTGAAAAATATTTATACAATGTGAGCTCTTTACTAAATAAACGAATCCGAAATCGCACCCAAAATTCTCGAGGACAGAATCGCATCAAAGAAGTTCAAGTAATATTTTCAGAAAAAGAAGTCCGTGACATCAACCCTACCGAAGAAATTTGTGATATATCTTGAAGAGCACATCAGCGCTACCAATTAGGATCCTAAACGGTGTTGCTTAAACCTAGCTTCCCACCACATCATCGACTCCTTATTACAATATAATTTCTTTGAAGCTTACCCACCAACAAACTCACAATCAAATTCTTTGAAGATCCATCACGTCATCTTTACCCAAATAGATACTAATTGATATTCCATGAATTGACACCGAGAAGGTGTCTAAACAATATTTAATATAGAAACACCGCATCATCGCCACCACAAAACATTCTAAACTATAATTATTGAGGACAGAGTTCAATCACGATAACAACCTATTAAAATTCTGAAAGAAATTCTTTAAAGATACACCACATCATATAAAAAAGTCCTGAACGATATTCCTTGAAGAGAGATTCTCACTCCATCATCGACTAGAATAAAATTCTAAACAATAATCCTTTATAGAGGTAACTACATTATCACTACAGAAAAATATCCTACATGATATTCATTGATGACCCATCCCATCATCGCCACCGAATATGATCCATTACATCATCATTATCCAAAAAAGAGCCTAATTAATATGCATTGGATGCCCACCCTCCCATCCTCTCATAAAAATATTCTAAAGCATATTCCTTGAAGGCTCACCACATTATTGACACCTATTAATAGACTCACCACATCATCGCCACAGAAGACCCTAAACGATATTCCTTTAAAAGATTCACCATCTTCGCCACCAGAAAGGATTCGTTTAAGAACGACATCCTTGAGAAGACCCACCACATCATCGCCACCGAAGAAGATCCTGAACGATATTTCTTGAAAAAACACACCACATCATCGCCATCGAAGAAGATCCTAAACGATATTCTTTGAGAAAACCCACCACATCATCGCCATCGAAGATAATTCAGAACGATATTCCTTGAGAAGACCCAACACATCATCGCCACCGAAGAAGATCCTAAACGATATTTCTTGAGAAAACCCACCACATCATCGCCATCGAAGAAGATCCTAAACGATATTTCTTGAGAAAACACACCACATCATCGCCATCGAAGAAGATCCTAAACGATATTCTTTGAGAAGACCCACCAAATCATCGCCACCGAAGAGGATTCTAAACGATATTTCTTGAGAAAACCCACCACATCATCGCCATCGAAGATAATTCTAAACGATATTCCTTGAGAAGACCCACCACATCACCGCATTCGAAGAAGATCCTAAACGATATTTCTTGAGAAAACACACCACATCATCGCCATCGAAGAAGATCCTAAACGATATTCCTTGAGAAGATCCGCCACATCATCGCCACCGAAGAAGATCCTAAACGATATTTCTTGAGAAAACCCACCACATCATCGCCATCGAAGAAGATCCTAAACGATATTCCTTGAGAAGACCCACCACATCATCGCCATCGAAGAAGATCCTAAACGATATTTCTTGAGAAAACCCACCACATCACCGCATTCGAAGAAGATACTAAACGATATTTCTTGAGAAAACACACCACATCATCGCCATCGAAGAAGATCCTAAACGATATTCCTTGAGAAGACCCGCCACATCATCGCCACCGAAGAAGATCCTAAACGATATTTCTTGAGAAAACCCACCACATCATCGCCATCGAAGAAGATACTAAACGATATTTCTTGAGAAAACACACCACATCATCGCCATCGAAGAAGATCCTAAACGATATTTATTGAGAAAACACACCACATCATCGCCATCGAAGAAGATCCTAAACGATTTTTTTGAGAAAACACACCACATCTTCGCCATCGAAGAAGATCCTAAACGATATTCCTTGAGAAGACCCACCACATCATCGCCACCGAAGATAATTCTAAACGATATTTCTTGAGAAGACCCACCACATCATCGCCACCGAAAAATATTCAAAACATTATTCCTTGAGAAGACCCACCACATCATCGCCACCGAAGAAGATTCTATACAATATTCCTTGAGGAGACCCATCATATCACCGCCACCTAAGAAGATCCTAAACGATATTCCTTGAGAAAACCCACACATCATCGCCACCGAAGAAGACCCTAAACGCTGAGACAAATCAGAAGCGCCATGCAAATCGGATTAATTAAAGGCAGCGGCGACAGAGCCATTGTGCCGGGTGGATTAGGCTATCGGTCCCTGAGCAGACGTTTGAAACGGTGATAATGGCACTTCTTGGAATTGAAACTGGGGGATGACTCACTGCCCAAGTATCTCCACTTTAGACATTTTTATGATAGCTATAGAGCTCTGTCTTTTATGGAATAGAGCCATCAATGTATGTAGTGTAAATAAGAAGCATGTTTTGGATTAAATATTGATTTTATTAATATAATTATCATTTTTAAAAAGAGCAATGCACACAGACTAGATATATAATATGTTTATTTTATTCTTTAGTGAAGGGAAACAGGAGTTTGTTAACAATTTTGATAAACTGAATATATTTATATTAAGATGATATAAACGTTTCTGCGAATGTATTTTCTATTCATGCTGTTTGGATAAATTGAAACTTTAGAATAGTCTTCAAGTTTATCTAGAATATATTGCGATATATTCATTTATATTATTTCAATGATTTGCCAGTGTTAGGAATATATGATTATTCAGAAATTTTTCGAATGGTGAAGGGGGTGAGGAGGTTTATTGTCTTGTTATTTGAACGACTTCTGATTTTTCTAGTGTCCTTAAAAGCCCAGAGGCACATGATTGAGTTCTGATCATTATTACAATTCCAAAATCATCAAACTGTTTTCAAAAGGTGGTCTAGGTAATATTGACGAATATACACTTAAATGATCAGGTCTGGGATAGATTAATAATTTTTCAATCTTTTATCTCTGATTATCTGTTTTTTTTTTAATTGTTCGAATTCGGCGCGTACCAAGCCGTTTAGAATATGCCAAGAGCTCTTGGGAATGTCAAATAAATATTGGCAAATGATACTTAAGAGAGAAGGAATATTATTAAGATTATTCTTTGAAAATAAACACGCGAAACAATGTGATATTCTATAAAATTTAATTCTAGTTATGTATTTGTTAAAATTTATAATTATGTTAATGTGTCTATGTCTATGTTAAGAAGTCTATATTAGAATAGTATTTGTGTCAATTTTGAAGTTTGTGAAGAGAATTCTAAACTGGCCTCACTTACTCTTGAACCTATGTCTATATTGAATTCTTTATTCTGTTTAAGTCTATGTGTAAAAAGCATTTCTATGTTAAATTTGGGAAAATAGTCTTTGTCTATTTTGAAGCTTTTGAAGAGAATTCTATATTGGTACAGCTTACTGTTGAATCTATTTCTATATTTAAGCTTTGGATTTTATGAATTCCAAGTTCATGTTATGTTCTGTGTGGAATCTGCATTTATTGGTTGTGTTTTTGACAATTGTCTTTGTCTATTTTGAAACTGGGTTCGCGAAAGTTTAAGTTTTGATTTAACTTTCCGTTGAAATTTATTTCCTAAAGAGGGAAAGTATATGTCTATATGTTGAAATCTTCGTTTTTCTTGATATTGAAGTCTTTGTCAGAGGAATTATCCATAAATATTATATGAAGTTGACCATTTAAATAATAAATAATAAAATATTCAGAATAAACTTACATTTTATTTTGTAATTCAGACCACATATTATTTAGTACGTTGTAGCCTCTGCTGAGTGTTGATGATGGTGCCATTAGAGGCGCTTCCCACATCGTGAGATACTCCCTCGCAGATAACCCATCAATTAAACCTGATAGATTCCAGAGTGAACATTGCACTTCCTAAAAATTCTCATTTCTCTCCGAGGGCCCCTCTTCCGTTTTTTGAAGAAGTTTTCGGGGATCAAAGAGAATGCGGCTACTGAAACCACAAAGAAGTTAATCCGCTTTCTTCGAGGGTCCGACCGGATGTGGACAGCAAGGACAGGGGTCGTCAATAAATCTGAGTCAGGTTGTGAATGTCCATGAGGGGCTTCATCCTTTGACTGACCCAGGAATGGTTCTGGTAATGAGGTGTCCAAGAAGATAATGGTGGTTGTGAAACCTAGCGTCAGGCAGTCTGCAGGTGCGAACATCCATCCTCCACTGACAAGCCATTGTACGACGCCCGCCAAATTTCAGGCCATTTTTTCTCGGTGTCCACTCCCCTCCCACCTCATTCTTCAGAATGCCCCGAGAATGGTCAGCGGAGATTTTGTTATTTCAATTAAAATACTTCTTTTTTGACCATCTGAATGGAAGCTACCGTATACGATTTACATACCTCAATTGTCCTCTACTTAAATCACCATTATCATATCCTTACTTTGTGCTTAAATCAACTTCTCTTCCTTTTTATTCTTTAGATTTCTATTCTTTAGCTTGTGGTTAACTGTTGGTTTCTTTCACGATCTCCTCTTCAAACTTCAACAATCAATCAAGTCCTCTTCAACTTCATTGAATACACATTTTACTCATTTAATTGTACTCACTCCTCTTTAAACTTCGGTACAAAGGTGAATACAGGTAATGTCCTGCTCTATTCTATTTACATAATGGGGAGATTTATTATCTCATTTATTTCTATAAAATCCCCTATAAATATAAACACAGCGCGTAACATAAGATGATATTTATCTTCATTTTGGATACATTTTTGGCTAATTCGAGTTCTTTTATTATACAATATTTAACAATAGAGTCGGAAGCGCTGAAAGTTTGCAACAAGTAATAAGAAAGAAGTAACATATTTCAGAAAAATTATTTATATATAAAATAATTTCCTATAAAATATATGTTTGAGACCTATAGGTATACTTTTCCATGTTTAGCCACTTTTTTATCAAAAAGTTCAAGGTAAACAAAACTCATTCATTTTTTACTTTAGTATTCCGACATTAAGATGAACGAGCGAGAAATAGATTATTGTCTTCTTCAAGGAAAAAAATAGTCGGATGCCTATATTTTACGTTCATATAAATATCAGCCGATATATATATATGTTATATTAAAATATTATTTTATTTAAAATGATAATTTCATAGATTCAAATGCTACGAAGTTTCGAACTTTTACCGCTTTTCTTCTTGCAGGAATCCATGGCGGGAGAGCGTCGGAGCGTTGAAGAAGAGCGGTAAAAGTTCGAAACTTCATAGCATTTCAATCTATGAAATTAGCATTTTTTAAATAAAATAATATTTTAATATAACATATATATAAATAAAGATTAATATTCTTTTAACAAGGTAATATTATTATCTAAAATTAGGTGAAAAGTAAAATTTGGATGATATTAGTTCATTTTATTTGAGAAATAATCCTTTAAAATCATAAACTATTATTTTTAATTAAAAATCTTATAATCAATCAATTATATAATATAAATTTTCAAAATGAACGTATTTATGGATAAAAATTATATTCTTCTTTGAAAATATTTTAATTGACTTTAACAAAGTTCTACTTCTTTGGTGAGTTCGGTTTGGTGACATCCCAGATTAAAATGTTACATATTTATCGTCTGATTTGAGAATATTTTAATATGTACAAAGTTTAGAAAAC
>CP092864.1:42180626-42211176 GCA_030710605.1 Cordylochernes scorpioides
TAATTGTTATTATTGTTATTAATTTTTGGAATATTGTTATTGTCACGGATTCCCTTGTCAAATAGGTACTAGGATTGGCAATAACAATCACGTGCAGTTTTCTATCTAAACTTTATTCACTATGCATTATAAAAACAGGCTTCTTTTATAAAGACAATTTTGGATATATATTTACATAAAAATTATTATAAGAAAATTTACATAGCAAATTTGAAAATAGAGATATTGACACTATGCAAATATTATACAGTGACAATATATTTATATATTTAAAATTGTGTTGATATCAAGTGTCTGTAAAAAGGTGTTTTGTTTTGTTCTTTTCAATGACGTAGAGTAGGAGTCTATGGAAATAAGATTTTTGTGGCAATATTGTTGAGGATGCGAGTCCGATGGGGTTGAGCAAAGAGAAGAAGCTGTCTTTAGGTGACAGTCAGGTCAACGCCTGAGTTCAAGGTGAATCAATATAGCGTCAATTGTGGTCGCCATTGAGCTGGGGCGCCGCAGACGTTCTTTGTGGCCTGGGGGCTCATTAGAATAGTCTTGGCAGGGCTTTGTGGAGGGTAGGGGCTGCTGATTCAGTGGCCTTTGTTTCCTCACAGAACGCCCCGCGACCTCCTTTGATATAGCTTCCGACTCGCACAATATCACTCTTGGAAACTTATTGACACCGCCTGCTTTGTCCTTCCCGTCGTTTTCATTTGCGGATCGCACAATGCCGCGGCTCTTTGTCACACTGCTCGCTATTCTCAGATAAGGCTTCAGAACCTTTTCCGTGCAGTTGGTTGCAGTGAGCAGCTCGTGTGGATTCTCTCTCTCTCTCGCTCTTCGAGGTTCGTATCGTGTGCGGTCTTCTGCTGTAGATTATATTTTAGCGTCTGTTTGGTTGTGGTTTGACGTTCTATCTTTGGTTTCTGTATCGATTTTTTTCTTTACGATCACCCCTCTCTTTTTACTATATATTTTAAACACGCTAGTAAAAAATATATATTTATCTTTAAAATTAGTATATATATTTTAAACTAATTCAGTTATATTCTTATTAGAGACATCTTAATTTTTTCACTATAGCCTTCATATTGGAAGTAAATTCCCTAACGAGAGGTTTCTCTACATTAATTCAAAACTGATTCTGAATTAATAGATGTAATGCATGTTTTCAATGCTTGTATGATAGCCTTTGAAAGTAAAATGCATGTGTACGTCGCTAACAGACCATTATAATAGCTGTTGAATATACGATACATCTGTACGTCGCTAAAAGACTAGTATGATAGCCGTTAAATATACAATACATCTGTACGTCGCTAACAGACCAGTATGATAGCCGTTGAATATACAATACTTTGTACGTCGCTAACAGACCAGTATGATGGCCGTTGAATATACGATACATCTATACGTCGCTAACAGACCAGTATGATAGCCGTTGAATATACGATACATCTGTACGTCGCTATCAGACCAGTATGATAGCTGTTGAATATACGATACATCTGTACGTCGCTAAAAGACTAGTATGATAGCCGTTAAATATACAATACATCTGTACGTCGCTAACAGACCAGTATGATAGCCGTTGAATATACGATACATTTGTACGTCGCTAACAGACCAGTATGATAGCCGTTGAATATACGATACATCTGTACGTCGCTATCAGACCAGTATGATAGCTGTTAAATATACGATACATCTGTACGTCGCTAACAGCCCAGTAAGATAGCTGTTGAATATAAGATACATTTGTACGTCGCTAACAGACCAGTATAATAGCTGTTGCATATACGATGCATCTGTACGTCGCTAACAGACCAGTATGGTAGCCGTTGAATATACGATACATCTGTACGTCGCTAACAGACCAGTATGGTAGCCGTTGAATATACAATACATTTGTACGTCGCTAACAGACCAGTATGATGGCCGTTGAATATACGATACATCTATACGTCGCTAACAGACCAGCATGAAAGCCTTTAAATATACAATACATTTGTACGTCGCTAACAGACCAGTATGATGGCCGTTGAATATACGATACATCTGTACGTCGCTAAAAGACTAGTATGATAGCCGTTAAATATACAATACATCTGTACGTCGCTAACAGACCAGTATGATAGCCGTTGAATATACGATACATTTGTACGTCGCTAACAGACCAGTATGATAGCCGTTGAATGTACGATACATCTGTACGTCGCTAACAGACCAGTATGATAGCCGTTGAATGTACGATACATCTGTACGTCGCTAACAGACCAGTATGATAGCCGTTGAATATACGATACATCTGTACGTCGCTAACAGACCAGTATGATAGCTGTTAAATATACGATACATCTGTACGTCGCTAACAGACCAGTATTATAGCCGTTGAATATAAGATACATTTGTACGTCGCTAACAGACCAGTATGATAGCCGTTGAATATAAGATACATTTGTACGTCGCTAACAGACCAGTATAATAGCTGTTGAATATACGATGCATCTGTACGTCGCTAACAGACCAGTATGATAGCCGTTGAATAAACGATACATCTGTACGTCGCTAACAGACCAGTATGATACCCGTTGAATAAACGATACATCTGTACGTCGCTAACAGACCAGTATGATAGCCGTTGAATATACGATACATCTGTACGTCGCTAACAGACCAGTATTATAGCCGTTGAATATAAGATACATTTGTACGTCGCTAAACAGACCAGTATGATAGCCGTTGAATATAAGATACATTTGTACGTCGCTAACAGACCAGTATAATAGCTGTTGAATATACGATGCATCTGTACGTCGCTAACAGACCAGTATGGTAGCCGTTTGAATATACGATACATCTGTACGTCGCTAACAGACCAGTATTATAGCCGTTGAATATAAGATACATTTGTACGTCGCTAACAGACCAGTATAATAGCTGTTGAATATACGATGCATCTGTACGTCGCTAACAGACCAGTATGATAGCGTTGAATAAACGATACATCTGTACGTCGCTAACAGACCAGTATGATAGCCGTTAAATATACGATACATTTAAGACGAATAATCCTTTCAATAATTATAATAACGAATAGATTCAAAAAGGATAAGTTTCTTTATTTGAAAAATCATTCGAGCTTTCGGGCGCAAGCTGCCCTTCTACAGGAATAATAGATACAATTTCAAGTAATCATGTATGTACAGTTATATATATTTCATTTAAATGGTTTCTCGCTTTAGTCTTGTATAGCGTGAGTGGATCACATGCCCGCGTTATTTAGTTTAAATCAAAGAAAATACGCCTCTCTTTATCAAGGCTTTTCTTTGATTAAACTAAATCACGCGGGCATGTGATCCACTTACGCTATACAAGACTAAAGCGAGAAACCATTTAAAATAAAATATATATAACTGTACATACATGATTACTTGAAATTGTATCTATTATTCCTGTAGAAGGGCAGCTTGCGCCCGAAAGCTCGAATGATTTTTCAAATAAAGAAACTTATCCTTTTTTGAATCTATTCGTTATTATACGATACATTTGTACGTCTCTTACAGACCAGTATGATAGCCGTTGAATGTACGATACATCTGTACGTCGCTAACAGACCAGTATGAAAACCGTTGAATATACGATACATTTGTACGTCGCTAACAGACCAGTATGATAGCCGTTAAATATACAATACATCTGTACGTCGCTAACAGACCAGTATGATAGCCGTTAAATATACAATACATCTGTACGTCGCTAACAGACCAGTATGATAGCCGTTAAATATACAATACATCTGTACGTCGCTAACAGACCAGTATGATAGCCGTTGAATGTACGATACATCTGTACGTCGCTAACAGACCAGTATGAAAACCGTTGAATATACGATACATTTGTACGTCGCTAACAGACCAGTATGATAGCCGTTGAATCTACGATACATCTGTACGTCGCTAACAGACCAGTATGAAAACCGTTGAATATACGATACATTTGTACGTCGCTAACAGACCAGTATGATAGCCGTTGAATGTACGATACATCTGTACGTCGCTAACAGACCAGTAATGAAAACCGTTGAATATACGATACATCTGTACGTCGCTAACAGACCAGTATGAAAACCGTTGAATGTACGATACATCTGTACGTCGCTAACAGACCAGTATGAAAGCCGTTGAATATACGATACATTTGTACGTCGCTAACAGACCAGTATTATAGCCGTTGAATATACGATACATCTGTACGTCGCTAACAGACCAGTATGATAGCTGTTAAATATACGATACATCTGTACGTCGCTAACAGACCAGTATGATAGCTGTTAAATATACGATACATCTGTACGTCGCTAACAGACCAGTATGATAGCTGTTAAATATACGATACATCTGTACGTCGCTAACAGCCCAGTATGATAGCCGTTGAATATACGATACATATGTACGTCGCTAACAGACCAGTATGATAGCCGTTGAATATACGATACATCTGTACGTCGCTAACAGACCAGTATTATAGCCGTTAAATATACGATACATCTGTACGTCGCTAACAGACCAGTATGATAGCCGTTGAATATACGATACATTTGTACGTCGTTAACAGACCAGTATGATAGCCGTTGAATATACGATACATCTGTACCTCGCTAACAGACCAGTATGATAGCCGTTGAATATACGATACATCTGTACCTCGCTAACAGACCAGTATGATAGCCGTTGAATATAAGATACATTTGCACGTCGCTAACAGACCAGTATGATAGCCGTTGAATATACGATACATATGTACGTTGCTAACAGACCAGTATGATAGCCGTTGAATATACGATACATCTGTACGTCGCTAACAGACCAGTATGATAGCCGTTGAATATACGATACATCTGTTTCTCGTTAACAGACCAGTATGATAGCCGTTGAATATACGATGCATTTGTACGTCGCTAACAGACCAGTATGATAGCTGTTAAATATATACGATACATCTGTACGTCGCTAACAGACCAGTATTATAGCCGTTGAATATACGATACATTTGTACGTCGCTAACAGACCAGTATGATAGCCGTTGAATCTACGATACATCTGTACGTCGCTAACAGACCAGTATGAAAACCGTTGAATATACGATACATTTGTACGTCGCTAACAGACCAGTATGATAGCCGTTGAATGTACGATACATCTGTACGTCGCTAACAGACCAGTATGAAAACCGTTGAATATACGATACATCTGTACGTCGCTAACAGACCAGTATGAAAACCGTTGAATGTACGATACATCTGTACGTCGCTAACAGACCAGTATGAAAACCGTTGAATATACGATACATTTGTACGTCGCTAACAGACCAGTATTATAGCCGTTGAATATACGATACATCTGTACGTCGCTAACAGACCAGTATGAAAACCGTTGAATATACGATACATCTGTACGTCGCTAACAGACC
The DNA here is from genome assembly GCA_030710605.1 of Cordylochernes scorpioides. NCBI lineage: Eukaryota > Metazoa > Arthropoda > Arachnida > Pseudoscorpiones > Chernetidae > Cordylochernes > Cordylochernes scorpioides. The sequence goes on from CP092864.1 coordinate 42,186,087, forward strand.
AGTATGATAGCTGTTAAATATACGATACATCTGTACGTCGCTAACAGACCAGTATGATAGCTCGTTAAATATACGATACATCTGTACGTCGCTAACAGCCCAGTATGATAGCCGTTGAATATACGATACATATGTACGTCGCTAACAGACCAGTATGATAGCCGTTGAATATACGATACATCTGTACGTCGCTAACAGACCAGTATTATAGCCGTTAAATATACGATACATCTGTACGTCGCTAACAGACCAGTATGATAGCCGTTGAATATACGATACATTTGTACGTCGTAACAGACCAGTATGATAGCCGTTTGAATATACGATACATCTGTACCTCGCTAACAGACCAGTATGATAGCCGTTGAATATACGATACATCGTGTACCTCGCTAACAGACCAGTATGATAGCCGTTGAATATACGATACATTTGCTACGTAGCTAACAGACCAGTATGATAGCCGTTGAATATACGATACATCTGTACGTCTGCTAACAGACCAGTATGATAGCCGTTGAATATACGATACATCTGTACGTCGCTAACAGACCAGTATGATAGCCGTTGAATATACGATACATTGTACGTCGCTAACAGACCAGTATGATAGCCGTTGAATATACGATACATTGTACGTCGCTAACAGACCAGTATGATAGCCGTTAAATATACGATACATCTGTACGTCGCTAACAGACCAGTATGATAGCCGTTGAATTATACGATGCATTTGTACGTCGCTAACAGACCAGTATGATAGCTGTTAATATATACGATACATCTGTACGTCGCTAACAGACCAGTATTATAGCCGTTGAATATCCGATACATTTGTACGTCGCTAACAGGCCAGTATGATAGCCGTTGAATATACGATACATTTGTACGTCGCTAACAGACCAGTATAATAGCTGTTGAATATACGATACATTTGTACGTCGCTAACAGACCAGTATGATAGCCGTTGAATATACGATATATCTGTACGTTGTTAACAGACCAGTATGATAGCCGTTGAATATACGATATATCTGTACGTTGTTAACAGACCAGTATGATAGCCGTTAAATATACGATACATTTGTACGTCGCTAACAGACCCAGTATGATAGCCGTTGAATATACGATATATCTGTACGTTGTTAACAGACCAGTATGATAGCCGTTGAATATACGATATATCTGTACGTTGTTAACAGACCAGTATGATAGCCGTTGAATATACGATATATCTGTACGTTGTTAACAGACCAGTATGATAGCCGTTGAATATACGATACATCTGTACGTCGCTAACAGACCAGTATGATAGCCGTTGAATATACGATATATCTGTACGTTGTTAACAGACCAGTATGATAGCCGTTGAATATACGATATATCTGTACGTTGTTAACAGACCAGTATGATAGCCGTTGAATATACGATATATCTGTACGTTGTTAACAGACCAGTATGATAGCCGTTAAATATACGATACATTTGTACGTCACCAACAGACTAGTATTATCATTTTAAAATATCTTTTTCAAAGGGTTCAGTAGGTCTTCGTACATATATTAAATCTATATTTGTCAAATGTTCAGTGTGAGGTTTACAAGTTGTTTATTTATACAATAAATCTATATTATCTGAAATAATGTTCGGTATATGATTCTATAGGTTTTACTCATGTAATAAATCTGTATTGGTTTGAATTTTCGGCGCGTTCAGTATGAGTTATATATTTATATATAGTAGTTTTCTTTTTTTTTTTTAATTAGCATATGTTGTTTTATATATATGATTGGTAACAAATGTCTAATATGTGGCGCTCATATGTTTATTTTAATTTAGTAGGTTTCGTTCAATGTTTTGGTCGTTGAGGTACAGCTTGCACCACGCTGATGAGGGCCAAAACGCGTCCGTGGTTAGCTTTTCTTGATTAATCAAGAATGGGTATTTGGCCAATTGTGGAATAAATAAAAATCAACGAGAATAGTTGATATTTTTTACCGATAGATGGCGCAAGCCATCAGAAACTTTCAGTTGCACGATAAGGAGATGCCTTTTTCTTAATATATTAATATTTACTTTTGTTTTTTCACAATAGGTCTTTATTGCTAGAAAAATCAATACGGAAAATAATACACGATAATTTTACGTTGAAAATGTCAATATTTCTGATAGCAATGAAATTCTCAAATATGTGATCTTTACATTTCGGCTATCCACTCTAATATAGATAGAATACTTTTAGATGATGATAATAAATTAAAGACAAATCTAAACTATGCTTTGAGCTTCTCCCTTTTCGGGCCAAAAGTTGTAAGAATTGCCAAAATACACTAATGGGCAAAACTTAACGAAGTTTGTCCTTTTAGCATGTATATTGGTATTCAGACAATATATCTGAAAGATATTTAATACACAGTGACATACGAGATAACACAAGACACGCGACACACGAGATAACAAGTGTAACAAAATTTACCAGTCTTCTTAAAAAAAAAAAAAAAAAAAATAGGTTACCGGCGACATCAAAAATTTTCCTCTTCCTTAAGTTTTATCCATGAGTGTATTTTACCTGATTTTCCTATTTTTAGAATAAATAGACTCGCTCTGAGGATTATTCTTGAGTATCTATAAAGCGGTTAGAATATAAAATTCAGATATAGTGTGTGTGCGAGCTTACATACAGAACATTTTTGGAATTTGATTCGTGATCGTAGCATTTCAATTAAAACTTTTACTTTTCAACTTGAGGCTGGGGTAAACATATAGAGAGGAGTTGGTCAAGAATCATAGCGATTGCTAATTTCTGGTATGAATGACTTCGTTTCAATTACTGGAATTCAATGACAAATCTGGAACATTCGCTTGTAATCCAGTATACTTTTGTCCCAGCGTGTCTAACCGTGGTAATCTCGAGCCCAAGGAGATCAATGTGAGAGGAATAATCCGGTCGTTAGGCCTAGCTAATAGGAGCTCCTCATTAGCTTCGCCACCCTCCCAATTTGTGGTTCGCCGCACGCCGCGTGCTGGAGTGGCCGCTACAGTAATGGCGAGCTCCCATCATCCAACTTGTGGTAATCTCACCCGAGAGATTCACTGCTGCAGCACAACAATTTAAACATACAAATCGGATCATCATTGTCAAATTTCTGAGCGCAATTAAACGAAATGTATATCACCTATATATAACAACAGCATAGCTTTATTAAGACCACCGGTCTTATACATATTCACCACAGAAATAAAGGAATAATAGATGGAGCTCCTGTACTCCAGGCAACGCAACACCCAACAACAGCCAACAGGTCCGACGCATGTCCAGTGATCACACATCACACATTCCTTCGTGCATACGTCAAGGTTAGCGTGTCACTGAAAGGCTAGATATCACCTATATATACGTTATTTATATGGAAGACCAGGGGAAAACCATCACATCAGTTTTATAGTTGGCCAGAAAAAAATACTCCTGTAGCTCCGAAAGCTAGAGTTAATAAAAGATAATATACAAGAAAATATATTCATGGGGACTTCTTCCCAAATGGTATGATAAAAGGGATTGTAATATTTCGTATCGCATCATTTTTTTCCCATGAAAATCGTTAATGAATGAGCTAATTGAACCAAGGCGTCTTTACCATCCGATATAGATCAACCACTTTGGATAAATATATATGAGTAAGCATACCAGCCTTAGAACTCATCCATCTAAAAATAAAATTTGTTTTTAATATACGAATATAGCCTGAAACATTTTGTTGATAAATCAAGAAAATCCAACCCCCTCCCCTCATGGAAGAGACTGTTGGGGAAGTGCAGACTGTAGTCCATATATTCATTAAGATATCCATAAAGGCTTTTCGATAAAATGATGAAAGGATATTCAAGGTCAAATATAAGTTAGTGAAAAAGAAGGGGGAAGTAAAAAAGGTAGACCAGAATAGCAGCATGATGAAAGATGATCATGTGTCTTAACATTTCTGGTTAACACATGGCTGATTGCCATCTATCGAGATAAAATCTGATCATCTCGGCATTGATGAGCTTCGGAATATATGCATATTGAGGCTATGAAAATTTATATCTTCGTGAAAAAAAAAAGGAAAACCTTTACAACATTACAAAATCACAGCTATATAGAGATTATACATACCTACAAAAGCAAAGAGCAATAGCTTTAAAGGCGTTATGATGTGGCCTGTTTGATTCCAAATAAAATAAACTATTTCTTTTCTTTGGCAACGACTAAGAAATTTTCTACCATATTATCAACATAGATCAAGAACATTTAGTGTTTTGAAGAGAATAATTTAGATTACTATTTGATTGCTTGTTTTACGAATCTTTTTTACTCTGGCAACGAACTAGACGCTCAACGACATCACATATCGGCAGATTCTCAATATCTGGATTTTGGCCGAGTTTAGAGTTTAGTTACTACATTTTGATCTCTTAGCCAAAAGGTCGGGAAGCGATGACCCGAGTTTAGATCTGTACAAAATCTACCTGAACTCATTAATGTACTTGTATATTTTAATCTATATAGGAGGACTCTATGATCATTTTTATGTAGTATATTTGTTCAAATATTTTGAGACATATAGGTCTTTTTCACTTCAATTTCGCAGGGGTTTTACTGTTTACATTGTATGTTCACCACATGTCTACACATTAGCATTCACAAAATACCAGATATTCGTTTAACCTATTTTGCATTTACTGGTGGGTTTGGACAGGTGGATGTATCGAAGGCCAAAAGTAACAGAACATGTTAGGACAGACTGGATTCGAGAGCCAAAGAGACAGAACATGTCAGGACAGACAGGATTCGAGAGCCAAAGAGACATATCATGTCAGGATAGACAGGATTCGAGAGCCAAAGAGACATATCATGTCAGGACAGACAGGATTCGAGAGCCAAAGAGACATATCATGTCAGGACAGACAGGATTCGAGAACCAAAGAGACAGAAAATGTCAGGACAGACAGGATTCGAGAACCAAAGAGACAGAACATGTCAGGACAGACAGGATTCGAGAACCAAAGAGACAGAACATGTCAGGACAGACAGGATTCGAGAACCATAGATACAGAACATGTCAGGACAGACAAGATTCGAGAACCAAAGAGACAGATCATGTCAGAACAGACAGGATTCGAGAACCAAAGAGACAGAACATGTCAGGACAGACAGGATTCGAGAGCCAGAGAGGCAGAACATGTCAGGACAGACAGAATCCGAGAGCCAAAGTAGCAGAACATGTCAGGACATACAGAATTCAAGAACCAAAGAGACTGAACATGTCAGGACAGACAGAATTCAAGAACCAAAGAGACTGAACATGTCAGGACAGACAGAATTCAAGAACCAAAGAGACAGAACATGTCAGGACAGACAGGATTCGAGAGCCAGAAAATGTCAGGACAGTCGGGATTAGAGAGCCAATTAAACTGAGAATGTGCGAACAGAAGAGATTTGAGAGTCGAAGAAACAAAACGTCCGGAGAGACAGTATTCGAGGAGGGCCAAAGAGACAAAACTGTTGTCGCATCAGTCACCAGTCAGTAATAAGGTTCATTGATTTCCACACCCCGCGCGGGGTTTTTCTCTTATTTCCCGCCAGCTTATCTCCTGCCAGGACTTATCTCTCTCTCTTATCGCCGTTTCCCGCAGCAGCAGCATTCGCCTCCCGCTTTTTGCCTCGGGAGCTCGCACGTGCGTCAGGTGGGACTGTGTCACATAGACACTTTACTGAGGTAAATTCCTCAATGCTGGAAAACTCAGCTCAAAACAGAAATATTGATAAACACGCAACTTAAATCTCTAAAGATAAAGGTCCTTCAAACTCAACAATTTCGTTGGTAAAATCCGAACCAATTTGTATATAAACCTCAAATCCCACTTCTCTAGAAAACGTTTTAATTTGAGATCAATCTCGTATGATTGAGGCTTTCCTCTTTTGATTAGAGGTATATATTCATTCAGTATGTTTGTGTGTGTTATTAAGAGATAATCTTCTACATATCTAAATGGAAGTAATTTATCAAAACTTTATTTTTTCCTGTTGACTAGAAGTTAATAAAGTTGTCAATTGTCTAAATGGCAGGCTGTTGGTAAAATCGATTGACGCTTTATGCAAAAATTTATACATTTCTGATATCTAAATTTCACTTTTTAAAAACATTAAGCTATATTCAATTCGATTTATGGACTCAAAAAAGTGATTATAAAAATAAACAGCTAAAATTTGAATTCCTCATTTTACATCTTGGCTAATTAAGCAAAGGCTTAATAGGACGCTTCAATAGGATGCTGCTGTTGACTTGCAGCATCTAGTGGAATAAATATCGATTAGGTGTCAATTAAAAAAAATTATATTCCAGAATATTGGCTCTTTCTTGATAAATGACGAAAACACATCCACACAGGCATTTCAGGTTGTTCCTCAGAGTGGAATAAGCTCTATCTCAACGACCAAATAACCTGGACCTAGAGGCTTCCTGAAAATCAAAGAATGGGCGTTAAAGACTAAAAATACATACCTTACTTAATGTTGATAAAATAGATTAAATACCTTGATTCTATTACATCAGGTCATAATGGTCCAACTTTTCTCTACTTTCTGCTATGTACCGAGGTAGGAGGTATTCTCTTGTTCTCCAACGTACTGACTGTTGGATATAATCAAAGAGGAAACCTTCAACTGATAGTATTCAGTACAGATTGGGAAAGTCTTCCTATTTTTTTTAAACAGTTCTATGGTTAGTCTTGTGTGGTAGCCTGCTTTAAGTCTAGTTAATTATGATCATTACTCTCTTTTAATTGGTTTACCATCTCTAAAAAAAAAAAAAAAAGGATGAGACACTGGTGTTATCCTCTAAGTTCGAATCTAAGTACCATTGATGTTTGGTGCCATTTATCAAAGCTTTTACGCATCTTATGCTTCTAATTGTTTTATATATACATATTGGTAGGCTTTCATGAAGATAACAATAGCTTATCCTAATGTTATCCCATACATTTATGCTGACAAAAAAATCAATTATTTTATAAAAAATCAAAACTTGAAAGACTAATAATTTCTATTATGCCTTTCAAATTTTACAATATTATTAGTCCTAACATTTCACCGGGTGAAATATAAATATTCTGATGTAATATTTAACAATATGAAACATATAAATGTATATCAATAAAACACCAACTCTATTCCTTAAATGCACTTAATATTTTTTAAACTTCAAATTGTCTCGAAAAGAGAAAAAAAATTGCTATAAAAACGCCAAGCGCCCTGCCATACCAAATTATCTAAGAACTCTATGCCCTGAAGCCTTTTCCCTTTTTTTTTCACCCAGAAGATATTTTTTAAAATATTTTCGACAGCAAAAATATAGAGTTGATTAGAAATATTATATAATTGTGTATAAGTACACTGTTATTAATTGTAAATAGATGTAGAATACTTTGAACAATTACGAAATAAATACCTATATGCATATCCTTATATTGACATATGAATATCCTCAAGTAATATATGAATATTAATTTCACATTCATTATAAGTATGACCTCTGTTTTAAATATAAAAACTGTCCTAAAGTTATTTACTAATATAAAAGATAGCTATACAAATTCACACACACACAATCCTATTTTGCATATTCTTACTATTCATATGTGAGTTGTGCATAGATATTCTGTATATAACTAATCGTTTTTTAACCCATTGTGTATTATTTATCATTGCTTTTCTATATTCTCTTTTTTATCATCATCCAAGTTCCAATCAAAAGATGTTTCGAGAATAAATAGTTTTTGTTACTGTGTGTAAACAATTATCATTAATTTAAATATAAAGACATAACAATTTTTGGCGACGAGAATGGGATGAAAATAGAATATAGAAAATCAATGACAAATAATACACAACACCCATTGTATATTTATACAAGGTCATGGAGACTGCGAATTCATGGATTGAATTTACAATCTTTGTAGAGTTTTTAATCTAAAAAAAATAACTACTAGTTTATAATAAAACTAATAGTTTAATCTTCCTTTATCTTGTTATAGATATCGAGATTGGAACTTGAATTATATAATGCGATATATATAAAGATAATATATAGTGGCGTGAGGATATGATATTCATGCACCTAAAGTGGCCCTCTCCCTTTAAAATACATTAAAACAATGCATTTAGCGAAGACTAGAACGCGGCTGATTTTACACTAGCCTGTTCAGTGATACGCTAACCATGACGTATGCACAAAGGAATGTGTGGCCATTGGACATGCGTCGGACCAGGAGTCTGTTGTTGGGTGCTGCGCTGCCTAGTGTACAGGAGCTCCATCTATGCTTCCTTGCTTCCTGTGGTGGATCTGTATAAGACCGGTGGTCTTAATAAAGCTTTGTGTGTGTAAAACAATGTATTTGTTGCATCACTTCATTATAAAACGTAATGGTGGTGACAAAGAATGATATCAATACCAGTTTTGGAAAATTAAGAAAAACTCAACTTGTATACTTTGGTTTTGGGCTATGGTTCTCATCAGTATAATCTTCAATGTTTTGTACTGGAGCAATTAACCAAATGTATTGTTTAAATGTATCTTTAGAGGGATAGGTGCCACCTTAGGTATATATAACATTTAATTACGAAAGGATGATATTCATATACCAAGAGAGGAATCTTCTTCTTCTTTCTTATCTCCACTCAATCACATTAAGGTATCAAGCTTTTAAAGCTTGAGATTTTTGATGGTGTCTGCCGGGGAAGAGTAGAGCTCATCAATGGATGAGTCAATACAGTCAATAATATGTCTTGGAGTTGCAGGCTGAGAATTGCACTTAGTACATAGTGGGAAAACCCTGCAACCATTCTTGAAAGTCATTGTCCGTAGATGACCAGACTTAAGTCTGGAAATCAAAGACTGTTGTTCTCTTGGGAGGTAAGAACCGGTGCTTGTCCCTCCTGCTCTGTACCAGTCATGTGCAGCATCAGATTTCCATTCCATTGAGAGGAATATATTCCTTTAATTAAGCATCAGAACGATGCATTATGTTTATCCCCCCCAGTAAAATAAAATCGTAGGATTGTATGAAATTGAAACCGCCACTGTTCTGATGGAGGACATAGCCCGAAACCATGGTATACTGGTTGACTCATTGGTTTAAATTTTACAAAGCTGGTGTGGTACATTCTGTGTATTGGGATGTTCTGTGTAAAGAATATCTACAAAAATAGATTGGTGTATTTTTACAAAAAAGGGGCGACTTTTCGCAAAGAAGTTATATTTTACTTGAAAAATAACGTGCATAAAGAGGTGTATTATTTTCCACAATTTATATTATAATATTTATCTTTAAACATACACACAACCTTTATCAAGACACCAGTCTTATACAGATTCTCCTCTCTCATTGCTGACTTACAACGATATCCTCGCGATGATCAATCACCATCATGTGGTGGAGGAGAAAACGATGAATCTAAGTTCTATTTATATTTAAACTTAAAAGTTCATATAGATATGTTAACCATATTTATTGAGCAAACGAACTATAGATTTTTAATGCAGACGATAAAGAAAGAAAGTAGTTCATGTGGCCACCGATTGAGGGCGCTACTGGCACAATTCGTCCATACTTTCCTAAGTATATAATTCTTCTAGTTATATTGTAACAAAATAAAATGTAAAATTTCACGATGGGTTTTCTTTAAATTTAATTTTAATTTTTAATTTTTTTTTTTTTGCTTATCCCTAGTACACGTGGTACAGGCCATGATAATCATTGTGAGTAGAAGAAGGCGACTGCTTTTACTGTAAGTGCACCACATGTCTATACACGTAAAAAACAGTTCGACTTTGCACTTACAAATAGATATGCCATAGCCCCGTTTGGTTACTTGCACTCGCTGGTGGGGTTGGACTTTTGCAAGAATAGGGGGACATTGGAGCATTTTTTTTATCAGAAAAAAAGTGCCCAATGCGGGAATCGAACCTGGGTCGTTGCGGTCGTAAACCAACGGTTTATACCAGCCTTCCACCGACCCCCCATTTAAAATTTAATAGATTTAAGATCCAACCTTTTTTTTTTTTTTTTTTTTGAGTTCGATATTCTCTCTTCCCAAGATCCAAAAAACATTTCGAGTATGATTAATAATTGTGGAAATAAGAACAATTTCATTTTAGACCAAAATGATATTTAAGATCAATATTTTAAAATCCTAAATTCATTTAATATATTTATTAAATATACTCATAGACAAAACTTAAGGAATTTGTACCTATTAGCATGTATATCAGGATTCAGACAATAGCCCTGAAAGATATTTGATACACAATGACCTTTATTGAAGACACACGAGATAACCAAGTGTGAAAAAAATGCCTCTGTCTCCTTAAAAAAAGAAAACAGATGATGGGGAAATCAAAATATGAAACTTCCTTAAGTATTGTCCATGAGTGTATTCGTATTCATTCGATATTTTCTGATGGTAGGAGTGTACTTGCATAATATTCGGAACAGGACTCTGAGAATTATTCATTAGCTGTTTAAAAATAATCCTTAATTTGTAGTGTTTTAAAATTTGTCGCAGCTCATGGTTTTAATATTTGATCTCAGCGCCGATGCATACTTTTTTAAAGATAATAATCAAAATTTATATGGTTACATCAACCAATTTTTTATTTAGTTCCCGAAAAAAACAGACGACAGACGTCACCAACGACTTTCACTTTCTCAAGTTTTGTCCATAAGTCTAATATTAAATATCAAATTATATCAATATTGTAATTGTATACTGAATTAATAAGTATTCTATTACTTTAGATATATGGAGAGACCAATTTCCCACCACCACACCTCTGCCAGGAATTTAGTGACGACTGATCAACGACATTAAATAAACAATAGCCCTTGAAGATGGAAGGATAAACATGGTGACCATATGTGACCATCGGTGATCTTGTATAGTTATATATCTTTTAAATCTACTCAATATTTCAAAAGGTTTTTATAATTTCAAAAAGAATTTCGCGAGAAATCTTACATTTCAAACAAAGTAAAGTTATTCGCTTTATTATCATCACCCAAAATGTTTGCCAAGCCTTTTTAATATTTTCATCTCAGTAAGGACAGTAGCTCTCTGCCTGTTTTATTTGAAAAGAAAAATTTATGATTTAAAGGTTTGAATTCTTATAGATGGCGCAGTTTTATAATTAATATACGCCTAACTGGCTTTATCTTTATTGTTTGCGAAAGAGCATTACTCTCTCTCTCACTTTGTCTCTACTGGTACTTATTCAAATAATATTTTCTTAAATATAACCTGGCTCAGAAAAGTGTGAAACAATTCGTATTATTATCAAATATTTTATTGAAGAAAAATATCATTGAAATTTCACCTATTTAATAAATAATCTTCTACAATTTCATTATTTTCAATGCAAAATATCTTCCATAAAAAGGGGAAACTAACTTTTGGAATAATAAAACCATTTGCATTCTCTTCACATACTAAAAATATATACCCACACCTACATTAAAACTTATATTAGAATTTATATTGAGTATTTTCTTAATGTACCTGAATTCCGAATCCAAATGAGATCGAGAGAAGAATAAATTAAGGTATCATAGCCTAAGAAGTATAGTGTGAAAATTTGCCACTTGGCCCATCCAAAGGTTGTAAGAAGGATACATCCGAATCAGCTAATCTCAGCTGCTGCAGGGAATAACGACCTCAGACTTCCTGAGATCATCTATCATTCTTTCAGCTCTGTCCTGATGGGGTTACACTCGACACTTCACGCTTCTTTAAACCCGCTCCTTTTTTTTTACTTTTCTGCAAAAAATATACAAAACCAAATATGAAAAGCCTTTCTTTAAATGTCTCGTAGTGTTATAATATTAAGTAAAGAAGACGATTAGGTTATTGTCTTATATTGTAGGCTCTGGTGGTTTGGATAAATGAACGCGTCTGGAGTTCTCTCCTGTTGAATATGGTACAAGGGGCCTAATTAAGAACAATTCGTTCAGAAGCTATCCCAATTTTAGATTAAATAAAGCTAAATGTACTTTTATTGTACTTTTAGATCTCACAATTTGGGGCAGATAATACAAGTTGGAAAAACTCGTACTCTCCCCTCGAATCTGACTATTTTCTTGTATTGTCCCATTCTGAGGCGAGATAAACATGTCACGGCATTGGTGAGCATCGATAGGTCTTTCAGATAGATATCTCCAGTGAGATAGATTGAACTTGATCGTAGAAGTTCAGTAGATTTGAAAGTGAATTATTCTTCTAGGACTGTTTCCGATATCTATTGGTGTATGAAGGCTATTCTGGTTTCGGGTAGTTTCATCCTGAAGAGATTATGGAAGAAAAATGTAGCATCTTCACAGGATAGGTTAGAATCGATGCTCATCCCCAGTTCTTGCAACTAGATGAGATAGAATGAAGAAGTTAAGAAGAGTTAAAATGGAATTATTCTTTATTGACACTGATGACGATAACTCTCTCTATTGGTCTTTGATGGTGGTTAGGCCTCAGGTAGTTCCATTCTGAAATGACTATGAGAAAAACATGTAGTTTCCCTTTGGCTGGCATCGATGGTATGTCTCTCAAATAAATATAAACGCTGTTAGAGGTTGAAGAAATCTTCCTTCACATATAAGAATAGATACGTTTAGCATCAAATGGAATTCTTGTGAGGCTTTACTGTATTTTTAATCGTATCGTAAATAGCATTTATTCTTTACAAAACTACATAAAAATCAATGTTTCCTGACATTGCGCACTTTAACAAATATTTAAATTATTAAAGTTACAATACACTGTTATGATTGATAACTCTATGCATTGCAATAACTATTCTTTGCTCTGGTTAGCTGTTCTCTGATTTGGCTTAAGTTTGTGTGCTTTCGGTTAATTATTCTTTGCTTTCAGTTAACTATTCTCTGTTCAGATTTTGCTTAACTTTACTTTCGGTTAACTATTCTTTGGTCTGCTTTTGCTTAACTTTGCTTTCAGTTAACTATTCTTTGCTTTCAGTTAACTATTATTTACATTCAGTTAACTATTCTCTCTGATCCGGTTTAAATATTTAGAGTTTGGTTTAAATATTTTCGCACTTGATAGAACTCTTGTTGTTCTTGAATACGTATTCTCCTCGAGATTTTGATAGGGACTAAAATTCTAATTATAATTTGAAAGATTATATATATAGTTGTAGCCGTTTTCTGTGTCGTTTTTCAAGATCAAGCGCTAATATATTTGTTCAGAATATATGACACATTGTTCCGAGTCTGTGCCATCGTGAGGGGTCGACCCCCGACTCCAGGGTCGCGGTGTCCCCCAGCCGGGGACGTTACGACCAACAAAGGGACCAGCCGTTGTCTCCCCCTCCCTCCCCTTTGGAACGTTGGTCCCTGCTCGGATTCAAATTTGAATCTCCCCCAACCCGCGCCACCTTTGAGAGTTCATTAAATCACACCACGCGATGCCACGATGGCTGACGCAAAAATCAACTTTCAACAATTTATAATTTGATCGTTTGAGCTCTCTTTAACGGCATGTCTTGACTAGAATCATATGTCACATCCTGACATTTGGAAATGCAGATGAAAACTTAGACGACGAAGACGAAGGCATCCCCTAGGCTTACTTACCACGGTTGCTATTTTGGTCGTTTGGAGGTTTTCGAAACTGTAAGTTTTTGCTTAAGTTATAATTTACGTTTCGATTCTTCCATGCCGTTTATACTCTCTATCAACAAAGGTGGTAAATTTACTTTAATCAATTCATACTTCAAATAACTTTTACGTTATGCATACTCTGAATCATTCGTCGTACCTTGATATTACATACATATCTTTGTTATCACCAAATGGCTAACATGATTTGAAGGCTCAGTACTTTTGTATCTTTGGTACGTATGTTTTCACACTTATCCATACTTAGATCTTGGCAGAACGATCTCTTTATGAGATGATAATGAATAAATCTTTAACACTTCGTACTTTATCTCTTTGCCTGTATTATATGTATATGGTTTTAGAAGAATATTCGAGTGAATAATAACAATCCTCTTCCCCCCTTTTTTATACTCTAAACACATCTTCAATTTCAATGCAACTTTGAATCTTAAGTAGGATCTATAATATATGGTTGTGTGTATTTGCCAAAAAAGGCACATTTACATTTGAAGATGTGTTAAATAATTGTATTTTAGTTTTATCACCTCTCTCTCTCTCTCTTAATTCCTTCATCAACACAGGGGGTGCAGCTTAGATTTTATAACATCCTAGAAGGCTTTTGTCCGAATTTGCCTATTACCGGTGCTGTATCATACTATGTTAAGGAGCCAAAGTGAATTGTTTTGAAACAATAAACTTTAGGTCCTCACTCTAGTACAGAACCAAGTGTTGGCGATACGAATATATATATATATATTCATGTGTATATATTAACTTGCTCGGAAAAGGGTTATCTATTTGTTACGCCTAAACTATAAAAAGTCTGAATAAGTTACTGAAACTAAGATAAAATATTTAGAATATTCCTAATCGGGATATATTTATCCATGTCGTTAGAGTGAAATAAATATATGATTTTCAAAATAGTATATTCTTTTATAGTTCAATTCAACTAATTTTGTCCTTAAGTATCCGACAAATTATTCTGAAAAGAGTGGCCATTTAAATCTTTCTCAAACAAACATTAGAATGAAATATGCATTAATAGGTCATCTGTATGGTGACTATTTGAACAGGAATATTATAATTCTTGGCAGTAGATAATGGTTGTCGTTTATAATGTCCTCTCTTATACATGTATGTTATTTGTTAAAGCATATGCTATATAACTTATAATTAGTTATGATAAAAATCTCTAATCAGATATGTCACACCTATTGGATTTCTCTAATTCCTTCACGCCATATCGAGGATATAACAATTTCTTTTTTACAAATTTCATTTTCTACTGCTCTTATTCAAATAATCAGAATATTGGGAGCACATAAGGCTCTGGTTAGTAGTGAAATCCTCCCCAATATATATTGTTTTTATCATTGTAGTGAGGGCAGTAGGAATATTGTATTATTTACGAAGGAAACATTTTCGTGTAAAAATAATTTACATTTCTGAACACACAACACATCATATCATTGAATCTAAATCTCTAAAATACGTTTAGTAAACTTATCAAATATTTTATTCTGTCTACTCATTTCTAAATTGAAACTTTATATAATTTTTATAAGTATTGTCTCTAGTTATTGTTGCCGTTGTTGTTGTAAACACAAAGATCAATAATCGAAGGTTGAAGGTAACGGAATTAAATTATTTTTCAATAACCCACCAGCTACCTAGATCGGCCTAAAGAAAAAGAAAACAGAAGACGCGACTCCTATATGAAAATAAACTCAAGAAAGAAGAAAATGTATACAAAGAGGTTTCGAATCAATTTTTCAAGGCAAAATAACGTAAAAAAAAAAAAACTTGGGAAAAACATCGACTGGGAAAAAAGGTTTGTTAATGGCAGGTTCCCCATTTTTCTTTCCATTTTTCGATATAATTTTTTTTACACTTCTGCCATCCAAGAAAAAGTTCCCTGCCATTTCTTAGACACTTAACCCTATCATTTCTTAGTTTAAAAGGCCTAATCTAAATTGATTATTTTTCATAAACGATAGTAGAATTATATTTTTATACGATTTTTTTTCCAAGGGTGAGATTTTTGATAGTTTTCTGTGTGATAATATTAATGGATTGAGAAATATTCTTTGTGTGAAGTTTATTTATGATTCTAGAGTCTTGTGATATTAATCTACGTGGATCTTTGTTAGAAGCAAATACTATTAATGGAAAGGTTCGTTTGGTCTTATTGTATTATGAGGTTTCTGTAGTTCTTTTGAATATAATTTCAAATATTTTGTAGGTTTGAATTTTCCTTGAAAAGGTAGTATGTTATGAAAATTAGCATGTTGTTCTTAAACGTTTACTACATTCATCCTTATTGAATAAGTGTACACGATTTCTTTATTTATATTATTCATTATCATATATATAAATGCTCATGTGACCGGTCAGAAATTATATGCCTATGTTATTTATATATACACCTAAAAAGTAATGAAGAAAAAAAGAGAAATATAATGAGTAAGTTTTAATTATTATTTTGAGGTGAATATTTTGAATGTATCTCAATAAATATTTAAATTATTTATCGACAAGATTTAACAACGGAATAAAGCATTTAAATCGGCTTTGACACGTCATGAGCTTTTCCACAAAACAAAAACCACTGGGTAACGAAACAGAGATTCTTCAATCAAAAAAAAAAAAGTAATCTAATAAGTGAATTTTTATAATTATATTTCAAAATTTGAAACTATTATAGACGCGTATGATTCTTTTTAAAATAAAACAATTTCTACTGCCCTTACTGCAATGGAAAAAATTAATGTGAGGGCCTGGCTCATCAGTGGTGAACCCTCCCAACGCTTTCGCCAGTTTAATCTACCATACCGCTGTTATATTGCATATTATATAGTGATATTTTTATAGTGATATTAATGCTAGACTCTTGGAATGGGTATTTTAGATGAACTATGGACATAAGCTTTGACGACAGCAGAATTACATGAGCATTTTAGATGGCATTTTTAATATCAACACCTGATAATTTTTTTCTTATTTTTCCACACACACATTATAGTATAATAAAACCTTCTATTGAATTGATTATTTTGGAATAATTTTTGGTTTTACAAATTGTTCGATTTTCTGATGTTCATATTATTTCGATTAAAAAAAATAAAATTAATCTTTAATGATTGATTCATCCGATTTAGCGAATGGTATACTAATTATTTGTATATTTAATTATCACGGTAAAGACACACACACATATGTGGCAATATTTTGAACAATAATTCACATCAATTCTTGTATTTTTCTTTAGGGCTATTATGCAACATCATTTGTTTCACATAACTTAGTATCGAATCATTTTATCTTCAAAAGTGTTATTTATCTAACGATTTCCCAGATTTAAAGAAAAATTTGAACGAAAACAGAAAGGTAGAAATTTGAAATTACCAGAATAAATACTCTTTGAATATTTGCATAAAGAGAAAATCTTTAGAGTTACTCGTTTGTAATAAAAATATTGCAATAAAAAAAACTATTATTTCATAATATACTAGATATAGTTCTCGTTAATAACGATTTTACTTTCAAATAAGTCAAAAAACGATAAATATAATACGCTGACTAAATGGAAAGTGAAGATAATTTCACATAGACAGGCACACAAAAAGATAGATTACACATAAAAAAAAACTTATATATTGTATAAGCAATTCTATAATAAAGGAAGGTGTCAGATTCTTTTCTTGTGTAAAGTGTGCAGCGGCATCTCTAAAGCAGCCGAAAAGTGAGAAGCAGAAGATTATAGAAAAGATGGCGGTATCGTTTATGTCATCAGACGATACAATATACCGCGGGGTCAGCTTGTCAGCCATGATGTCCACAGGTGCGAACCAATCACACCTTCAGAAGCTTGTCCTCGACAGCTTTCCTTTGAAAAGTACCGACAGAGCTTTGGGGAAGTATGACGTCTTAGAATGATAGAAGAAACCCACCCATGGTGATTCAACACATATCTTCCCACGCAAACCACCTCGCTCTATATGCAATTTTACAGCAAGAAGCGAAGACTAAATGACGATAGTTTAAATACCATATTTACATATTTGTTTGTAACAAATGAAAACATTAAGACACGAATGTTTTCTTTCACAAATAAATCAAATTTCTACTGACTTTACTGCGATTAAAAATATTTGGGAGTGCTTGGCTTATCAGTGGTGAACCCTCCCAGAGGTTTCGCCAATTTTTTTAATCTACCAGACCGCTTCTTTAGAGTTCTAATACTGTATTGGATCATTTTGATTATATATGCTACACTTAAGTGTAGAATCTCAGAAATGGTATTTAAGCAAACTCTATGGACATAAGCTTTTAGGACAGTAGTTGCATGGATAACTCACAGGAAAATGTTAAACGTAATTCACATATGATATTTATCTGTACGTGATCCATGCAATTACTGTTCTTGAGCTAGATAACATTCAAATAAGTTCTTGTGTAAATATATTTTCATGTAGAATAGTGAGAAATGATAGAAACCTTGTTGAAATTACAATAGAGAGAAAATAATTACATATCTGTTTTTAATATCGGAGATACAGTGGACCCTCGGTTTACGAGCACCTTGGAGTACGAGCTTTTCGCAGAACGAGCAAAATTTTTTGAAAAATTTTACCTCGGATTACGAGTGAAATTTCGCATTACGAGCAACTCGTGATGGTTGCCCGTAATCGTGATGGATGAAAATTCACTGGGATCCCTCCCTTCAGATCAGATTCGGGAAATATGTAAAATGTGAGAAACTGTGCAATTGTTCGTAGCAAGAAGAATTGCCCGAGTTTCAATTATTAAAAATAAGAAATTAGTTTCGCACTACGAGCGTTTTGGAGTACGAGCATGGCTCTGGAACGGATTATGCTCGCAAACCGAGGGTCCACTGTATAGAGATAAAGGATTATAAGTTTAATATTTTCAATCATCACACATATACCTATTATATATATTAAAGAAAATATCAGGTGTTGATATTAAAATCAAAATCGACATATTTATACAGCTCACATAAGCTTTTCAGATAGCTGAGGCCATTTAGTGGGAAGAATATAAACTAAAAGTTGATTTAGGCTTGTTCCATATTATTTGGTCAACCTAGTTCTTAATAAATCAAGAAAATCCAACCACGAACGCGTTTGGGGCTGTTGGCACTCATCAACGTGGTGCAGGTTGTACTTTAAAGACCATATTTTTGTTGGCCAAATATAATTGAACAACCCTAAATCAATTCTTAGTTGATTTTTGTTCCAATAGATATCGCTCAGCCATTGAAAAATCTTATGTTAGCTGTCAGGATATGCCTATTCTAAATTCGAAACTATTTTAAAGGCGTAAGATTCTTTTTGGATTTAAACAATTTATACTTCCCTTACTGCAATAGAAAAAATAAAGGGAGGGCCTGGCTCATCAGTGGTGAACCCTCCCAGTTAGGTGACCCTACCAGGTAGATTAAACTGGCGAAACCGCTGGGAGGGTTCACCACTGATGAGCCAGGCCCTCCCTACAATTTTTCCATTGCAGTAAGGGCAGTAGAAATTGTTTAATTTTAAAAAGAATCTTACGCCTTAGGTGCCTCAACCTTCTAGTCTTCTTCTTCTTTCTTATCTTCACTCAATCATATTAGGATATCAATTTGTAACCCTTGATGGTGTCTGTTTGACAACCATCATGACTGGGTGAAGTAGAATGCGTCTGCCTTTGTCATTAAGACTGGAAGCACTACTCAGTGACAAGCCGACTTAGCTCTAAAAGAAATGGCCGTCTCTGACATGAGGAACAGACGCCATGTGCAGCTGCTCCTAACATGGAGTACAAACGCTGTTCATTCCTGTATCCCTGGATCAGGAGCCCTTACAGGGTACCCGCTGAGCCCAGGTTTTTTACCGAGCTTGTTACTGCTCCCCCTCCTCCTTTTTCATCCGGGCTTGGGACCGGCGGTAAAGGCGGAGTTAACCTTCTAGTACAACCTCAAGACTCACGTAACGATGTAGGTATTAATAGCAGTACCGTGAAGCTGATTAAGCTTCGAACTCCTTTTCATCTTAGCGTTATTTCAATATCGAGATACGTTAACTGGCAAAATTGACTAACAACGTCATTTAAAAAAACTTATTCAAGATAATTAATCAACGACTTATCTTGTTAGCTCTAAACCCAGTTGGACATGAGACTCAATTCACATCCTGGTAATAGGTTTTAATTCTTGAAACAGATACAAGCTATCCATCAACGACCCACATTTCCACGTCAAGATCGTTTGACAAAACTATCTGCATCTCCTGGCATGAACCTGTTAACCACAAGTAGCAGTTTGACACAAATGTTTACATGTTTTAAAGCGTCGCGACAATCTCCACTGATTAGGCACAATACCTCTAGTAAAACAATCCTCACAGGTCGAATCTACCACAATAGATCCGGCTCTCTCTCCCGGTTATACCACCACAGAACCGACTCTATCTCTCCACTCTTCCACCACAGGCCCGGCTCTACCACCAAAGAACCTATTCTTACACTACAGACCGGCTTTATCACCGCAGACCCGGTTCTACCATCAGAGAGATCCGACGATAATTGTCGACTCTACCACAACAGACTCGATTTTTACCACCACAGACCAGATTCTACGACCACAGACCCGTCTCTACGACCTCAGACCTGACTCTATCATCACAGACCTGACTCTAACACCATATAGCCGTTTCTACCACCACAGACCCGGCACTTCCACCACAGTTGTACCTCCCGGCTGGCGAGCTATCAAGTCCCCAACTGATTGCCGGCCCAGCTGGCCAAACAAAGCCACCCGCCTAATGAATACCAAAAAACGGCGCGTGGCGACGACAGCCGATCGACCAGGGTAGAATTATCCAAATAAATATCTCGCTGCGGCACCCCAAACTCCACCCATTCTTTCCTGTTAATTTCTCCTCCGCCCAACGATCTAGTTTTCTGATTTGGAAAGGTCTCGTTTTAATCATGGAGGCTTTTGATTTGTTGCCGTTTGAAGATTTACTCTCTCTCTCTCTCACTCTTTTTGTAAACTCTTCTGTATCTGTTTGGGACATTTCTTCACGACTTCTTATTTTTATGTTAATGTGAATGCTGTGATCTATAACTATGCAAGGGTCATCTGAGAAAATGAACCTTTTATTAAAAATACGATGTGTGTTTATTAGTATGGCGTGGTTTAGCTATGGGTACAAGTGATTATATTCTCTCTGTGAAAAAAGAAACAACTCTCTGGATTAGTTTAATTAATAATGATAAGGCACAATTTGGATTATTAACAATACAGTTATCAGCGTCATAATCAAGCAACAATTCTTAATCAATTCTGTCACAGTTTGCTTTGTGAATGGAATAAATACCCAAATATGGCCATTTCTCATAACCATCGGTGGTTCAGTGGTAGAATGCTCGCCTGCCACACGGGCGGCCCGGGTTCGATTCCCCGCCGATGCATTTTTTTTTTTACAATTTTTAAAACTCATTTATATATTATACAAGAATGACATCCACGGCACCAATTTATAATTGTAACGAATAGTAATTGAATAAAAGCATTTAATCGGGTAAAACCTGGGCGTTACCCGGGTCATTCGGCTAGTAGATTATAAACACAAGGTAATAAGACCAAATCCAAATAAATAAATAGTGTGTGACGTTTCGGTAACAGCGTTGTTACCATCTTAAGACAAATTAAAAAGCCTTTTTCATTCAAAATAAATGTGCTACAATTATCAGAATGGAAGAAAAAGGAAATATCAATGATATTTATAGATATGCTTTTAATTATATCTAAAAAAAGTGTTGTTTTTCCATTTTTAATTCGAAGAATAATTATCTGTGTTTCTCAGAAAACTATCTTCTTCTTTTCTGTTATCTTGTTTACACACTTAATAAAAGTAATTATTTTAAACCATGCTGTGGTAAAATTTCTCATTCAGTACTTTTGTCTGAAGATGGTAACAACGCTGTTACCGGAACGCCACACACTATTTATTTATTTGGATTTGGTCTTATTACCTTGTGTTTACTTAATTAATAATGAAACGTGAACAATCATTTAACATTGAGACTGTCAGCGACGTACAGTGTATGCATATAAAAGAAGGACAATGTCAGGTTAGCACAACTCATGTTGGGAACAATCCAACATTGGCTTAGAATGTGCGTATAGAAAATGGGACAACGCCAGGTTAGCACAATCCATGTTAAGAACAACCCAACATTGAGAATGTTAGCGACGTACAGCGAAGGCATATAAAAGAAGCACAACGCCAGGTTATCACAACCCATGTTAGGAACAGCCCAACATTGGCTTAGAATGTGGCGTATAGAAAATAGGATAACGCCAGGTTAGCACAATCCATGTTAAGAACAACCCAACATTGAGAATGTCAGCGACGTACAGTGTAGGTATAGAAAAGAGTACAACTCCAAGTTATCACAACCCATGTAGGAACAACCCAACATTGAGAATGTCAGCGACGTACAGTGTAGGTATAGAAAAGAAGGACAACTCCAAGTTAGCACAATCCTTGTTAAGAACAACCCAACATTGAGAATGTCAGCGACGTACAGTGTAGGTATAGAAAAGAGTACAACTCCAAGTTATCACAACCCATGTTAGGAACAACCCAACATTGAGAATGTCAGCGACGTACAGTGTAGGTATAGAAAAGAGTACAACTCCAAGTTATCACAACCCATGTTAGGAACAACCCAACACTGAGAATGCCAGCGACGTACAGTGTATGTATAGAAAAGAGTACAACTCCAAGTTATCACAACACATGTTAGGAACAACCCAACACTGAGAATGCCAGCGACGTACAGTGTATGTATAGAAAAGAGTACAACTCCAAGTTATCACAACCCATGTTAGGAACAACTCAACACTGAGAATGTCAGTGACGTACAGTGTATGTTATAGAAAAGAGTACAACTCCAAGTTATCACAACCCATGTTAGGAACAACCCAACACTGAGAATGCCAGCGACGTACAGTGTATGTATAGAAAAGAGTACAACTCCAAGTTATCACAACCCATGTTAGGAACAACTCAACACTGAGAATGTCAGTGACGTACAGTGTATGTATAGAAAAGAGTACAACTCCAAGTTATCACAACCCATGTTAGGAACAACCCAACACTGAGAATGCCAGCGACGTACAGTGTATGTATAGAAAAGAGTACAACTCCAAGTTATCACAACCCATGTTAGGAACAACCCAACACTGAGAATGTCAGCGACGTACAGTATATGTATAGAAAAGAGGACAACTCCAAGTTATCACAATCCATGTTAGGAACAAGCCAACACTGAGAATGTCAGCGACGTACAGTGTAGGTATAGAAAAGAGTACAACTCCAAGTTATCACAACCCATGTTAGGAACAACCCAACATTGAGAATGTCAGCGACGTACAGTGTAGATATAGAAAAGAGGACAACTCCAAGTTATCACAACCCATGTTAGGAACAACTCAACACTGAGAATGTCAGTGACGTACAGTGTATGTATAGAAAAGAGTACAACTCCAAGTTATCACAACCCATGTTAGGAACAACTCAACACTGAGAATGTCAGTGACGTACAGTGTATGTATAGAAAAGAGTACAACTCCAAGTTATCACAACCCATGTTAGGAACAACCAACACTGAGAATGCCAGCGACGTACAGTGTATGTATAGAAAAGAGTACAACTCCAAGTTATCACAACCCATGTTAGGAACAACCCAACACTGAGAATGTCAGCGACGTACAGTATATGTATAGAAAAGAGGACAACTCCAAGTTATCACAATCCATGTTAGGAACAAGCCAACACTGAGAATGTCAGCGGACGTACAGTGTAGGTATAGAAAAGAGTACAACTCCAAGTTATCACAACCCATGTTAGGAACAACCCAACATTGAGAATGTCAGCGACGTACAGTGTAGATATAGAAAAGAGGACAACTCCAAGTTATCACAATCCATGTTAGGAACAAGCCAACACATGAGAATGTCAGCGACGTACAGTGTAGGTATAGAAAAGAGTACAACTCCAAGTTATCACAACCCATGTTAGGAACAACCCAACATTGAGAATGTCAGTGACGTACAGTGTAGATATAGAAAAGAGGACAACTCCAAGTTATCACAATCCATGTTAGGAACAAGCCAACACTGAGAATGTCAGCGA
Organism: Cordylochernes scorpioides; assembly: GCA_030710605.1. NCBI lineage: Eukaryota > Metazoa > Arthropoda > Arachnida > Pseudoscorpiones > Chernetidae > Cordylochernes > Cordylochernes scorpioides. The sequence continues at coordinate 42,209,999 of CP092864.1, forward strand.
CGTACAGTGTAGGTATAAGAAAAGAGACAACTCCAAGTTATCACAACCCATGTTAGGAACAAGCCAACACTGAGAATATCAGCGACGTACAGTGTCGGTATAGAAAATAGGACAACTCCAAGTTATCATAACCCATGTAACGAACAACCTACATTGAGAATGTCAGCGACGTACAGTGGTAGGTATAGAAAAGAGGACAACTCCAAGTTATCACAACCCCTGTTAGGAACAACCCAACATTGAGAATGTCAGCGACGTACAGTGTAGGAATATAAAAGAGGACAACTCCAAGTTATCACAACCCATATTAAGAACAACCCAACATTGAGAATGTCAGCGACGTACAGTGTAGGTATAGAAAAGAGTACAACTCCAAGTTATCACAAACCCATGTTAGGAACAACCCAACATTGAGAATGTCAGCGACGTACAGTGTAGGTATAGAAAAGAGTACCCATCCAAGTCATCACATCAATCGTTTAAGAACAACCCAACATTGAGAATGTCAGCGACGTACAGTGTAGGTATAGAAAGAGGACAACTCCAAGTTAGCACAATCCATGTTAAGGACAAGCCAACATTGATAATGTCAGCAACGTACAGTGTAGGTATAGAAAAGAGGACAACTCCAAGTATCACAACCCATATGACGAACAACCCAACACTGAGAATGTCACGGACGTACAGTGTAGGTATAGAAAAGAGGACAAGCTCCAAGTTATCACAACCCATGTAACGAACACTGAGAATGTCAGCGACGTACAGTGTAGGTATAGAAAAGAGGACAACGCCAAGTTATCACAACCCATGTTAGGAACAAACCAACATTGAGAATGTCAGCGACGTACAGTGTAGGTATAGAAAGAGGACAACTCCAAGTTATCACAACCCATGTAACGAACATTGAGAATGTCAGCGACGTACAGTGTAGGTATTGAAAAGAGTACAACTCCATGTTATCACAAACATGTTAGGAACAAGCCAACACTGAGAATATCAGCGACGTACAGTGTCGGTATAGAAAAGAAGGACAACTCCAAGTTATCAAAACCCATGTAACGAACAACCTAACATTGAGAATGTCAGCGACGTACAGTGTAGGTATAGAAAAGAGTACAACTCCAAGTTATCACAACCCATGTTAGGAACAACTCAACATTGAGAATGTCAGCGACGTA
>CP092864.1:42211276-42356535 GCA_030710605.1 Cordylochernes scorpioides
TCTCATGCATTGAATGAATTAGCTGTTGAAGTTAGGCAGCGCGCTAATGTATGGTGTTGTCACTAAATTACATCAATGATGAGAGGCAGGCAATCTTAACTCTGACTGCAGACAAGAACAATCAGTCTCTTAGAATCTAAGACTACTGTCCACTTTATATACTTGATTGGTGAACTCATCAACTTCTAAATACTCTGTCTTTTCTGAACTCTCTTCAATTGATATTCTAAAAAAAGATGCATATGTACTTTGACTGTATATAATTCTCCACACACCTGTTCTAAAATTCTATAAAAATGAAGTCAAACTTACAAAGCTTATCTCAACGAAACATCTTTATCTTTTATTAATATATTGGATATAAATAATTATTTTAAATATTTTACACACCAAATTGCAAAGCTATTTTAAAATTATCAAAATTCTAATGGATCAATTAATAGAATACTTGATCACTATAAAGTTCGGGTAATATTTGTATAGAGACCTTTCAGGTGTGTCGAGGAACTTTTCTATTTGAAGGACAAGTTTTCATAAAGCCGATAAGTTTAAAAACTTGCATCAATCTCCGAGCTACCGTATCACCCAGTAGGAAGAAAGAAGGTGGCTGTTATATTCAAAACATACCACATTCCAAGAGTATTATTTAGAAAAATAATTGAAAGTGCTCCAAAACAAGAGTATAATATTTCGATTTGGACACTTTTGAATTTATTCTCGTTACATATATGTGATGGTCTAGATGTTTTAGGATACTTGTATATCTATAGTAAAAGAGAGATATAGCGAGTTTTGATGATATATACCAAGCATAAAGAAAACCGGCCCTAAATAAAGGCTTTTGTTGTTGTTGTTGTTGTTGCATAAAGAAAACCAACAAAAAATTCTTGAAAGTGTTCAGTCAGAAGCAGCAATGATCAAACTAAGACTAGCTTCTGATTTTGGACTCACATCTTAAGAATGAAGGTTTCAAGAAGAACACATGACTAGGGAAGATCAAGGACATTCGAGGAAGAGAACAACCAAGAAATGGATGGTTGGTCAAGGATTCTAACTCCAATACCTACAGGAGATGGCGAAGGACTTTTCAAAACCTTATCTTAAGTTTACACATGGTACATGTTATGATAATCATGGTAGACATTTAGCAATTGCTTGTATTCTAAGTGAATCACATGTCTATACATTTAGAAAGCATTTCGCCCATTACATTTACAAATGTGCCAGGGTCCCGTTTAACCACGCAGTCATGGGTGGCGTTGGACTTTTGAAAGGATCGGGGCTTATTGAGAAATATTTTTTCTTCTTCTAATAGTGTTTAATGTGGGATTCGCTCCTGGGTTGTGGCTGTAGAAAATTCAACGGTTTATATAACTTCTCCACCAGTCCTCTGGTGAGAGACCAGACAATGGTTGAAGAGAGTTCATGGGTTAACAAAAGTCGTCTAAGTCTTGATGGCCAATCACTCTGTGATGCTAGAAGGCTAGGCAGGAAGTGAAAGTGCCGATGAGAGGATGTTGACGGCATCAGTAACCGGCCAATTGTCCCCAACGGGCACGTACTCTGAGAAGAATAGAAGCAATGATGTGGTTGGCTGGGATTGGAGCCTAATGGCTACCCACTAATTGGCTGCAGCTATGAACCAATTAGACAGAGGCATCCGTCTTATCACGTCAGGACATTCCCTGCAGTACTTCCCATGTTCCACTCCTAGGATTCTTTAAGGATCCAATCTTGTTAGTTTAATCAGGGATTGAAGTCTTTCATGGGCGATATTATTCTCTTTGAGAATTAAAGATTGAGTTTTGGTTAAGTCTCTATTCCCGATCGGCACAACCAATTTCGCCCCTTTTCTTTTATTTTCTTAATTTGAACGATTTTAGGTGTATTTAACAGATTTTGACCGGAAAAACTATGGAGATTGTGTGATTTGATTAAGAGCTGTTGAGTTGAAAATAGTAGCAACCTTAGTTGAAATCCAAAACTATGTGTGCGCATTACACAAAAAAATAAATAAATAACAACCTAAGAATTGCGGAAGGATTCTTGTACTAAAAGAAGCACTTTTCTTATTAAATATACATTAAACCAATGCATTTTTCATCACTCAGTACAAAACGTGAAGGTTGTGTTAAAGAATGAGCCACAGCAACGGTTTTGGCACATTGGAAATGGTTTGGCTATGACCCTCATTAATACAGAAGCGACTTGAGCTGAAGATAGAGAAATAAATATTCTGAAGGTATAGGTGAAAGGCTATGGCGGTGAAAGGTTTTGGAGGTAATGAACGAAGACGAAATACTGTGGAGGTGGACAGGAGAAATTAAATGTTGTGATGGTGAAGAATGGAGAAAAGTGCTATGGAGAGGAATGAAGAGAATAGATGAAATATCCTGATTTGGAATTGATGAACAGAGATAAAATGCCATGAAAGCTAAAATAATAATATATAATGTTATTGTGTGTTGAAGAGATGAAATATGGTGGAGGTAAAGAGTAGAAGTGCTTTGGAGATAAAACGAGAAAATAAAAATGCTGAGAAAGTGAAAGAACTACAATGGTGGGGTGAGGAGTTAAAAGGTTACCAAAGTGAGAAATGAGGATGAAATATTGCAGAGGTGAAAATATTCAATGCACTTAAGAACAGTATAGGTGAATAGATTAATGGATCTGTAGTGAAGAGAGATGAAATACCGTTAAAGATAAAATATATAAAATGCCTTGAAGATTAAAAATGAAGACGAAATGCTTCGAAGGGAAAAGCTGAGGAAGAATCTGCGAAATTTTCGACCCCCGCCCGACCCCTGCTGAGATCCGGCCGATATTTCTGGAAGCCGCTGACAGATGACACACATTCTCAGTGACTAATGGACCACCTAAAAACAATCAAGAGATACTTCATCTATAAAGACCTCCAAATTATGAAGGGAAATTTATCCATTTGTAAAATCAGCTCACGGAATAAGGTCTCACATTTATCACACCTATTCGACTAACAGAATACTTTGAATTTAAGATGATAAATTATAACAAAGTCTCTCTCTTTGTGATTTATGCAAGAGCTGAGTGTAATGCATTGTCATGTACAGGTGCGAATCACTACACACTTCACATCCCATCCCAATTAAACCGTCTGAGAATTAGCATAAAGTTTAAAATCTGCATTGTCGCATGTCAAACGCGTTGACACTTTCCTTATACCGTAAATTGATTTACTTTGGAAACGTCTTTTTTTCTTGTACAGTAACAAATTAACTCCATTTATACAGCCGTATTCGATTCATAAAATAGACTTTTTTAATTCATAAAGATATCTTAGGTCCTATAAACGTTTCAAAACCATATAACGTTTCAATAAGCACATGACATTACTCTTGTAACTGAATATATATTCACACACGAAAGTTTCATTCAATATAAAATATATTGCATAACTTATATATATCCACACTGGTACTTATTTTCTTGTACAGCAACAACTAGCTTCATCCATACAGCCATCTTCGATTCGTAAAATAGTTCTTTTTTGACCCATTAGAAAATTTAGGTCCTATAAACGTTTTAAAACCGTATAACGTTTCAATAAACACCTGACACCAAACTCTTGCAATTGAGAATATATTTTCACAACTTTCATTCAATATCAAATATATATATATTACAATAAATCCTACCATTATTGGATCCAATGACGACTTACTATATATCTCATCAACAACCATATTATAATTCCAAACATGGATCGACATGATACAACTCCATCTCAAATGTAGTTCCCCTATACAGATACCTAACGCTTTTTTACGTGTATTTTAAAAGATAGTATATTCCATAAGTTCAATCAAATCTATTTTGATAACTAATTTTATTTAATCATTGCCACGACTGAAAAACAACATCGTAATATACTCATGGATATCAAAATTAAGAAACAGCTAATAATTCTATAAAAAATAATTCAAAAATACAACATAAAATCTCATTTTTATTTATATAATATGTATATAAGTAGAAATAGTAAAAAATAATTATTGACCTAAGGAGATTGACAGCGAGTTATTGAAACGTTGAGAATTAAATAAACTATTGGTTGATGTAGCTATATGTAAATATAGTGATCAATCGTTCCTCAACATCACTTTCTAACTTTGAGAAAGGCGAAAGTATCATTACCAACACTACTATATTTCATCTTATTTTCATATGCAAATTTCTACAAGAATCAAGCTGACGATGACAACGGCACACACATACACAAAAAGGTATATCTCATGACAGGGTTGCACATCCCTCAGACCCCCGGTTACTTACATTTACATAACACGTATGTTTAAAAATTTAAAACATGGTACAGTTAAACCTGTCCCTCTTGGGACTCACAAAAAGAGGGTGCTATAAAGAGGGGGTGCTATAGACAGGTCACCTTTAATGTAAATCGCATCGTACTACTTATTTAAAATCGGGTGCTATTTAGAGGGGGCACTATAGACAGGTATAAATCTACATGCTTTTGCGCTGCGTCATCTAGATTTCTTGGCTTCTTATTATCTGTGTACTGTAAGATCTATTTAACCTCCTTATTATTCCATTAGAGGTTTATATACTTAGAAAATCTGTACTATTTTTAAAAAATATAATGATTATTTTGCAACCGTATGTGTTCGATTGCTAATCAGAGAATTGCAAGTTCATAATTTCTTAGTTGACCACACTTACCATTCCAGAGAGTAAACATAGGGATTAACTTTTAACACTATCCGAAAATATCAAATGGATAAAAATTATATATATACTCCTGTGAACAGAGAGAGATAAACTTAAGAAAGTAGAAGGAGACATAAGCAATTTTGTTCACACTTGGTTATCTCGTGTGTCTTCAATTTAACGGTCACTGTGAATCAAATATCTTTCATATATATTTTCTGAATCTCGAAATACATGATAAAAGATACATCCTCATTTTCCATGAGCGTATATATATTAATAATATTTACAAATATTTGATGTCTGAAATATACGTTCCATTTTTTTTTTTGACATCCTAATTACCATAAATGTGAATCCTTAAAGTTAGAAGGATCACAAAAAAAAAATGTTTTAATTAAACGTAAATAAGAATTATAGATATATCGAATTAACAAGATTCTACTGTAAACGATAAAAGAATATTATATAGAACACTAATTAGAGTAATTAAAGAGTTAGATAGAAGAAAATATACAATAAATATGTAAGATCACTATCAATAGACAAGGAAGTAGCTGTCAAAAATGATCTTAAGTTGTCTCTTATAATGAAATAAGTATTCCGTGAAGAAGCAATATATCAATAATGTAAGAGGACAACAGGTGTCACGAGGGTTGGCTGACACGCGAGGTTGAATGGGGACATTCTGTAGCCCATTCACATGGCACAATACCATGGCAGCCTCTCTACACCTGAATCATAGATGTTTTCGATTGTCGCTCAACACTTTGCCAAACTGACATTCAATCGAATCATCACAAAACTTTTAAACTTTGATTAGGTATTATCTAAGTTCATTTATTTCTATAAATTCTCTTTCTGAAGTGAGATTATAAGGTTCAGGTTCATAATATAAATTATTGTTTTTCTTTTTTATTTTTAATTAATTTTTCTTGTATAATATGTAAATAACTGTTTCTGTTTTAAAAAATGTAAGTTGACGCAATTATCCCTAGCCGGGATATCGCGTTTTGTGCGTTGAAATAAAGAAGGAGATTATAAGAGAGAGAATGTATACTTATGGATAAAACTTAAATAAATTTTACCTTTTAGCATGTTTAGCGAGATTCAGGCAATAACTCTGAAAGATATTTGATACAGCAATCTTTATTGAAGACACATGAGATAACTAAGTATGAACAAAATTGCCTTTGTCTCCTTAAAAAAATAAAAAATAGATAACCGGCGATAGTAAAGGCTTTCTACTTCCTTAAGTATTGTCTATGAATGTATATTTCAATATATTGACTTTCCCTAAAGCACATATATAATACAAAATACACTGAATGCCATTTTTAAAATTTTAACAGAGTTGATACAAACCTTCTCTGGAAATTACTTCATCTTGTTATAGACAAATAAAATGGGAAACTGCAATTTACTTGTTTAACTTGTTTTTCTCGATATGTGATATTGCCATATATTTGGTTTTTTTACAAATAATTATTCTCACAGAATATTTATCATTTTAAACCACAGATTATTAATAATATTTTTTTATATTTGGAATATATCTATTTTTATTTTTCATCGTTGTGTTTTTCATGTAAATAATGCGATTGTGTGTTTTGATAAAAATAAATTGACATCCTGATGTGGATCGTCCCTCAATTTTATACGTGACAATATATCAATATTGAAATACACTTATAGACAAAATTTGAGGAAGTGGAAAGTCTTTTTTTTTTTTTTTTGTCGCCAATTCTCTGTTTTTTTTTTTTTTTTTTTAGGAGTTAGGGACAATTTTAATCATACTCTTGGTTATCTCGTGTGTGTTCAACAAAGATCACTGTGTATCAAATATTTTTCTGAGTTATTGTCTGAATCGCGATATATATGTTAAAATGTACAATTTCCTTAAGTTTTGTCCATTAGTGTTTTCTTTTGCCTTCTACATTATAAATAAAACGCGTAGAAACGATTCCAATATCAGTTTATAAGATTTAGTGATTTATTAATGCTCATAAAAGGGTTTAATGATCAGTATTTGGAAGGATTCTGACAAATCATGTGTATATTTATGGTTTGGGGATTTTCTCCCTAGTGCCATCTCATCCCAAAATGGACGTGCACAATTAATTGATCCTATACGATAAATAATTACCCAATATTTATTAAAATAACAAAATATTGGCTGGATGATGTAAAGCGTTTCTTCTATTTATTGAAGTGCCGCAAGCTTTTTCAAACGTACAAGCTCTTTAACAGGTAGTCGAATCAGGCTACTGTGCTCGATCGTGGCATTTATCGAAAGAATTATTGTATTGTTGAGTGTCCACAATGTCCTTAATATCATTAAGCCACCTCCAAAGTCCTCCAAAGGCATCTCCTAAAGTCCTTTTCTAAGAAATGTGATAGAGTGAGAGAAGGGGTTTATTGCTTCATTGCCAGAAGTTGGTGATTATTTTCTATTCCGTATTTCAATATTTTCAATGATTCAAACTTATAGGATAATCGTCTGTAACAATTAAATTAGGATTTTTGATGATGTTACGGGTGTTCCTGACCTGACCTGGCTAACTTGGACTAACCTAGCTTAACTTAACCTAAGTATAAATATATAAAGGTAATATCGCACGACATTTAGTCCATTTCTTGATTCTTGAATGGATTTATTTTGGCATCATGGTGTACTATATGATAAGTTGTCACCGTAAATTTTCTAATTGATATTATCCAAATCATCTTTACGCTTCAGAATCCTATGAGACTTATCAGGAGTAAATTGGTGTTAGGATATGGATATTTTGATCTCTTAGAAGCCAGGACACATTTCAAAACTGTTTTCCGCCCAATCATATAACTTTTGAGGGGGGGGGGTTAAATTGTTATTCTATTTTCATTACTTTTTAAAGAATGCATTTTCACACATTATGCAATTTCGCTAATGTTTATCCAGAACTTCTGTGTACGCGACAAAGCTTTGAGGTTGTGCCTGAACTTGTTATATTTATTTATTAGATTGATATTATTGATATAAAAATGAACTTTCAGGGGAGATTCTACAAAGTTTTAATCAATCAGAATTATATGGCACCATATGTATAGCTTTAATAAAAGAAACACAGCATGGGGGGTCAACTGGATTTGACGTTTGAAAGGAAATGTAGTCAAAAGAATTGTTGTTGTTTTTTTTCGGAGAATCTCAATGGTTCATATTAGAATGAAATAAATGATAGGTTAATAGAATATTGATAATATATTTGTTATTGTATTTAAATTGGGTTCATATATTACTATATTCATACCAGATATGACAAAATGATAGATATGCCTTTCAAAATTCCACAAAATAATTCCCTTCTTCAATAATTTCAATGGTAAGGGCAATTTCAGAATGAGGATCATGATGTAACATCAGCGTTTGGCCCACTGATATAACTTAAGTTTCGGACAATGACATTGGCATGAGGGGCTTTGTAACACCTTAAGAAAGAGTTATGAAAACAGTAGAATATACTGTAAATATGTTTCAGCTAGTGATGTAATAGCGATGTTAAATTTTAAAATACATCGTATATGTCCACACGCAAAAGTAATAAACATAAATATTTTAATTGTTTGAATAAAGAACAACACCACATCACTGTATGTCGACAAAGAAAACCTCACAACAATACCACATCACTGTATGTCGACAAAGAAAACCTCACAACAATACCACATCACTGTATGTCGACAAAGAAAACCTCACAACAATACCACATCACTGTATGTCGACAAAGAAAACCTCACAAAAATACCGCATCAATGTATGTCGACAAAGAAAACCTCACAACAACACCACATCACTGTATGTCGACAAAGAAAGCCTCACAACAATACCACATCACTGTATGTCGACAAAGAAAACCTCACAACAATACCATATCACTGTATGTCGACAAAGAAATCCACACAACAACAGCACATCACTGTATGTCGACAAAGAAAACCTCACAACAACACCACATCACTGTATGTCGACAAAGAAAGCCTCAGAACAATACCACATCACTGTATGTCGACAAAGAAAACCTCACAACAATACCACATCACTGTATGTCGACAAAGAAAACCTCACAACAATACCACATCACTGTATGTCGACAAAGAAAACCTCACAACAATACCATATCACTGTATGTCGACAAAGAAAACCTCACAACAATACCACATCACTGTATGTCGACAAAGAAAACCTCACAACCACACCACATCACTGTATGTCGACAAAGAAAACCTCACAACAATATCACATCACTGTATGTCGACAAAGAAAACCTCACAACAACACCACATCACTGTATGTCGACAAAGAAAACCTCACAACAACACCACATCACTGTATGTCGACAAAGAAAGCCTCACAACAATACCATATCACTGTATGTCGACAAAGAAATCCTCACAACAATATCACGTCACTGTATGTCGACAAAGAGAACCTCACAACCACACCACATCACTGTATGTCGACAAAGAAAACCTCACAACAATATCACATCACTGTATGTCGACAAAGAAAACCTCACAACAACACCACATCACTGTATGTCGACAAAGAAAACCTCACAACAACACCACATCACTGTATGTCGACAAAGAAAGCCTCACAACAATATCACAACGCAATACATCGTCGTAAATAATCTTACAACACCACAAGGTAAATGTATGTTGAGGGAAAAATTCAATTAACCATAACGCTGTACGTCGACGTGAAAAACCTCCAACAACACAATATAGCTGTCTATATAGTGAACAATACCACAGCACTATATGTTGTCATGATGATAACATTACAACAATGTCACAACATTGTATTTTTTTCGTGGTGTGATAATATTACAATAATACCACAAAACTATATGTTGATGCGGTGATAACATTACAACAATTTCACAACGCTGTATGTTTACGCGGTGATAACATTACAACAATTATGCAACAATGTAACTAAACAAAGATAACCTTAAAACAATGACAAACCGATGTATAGCGACGGAGAGAAAATCCAAGTCAATTCCCTCAATTTGTTCTAGCTTCACCAATAGATATCAAATAAAAACTGCGAAACAGATATCCATTATTGTGAAGTATTTCCCTTAACTAAGTGTTTTCTTCTAGAACTTCATCATCCAGAGGATTCACCTTGAGTGAGTAAACACTCCCTTACATCACGTAGACAGGGAGTCACCCTACCGTGGCCCAGGACAACTTGGTTAACCCTTCGACGCCCGTTATTAGGTCCCTGTGGTTTCCTGCCATTCTGACGTCATTTCCTCCCTCATTACCCTGTGCGGGCAGGCAGGTGAGAGGAAAGGGTACCATTATGTCTTGTCAATCTGGCACCAAGTCACAGATGACGGCTCTCCGGACAAATTGTTTTTGTAGGTGTCCCAACTCTGGAGTCGAATCCATTGATTCTCGTACATAACATCCTCAAATTCCTATTAAACGATTCCTTTTTAGAATTCACTATGCAACTAGGTTTTCAATTTGATCTGAAATTGGCGTAGAGGGGTTAGAAAACCTTTTTAAAATGTTTGGGACGCTATTTGTGTCATGCGTTGTTCTACTTAAGGCGATTATTGATTATGCTCAGAGTTAGAGTGTTTAGTTAGTATAAATTTAATTCAATTAAAATGATTTACATTTTTCGTATTTATATTTTCTCTATGTGAGAAATAAGAGGAAAAAAAGGTCAGGTGTTAATATTTAAAAAAGGGGGCATATCCTAACGGCTCACATGTACATTTTAGATGGCAAAGCCCTATCTAGTAGAAGAAAAATAAGCTAAAGGTTGATTCAACTTGTTGGCTGATATTTTGTCAATCCATTTTCTTGATCAAGAAAATCCAACCACGAATGCGTTTAGGGCTGTTGGCCCTCGTCAGCGTGGCTTAGGCTCTACCTCAACGATCAAAAGTTTGTTCTTAGAGGTTTCCTGAGAAATCAAGAAATTGTCTTTAGTAAAAATTCTTATAAATGGGCACTACCATATAGATTAAATTGATTCACTGAGAGTATCACGCGTGTGGCCTGGAAGGAAAGATATAGAATTGTAGATATCCATGGTTGAAGGTGATAAGAATGAATACGTCCAGTTGTTGTCTACGAGTAGTACCCTCCTTCTATATATGATTACCTTCCTGTGTTTACAAATAAGATAAAGGGTTCGAAGTTAATCTTTATTATGAAATTGAGATTAAACAACGGGCTGGCAGTAGTTATCAAAGGAATCGTCAGGAAGAGCACGCAGAGCCAACAATCATCATTAATGGTTTTGAAATATTCTTTGGCATGTGGATGGGTAGAAGAATATCTCAATCAAACTGAGAATATGAACTCTCAATTCAGAATATCACCAAAAATAGAAAGCTCGTACGTTTATATAAGCGAATAAAGGTCAAGGAAACCAGAAATTCGTTAAATGGTATTGTGTTACTGCGTGACAATGGGCAACGGCTAGCAGTTCTATCTATTATAATATTATTGATAATATGAAGTAAAAGTATTGGGAATTATACCATACACAAACTGATGACTAGTCCAATTTCGAATTTTATATTTTATAATTATAAAATAAAGTGTTTAATATGACAGCTTTTTATATTAATAGCAAGTAGTTATCGGAAACGTTCAGAATCACATTGGAAAAATTCTGTTTTTATCACAGTAATTATGTTTAAAATAATTTATTTTATCTCATCTTTAAATAGTGTCTGGGGATTTTATACTAGAATCTCCTTTTTTATGAAACGATAGATACACCTTCTCGGAGATACCTTCCAGTACCAATCACAAAAGTTTCCATAAAAATACCTAAATACTTTCAACTCCCACGTGTACTCAGCAAACATCACCAATGTATCCAGAAACGAACATCAATGCACATACCTAACGGCAATAACATATTTTCCCTAGAAATTAATATTAATTATTTTAAACAACAACAACCTTAATGTGTTTCCCAGCAATAATATACAAATTTTCCAGAAGTAATAACCATATACCCATTTCTAACAATCAACAGTGAAAACACCAGCAACAATGAGCATTTTTTCAAATAATATCCATAACTAGTTAAGCAATAATCTGTCAATTTTACAAAAAAAAAAATTCACAAATGATTCCAGCAAGAATCACCAATAAATCACCAATAAAAAACAGCTATGGAACCTAGATAAAATATATGTCTGTTTTCGAATTTACCATAAAATATCGCATTAGAGAATTTGTGTGGGAGGATGTCATAAATTAAAAGTCTAAAAGGTGTCATTTATTAATGTCAATATATAAAATTGTCCCCGTGACAGGTTTTTAAAAATTAACGGTGTGAAAATCTTTGTTCTCTTAACACGGTGTGATGACTGTTCCAAAATTGGCTGAATTGGGCGCCATTGTGCTCCCCCAGATCTGGGACCTTTAAAATTGACTAGGGTTCAAGAGAGGCGTCTGTGGATGATTGAAGTTTGTCAGAAGGTCTCTCGGACTGTTTCTTCTCATGGACAATACTTAAGAAGTTGTACCAAGTTTATATCGGGATTCAGACAATAACTGAAAGATATTTGATAGATAGTGCCTTTAGTGAAGACACACGAGATAAACAAGTCTGAACAACATTGCCTCTGTCTCCTTGAAAAAAAAAAAGAACACCAGCAACATCAGAATATGATACTTCCTTTAGTTTCATCTATGAGTGTATAACGAGTAATTACTCAACTAAAACGCCAATTTGAGGTTATTTAAATCTTGAAATGTTTTTCCGTGCCACTCACTAGCTTCGGTGTATCTATAACTGCGATACTTTGGACCAGATTCTCTAAACTTTGACGATTCCACACCAATGAATATTATTTTTATGCTTTATAAACTCATACAATTCTAACAAAGCATTTTTGTACATCGATTCATAAGATTTCGAATTGAGCACCTTTATCTGTTCTATCTATTGTATACGACACTATGTAAATACGTAAATCTCCATTTCAGTTAACTTTGATATTTACAAAATGATAATAGACGCCACAGTCTTTTTTATCGAGACGAAATACACCAAGCTTTCGGGTATGCCCTTCTTCAACTAAACTGCAGATAATCATAATAACACTTTCCTTTAGCGCGTCAACGCATTCATAAATTTATCTGATGAATATATCTGGTACACTTGCACAGTTGTTTTGTAGTCTGCATTTATAAGGCGTACTAACTGTGGAATTACAAGAAGTATCAAAATAAATTTGTTTTTTTTTCTATCTCACAAGAAGATAGAAAATCCCCATTTCAGAGCCCATTATGATATTACTAACCTTATTTGTCGTCTTTATTGATAAAGCCATATCACATGTTACCCATCAATCTGGTAATCTCTTTATATTAAAAATATTTGATAATCACACTCATAGGATTGCTTATAAATGAAAACTACTCTAGTACTGAAAAAAAGAAGCTTTCAAACCCATTTCAATACTTCTCTCTAAGTGGTAGGATTCCAAAAATCATCAAAATAAGCTAGAAATATCTTTGCCGTCATCAAAGAAGCACCACAAATGTATCTACAATCACCCGAACGAAACTACAAATTTAACCACAATCTTTACAACGAAGCCACAAGTTCACCTATGATCTCACAACGAAGCCACAAGTTTATATACTGATCACCATAACGAAGCCACATGTTTATCTACCGATCACCACAACGAAGTCACAAGTTCACCTATGATCTCACAACGAAGCCACAAGTTTATCTACCGATCACCACAACGAAGTCACACGTTTATCTACCGATCACCACAACGAAGTCACAAGTTCACCTATGATCTCACAACGAAGCCACAAGTTTATCTACCGATCACCACAACGAAGTCACACGTTTATCTACCGATCACCACAACGAAGCCACATGTTTATCTACCGATCACCACAACGAAGTCACAAGTTCACCTATGATCTCACAACGAAGCCACATGTTTATCTACCGATCACCACAACGAAGTCACAAGTTCACCTATGATCTCACAACGAAGTCACAAGTTCACCTATGATCTCACAACGAAGCCACATGTTTATCTACCGATCACCACAACGAAGTCACAAGTTCACCTATGATCTCACAACGAAGCCACATGTTTATCTACCGATCCCCACAACGAAGTCACAAGTTCACCTATGATCCCACAACGAAGCCACATGTTTATCTACCGATCCCCACAACGAAGTCACAAGTTCACCTATGATCCCACAACGAAGCCATATGTTTATCTACCGATCACCACAACGAAGCCACAAGTTTAACTGCCGATCACCACAACGAAGTCACAAGTTCACCTATGATCTCACAACGAAGCCACAAGTTTATCTACTGATCACCACAACGAAGCCACAAGTTCACCTATGATCTCACAACGAAGCCACAAGTTTATCTACTGATCACCACAACGAAGCCACATGTTTATCTACCGATCACCACAACGAAGCCACAAGTTCACCTATGATCTCACAACGAAGCCACAAGTTTATCTACTGATCACCACAACGAAGCCACAAGTTCACCTATGATCTCACAACGAAGCCACAAGTTCACCTATGATCTCACAACGAAGCCACAAGTTTATCTACTGATCACCACAACGAAGCCACATGTTTATCTACCGATCACCACAACGAAGCCACAAGTTCACCTATGATCTCACAACGAAGCCACAAGTTTATATACTGATCACCATAACGAAGCCACATGTTTATCTACCGATCACCACAACGAAGTCACAAGTTCACCTATGATCTCACAACGAAGCCACAAGTTTATCTACCGATCACCACAACGAAGTCACACGTTTATCTACCGATCACCACAACGAAGTCACACGTTTATCTACCGATCACCACAACGAAGTCACACGTTTATCTACCGATCACCACAACGAAGCCACATGTTTATCTACCGATCACCACAACGAAGCCACAAGTTTATCTACTGATCACCACAACGAAGTCACAAGTTCACCTATGATCTCACAACGAAGCCACATGTTTATCTACTGATCACCACAACGAAGCCACAAGTTCACCTATGATCCCTCAACGAAGCCACATGTTTATCTACCGATCACCACAACGAAGTCACAAGTTCACCTATGATCCCACAACGAAGCCACAAGTTTATCTACTGATCACCACAACGAAGCCACATGTTTATCTACCGATCACCACAACGAAGTCACAAGTTCACCTATGATCCCACAACGAAGCCACATGTTTATCTATCGATCACCACAACGAAGCCACAAGTTCACCTATGATCTCACAACGAAGCCACAAGTTTATCTACTGATCACCACAACGAAGCCACATGTTTATCTACCGATCACCACAACGAAGCCACAAGTTCACCTATGATCTCACAACGAAGCCACAAGTTTATCTACTGATCACCACAACGAAGCCACAAGTTCACCTATGATCTCACAACGAAGCCACAAGTTTATCTACTGATCACCACAACGAAGCCACATGTTTATCTACCGATCACCACAACGAAGCCACAAGTTCACCTATGATCTCACAACGAAGCCACAAGTTTATATACTGATCACCACAACGAAGCCACATGTTTATCTACCGATCACCACAACGAAGTCACAAGTTCACCTATGATCTCACAACGAAGCCACAAGTTCACCTATGATCTCACAACGAAGCCACATGCTTATCTACCGATCACCACAACGAAGCCACAAGTTCACCTATGATCCCACAACGAAGTCACAAGTTCACCTATGATCTCACAACGAAGCCACATGCTTATCTACCGATCACCACAACGAAGCCACAAGTTCACCTATGATCCCACAGCGAAGCCACAAGTTTATCTACCGATCACCACAACGAAGCCATAAGTTTACCTACCGATCACCACAACGAAGCCACAAATTCACCTATGATCACCACAACGAAGCCATAAGTTTACCTACCGATCACCACAACGAAGCCACAAATTCACCTATGATCCCACAACGAAGCCATAAGTTTACCTACCGATCACCACAACGAAGCCACAAATTCACCTATGATCCCACAACGAAGCCACAAGTTTATCTACTGATCACCACAACGATGCCACAAGTTTAACTGCCGATCACCACAACGAAGCCACAAGTTCACCTATGATCCTACAACGAAATCACAAATTTACCTATGGTCCCATAACGAAGCCACACATTTACCTATGATCCCACACCGAAGCCACACATTTACCTACCGATCACCACAACGAAACCACAAATTTACATATGTTCCCACAACGAAGCCACAAATTTACCTACAGATTACCACAGCGAAGCCACAAATTTACCTACAGATCACCACAGAGAAGTCACAAATTTACCTGCAATCACTAGAAGGAAGCCACACATTTACTCACAACCACTACAAAAAAGCCACAAATTTACCCTCAATCACCACAACGAAGCCACAATATTGACACTCATCCTTTAAAACAGTCATAGACGCCATAACAAGCAGATGGAATCAAGCAGTCGCTCGCTGGCGATAAAAAATGCCAAGGACTTCCTAATTAGAAAAGATCCAATATGGCCTCAGCCTTGCTTTGTGGGCCTTTGTGCGGGCCAATTATATCGTAGCGCTGAGGGACAAAGAGGCTAATTATTTATAGAAGGGAAAGGAAAAACCGACACGGTCGGCTGCCTAGAAGCTAAGCCTAACGCCATAATGGCAGGTCTCTAATTAACCCTACTTCGTTAACCTCATCGCCGCTATTACCCTGCAGCGACCGGCCGCTCGGCCCATAGCGACCCACCGTTTAGCCCACCTCAAAAGCCCAGATGTTTTCCCTAATTACAACATAGACCTGCCGGTATTGTACCCCATTGGATCGGTACCCATGTAATTGTCTGGCTGTTGTATTCCCTTGTCTTTTCATCCCTTAGTTTAACTTTTTTGTTGTCTGTTGGATGTATGATCGCTGTATCCTTTCTTGTTAATGTCCTTCTGTGGCCCTCTCTATTATGAAACATGGTGAACATTTAGATGTTTTACTGTTTTTGATAATTAAATGTATATTTAGTGAACTACATATACTATAGTCTGGCAAAGGTTTACAGATTTATTAAATTTTGAAAATAAAATTATGAAAATCTCTATTTATTTTAAGAAAATCGAGAGTTATCAAAATCTAAATTAAATGAATTTTCTAAATTTTCAGGTTTGATTTCTTGTAAATCTACTTTGCAGTTGCAATATATTTTTTGATGCACCAAGTACCATTGCTGTGCTGTTGCCGTTATAAATTTGTCCCTCAAAAGGTAGAGTTCTTAAAACTAGAAATCCTATCACAATATATGTACCATAAAAACTAATATACAATTTTATTATGTTAAATGATCCGATATCCATTGTCGCATGATTTTTCACAATTTTTGGGAGAGAGGATAAGGAAAATCAAATCGTCTCAAATTTGCTCCACTCCAAGTAGTGGAATTATATTCCCCGAGGTGACAATATATACATTTCTGATATCATGATAATGAGAATTATGTTGATGAAACTATATTAACATTTCATGGCAACAATGCCAATTTTATCGTGACTAAATATACATAATGTTATAAAAACATAGGGATCACGATGTAACAATATATACAACTTGTACATAAAAATATATTTAATAAAAAAGGCATTTATTTATTTTTATACGAAAAATCTTTTTACACATAGTACAAATAATTTTAAAATATAAAATAGGCGTTATTGTTAATTTTCAAAATATTCACACCCATATTTTACAAAATTTATTTTGTTCATAATATAAATATATTTATCAAATTTTTCTTCCCATTGAATATAACAAAATATTTTAAAAAACTTAATGCTGTTGACGTTATGTGGCGCTGAGTTTGTTGTTGACACACTTTAAAATGTTATAACACCTTGATAAAGGTTGGCGTTCAGCCAGCTGAAATATTGGTAAAATAAATGATTTTTTTGATCCAATATATGCCTTTTTTATTAAATATTTATCTATGGATTGCTCTATTTTCATAAAAATATATATAATAAGCCAATTCTATTAATGAAACTATTAACATTTCATGGCAACAATGCGCAATTTATCGTGACAAAATATTACAAATAATTATAAAAATTTCCATGAGATATATTATTCTCTTTACTACATATATTTTACACAAATATCGTTATCAATAGAATTTTTTGTAAGTTATATTTTCCACTTTCAAGATATAAGATTGCCAATGTTTCACTACATAGAAAAGTCCCGAAATATACAGTGTGGCAAATAATTTTTAAGAATGGGTTTGTAAAATAAAACAGAAACAACGTATCAAATAGTTAATAACAGATATATGTATATAAATTTTAATAGATTTTGTAGAATGTTTTTTAGTAATAGATAGCCTGGGCTGTAATTGTTGGATAACTGAATGCTACGACAGCTAGCGCCACACTGGACCTATCATCATCACAACTGTTTGTTTACCTTCTTCTCTATATTACAATAACTGTTCGCTACCATAACTTTGTCTTTTCTTGCTAAATGGATAATAAAGATTATTATCATATAATCCTCAACGTCCTCATGCCTTCCTACAAGCTGTAAGTACCTAAATCTTACAACAATTAGATTATGAGACTGAATATTGCATGAAATTCAACTAACGAGTTAAGACAAAGAAAAAAGGCTTAGCAAAAATGGCGTCACTCCCGAGCCACGATGTAACCCTAAATAAGCTCGACGGCTATAACTACTCACTATGGTCTTTCAAAATTGAAATGCTCTTGCTAAAGGAAGATCTTTGGGAAGTTGTCACCGAAAATATTCCAGATGAACCTAAAATCGAATGGAAAAAGAAAGACTCAAAAGCTAGAGCTATCATTAATCTAAGCATCGCCGACTCACAAATAGTGCATGTCAAAAACCTACTAACAGCCAAAGCTACCTGGGACACTCTTAAAAATATCTATGAAAGAAAAACACTCTCAGGAAAAATTTATTTGCTAAGGAAACTATACAGCTTAAAACTCGAAGAAGACAAAGACATGCAGCAGCACATCACTACCATGATGGAACTAGTTGACAAACTGCGAACCATTGGCGAAACACTAAAGGACTCTCACATCACGGCTATACTGCTTTGCTCGCTTCCAAAGAGCTACTCCAATCTCATCACGATGTTGGAATCAAGGCCTGATGACGAGCTAACGCTTGAATTCACCAAGAACAAACTCCTTGATGAACACACACGCAGAGTAGAAAGCTCGAAAGACGAAAGCACCGCATCAAAAGCCTTAAAAAGCCTCCACGGAGCTTCAAGCCAAAGAAGAGAAAAAGAGAAGAAATTATGTTCTTTCTGCCACAAACCAAACCACTCCAAAGAAGAATGTTGGCACTATCAAAAGCGAAACAACAGCAACAAAGAGTACAAATATGAAAACTTCAGAAGAGGAAACGTACCAAAGTACACAAATCAGTCGAGTGTCACCCAAGAACAATCAACAAATCAGAGAACAACAAAAGGACCTAACCCAAAAGCTCTCAATTGCACTCAACGAGAAGCAAGTGTACACAACTGGTTCGTCGACTCTGGAGCCACATCTCATATGGCGTACGACGAAAGCTTCTTCACTGAACTTAACAGAGAACAAACACAAAATGTTGTGGTTGCTAATGGCAATAAGCTGCAGGTCAAAGGGATAGGACAAGGAGAAATCAAAGTCATCACACCCCAAGGAAAGACTGACACCTTACTTCTCACAAAAGTTCTCCACATCCCGGAACTAACAGACAACCTTCTGTCAGTGAGTGCGGCCACCTCCAACGGATGTAAAGTAACGTTCAACAGAGATTGGTGTACCATCGAAAGAGACAACACAGCCCTCGCGAACGGTATACTTGACAATGGAATGTACCGACTCCACCTGGATGACAACCCCCAAACTCGCACATTCAAAGCAAATGTTGCAAAACAAAACCACTGCAAAAACAAAAATTGCCTCATGCTCTGGCACGACAGACTAGGACACAGAAATATAGAATCAATTAAGAAGATTCGAAATGAGAACCTAGCAAGAGGACTAAGTCTAAATAACTGTTCGCACAGCACAGACTGCGTTCAGTGCATTCAAGGAAAACTCACCGAAACCCCATTTCCAAAGAAGACAGAGTACAGAGCAACTGAAACGCTTCAACTTGTCCACAGTGATATCTGCGGTCCATTACCAACTAACTCTCTCAGCGGTAAGAGATACTTCATCACCTTCACTGATGACTACAGCAGATACACGAAGATCTACCTCCTGAAAGGAAAAGACGAAGCCTATGAAAAAATAAAAGACTACGTCATCTCAGCACACACGGAATTTGGAAAAAATATCCAAACCATACGGACAGACAACGGTCGTGAGTACGTAAACCGACAAGTCGAAGATTTCCTGAACCAAAGCGGAATCAAACATCAGCTAACAGTCCCCTACTCACCAGCCCAGAACGGAGTAGCCGAAAGGAAAAATCGATCACTAATGGAGATGACAAGATGCATGCTGTTTGACTCAGGACTCCCACAGTCTCTATGGGCGGAAGCGGTTACCACAGCTAATTACCTACACAACCGAATACCCTCGAAAGCTACAGACAAGACTCCATTTGAACCATGGACCAACAGGAAGCCCAGCCTGAAGCATCTAAAAAGATTCGGATGTAAAGCCTTCGCCTATATTCCCAAGATAAAAAGAAACAAGTTGGATAGCAAAGTTATCGAAGGGATCTTTCTTGGATACGATGATCGAAGCAAAGGATACAGAATCCTGCACGATACAGACAACATCACAATCAGCAGATCCGTAAAATTTATAGAAAAAGAAAATGGGTCTCGCCACGCTTCCACAAAAACAACTTCACCACAAGTACTAAGTACAGATCTAACTTCCTCCAATCATATTGGAAATGCAGAGGAAAGTCAGGAACCAGGAACACAACCCGAAAACCTTGAGGACTCAGAAACCGAGGATTACATTCAACCCGGCACAAGCACAGGAACACAAGTAGTCACACAAAGAAGATCCACGAGACCAACAAAGGGAATACCTCCCATAAGAAATGACTACATGCTGTACAAAACTGAAGCTCAAGACATTCAGACACCCACCAGCTACTCGGAAGTCCTACAATTACCAAAAATAGAAAGAGATAAATGGCTACAAGCAATGAACGAAGAACTAAATTCTCTTGAGAAGAACAATGTATGGGAACTAACGCCTCTACCTAAGAACAAAAAGATCATAGGATGTAAATGGACCTATAAACAAAAACTCAATTCCAAAGGAGAAATAGAGCGGTACAAAGCCAGACTCGTAGCAAAAGGGTTCAATCAGAAATTTGGCCGAGACTACGAAGAAACCTTTGCACCAATTGCGAAGCATTCTACAATTAGAGCTTTCCTAGCTGCATCAGTCTACAAAGGGATGCAAGTGATCCACCTCGATGTGAAGACAGCGTTCCTACACGGCGACCTAGATAAAGAACTCTACATGGAACTCCCAGAAGGACTCCATACAAAACAAACAAACGAAGTCTGCAAACTAAAGAAGGCAATTTACGGTCTAAAACAAGCTGGAAGATCTTGGAACACAAAAATTGCAAGCATTCTAATTAAAAATAACTTCAAACAGAGCATTGTAGACCCATGCCTATTCACCAAGAATGAAGAAAACCATTCCATCTACTCGATTCTATATGTGGATGACATGCTCCTTGCAAGCGATTCCGAGATAATCATCCAAAACACTGTAAAAACTCTCGAAAAAGAATTCGAAATAAAGAACCTTGGAGACCCCACTCAATTCATTGGTATTGAAATCTCAAGGAAAGAGAAGGTGAACTCCTTCTGAGCCTAAAGAATAAAATCCAAGAATTAGTTGAAAGGTACAATCTCCAAGAAGCGAAACCTACTTTCACTCCCATGGAAAGCGGATACCCCGGTATATCTGATGAAAAACTTCTACCAAACAACGTCCAATACCAACAACTGATAGGCTCACTATTGTACCTAAGCGTAGTATCCAGACCAGATATCGCAGCTCCAGTCTGCATACTTAGCAGCAGAAACCAGAATCCTAGAAATTGTGACTGGAATGCAGCAAAAAGAATCGTAAGATATCTAAAAACTACTAAAGAACTCGAGCTACGCATATCTAACCAAAAGCCTCCCACACTGGAAGCATACAGTGATGCCACATGGGCAAGCGACAACACCGACAGAAAATCACTAAGCGGAAACTTGTTCCTACTGGGATCAAACCCCATCTCATGGATGACTGGGAAACAAGGTTGCGTATCTCTCTCATCCACCGAAGCGGAACTAATCTCCGCAGCTGAAGCCTCACAAGAACTGTTATGGCTTCTCGACTTGCTAAAGGATCTCGAACTGGAACAGAAAGCTCCAATCTACTTCCACCAAGACAATCAATCATGTCTCAAGATATGTTCATCCGAAAAAGTGTCTTCTAGAACCAAGCACATCGCAACCAAGATCCATCACCTGAAGGATCTTCAGAAGAAGACAGTGATAAAAATGATCTACTGCCCGACAGGCGACATGAAGGCGGATATCCTGACCAAGCCGCTACCAAGGCCGACATTTGAGAAGTTACGCTACAACCTCGTGATGTCTCCACATTCATGCCGGGGATTTGTTGGATAACTGAATGCTACGACAGCTAGCGCCACACTGGACCTATCATCATCACAACTGTTTGTTTACCTTCTTCTCTATATTACAATAACTGTTCGCTACCATAACTTTGTCTTTTCTTGCTAAATGGATAATAAAGATTATTATCATATAATCCTCAACGTCCTCATGCCTTCCTACAAGCTGTAAGTACCTAAATCTTACAACAGTAATAAATGGCAAATAGTTATACGCTGTAAATAGCTCTAAATTTCTGTTCTCAACTGTGATGTTCACTAATATTCATTATAGGGTAATTAAATCGTTGACTAACTGACAAATACGTTAATAATTTCTATTATAATAACTAAAATCATATTAATAATTACTGTAAAAGCTCCCAAACTTGTGTATGCAAGCAAATATCCAAGACGGATATCGCGTGCTTTGTAAATGATAATAATAATAAAGCTAATTCAATTTCTACTATTTTTTTATTCAAAATAATCCCCTCCGGATTCAATACATATGTTACAACGATTTAATAAGGAATTAAATGCCTCTTGCAGGCCACTTTGAGGAATTGCCTCCAAAGTGCTCGTCGCAGCTGTCTGGATGGTCGGGATATCATAAAAAAAAAGCAACCTTTTAACTTCAATTTTATTTTTGGGAATAAATAAAAGTCACATTGTGCTAAATCAGGCGAGTACGGAGGATGATTCAACACACAGACGTTATTTTTGGCCAAAAAGCGACGAACAGTGAGTGATGAGTGACTCGGTGCATTATCATGCAGCAAACACCAACTGTCTTCATCGCGATATTCTGCACGAATGCGACGATTTCTAGCAATCAAACGTTTCAAAACGTTTAAATAATACTCTCCAGTAATGGTTTGTCCAGCGGGAACAAATTCTTTGTGGATAATACCTCTACTATCGAAAAAGGTAATCAGCATTGTTTTGATTTTTGATGGCACTTTTCGCGTTTTTTTTGGCTTGTGGAGAGTTTTTTGACTTCTATTCGGCACTTTGGCGCTTTGTCTTTGGGTCATACTGAAAACACCATGTTTCATCACCCGTAACAATTGATTTCAGGAAGTTTGAATTATTTTCATAGGCAGAAATGATGTCCCTGCAATGTGCAATTCACACTGATTTCTGCTCGCTCGTTAAAGTGTGTGGAACAAATTTAGTACAGACTTTAGTTTTACCATAAATCTTCATGCAGAATGGTTCGAATCGTTTCTTTGTTGATGTGTAAAACCTCTGCCATCATTGTTTTCAACAAATTCTCGGACTTTTTCTATACTTTCTGGTGTCTTTGAAGAACTTGGTCGTCCAGTATGCTTATCATCTTCTAGCGTATTTCTTCCATCCGAAAAACGTTTGTGCCAAATGAAAACATTTGATTTACTCAAACATAACGTACCATAAACTTGCTTCATCAAAATATATGTTTCCGATGCACTTCTACCAAGTTTTGCATTAAATTTAATGACCGCTCTCTGTTCCATCTCAGAATTCCGACGAACAAAAAATTTTACTTTTCAAAAATCGCCTGTATGTTTTTAAAGAGTTAACCAAAATGGCTGAAACAAAGCCACGCGCTAGATAAGGCTTCGAATATATATACGCATGCGCAATTTCATAACTGGCTCTGCTATTGGCCTTTATCTAGCGCGAGTCTTAAAAATTATTTGCCGCACTGTAGTTGAGTTTATATAACATAATGAATTAAGATTATAGACAATATTTTTATGAATTCCAAATTTTAGAAATTACACTTCTACGAGATATAATGACACATAAAATTTATAATTAAAAAGGCATATTTTGGAATATTAATTATTTCTCTTTCTTTTTTCAATATTTAAAATGGCTGAACGTTATCTTCACCTGGAATAGTTTAATATTTTGGTTTGTCTTCTCTATTAACCATCTGCATATCCTGCTTGCTTTAACACATGAATTCAACATGGTTTATAAAACAATATTTAGTGGGAATAAAAGCTATATGATATGTTACTTCTAAATGAATGTAAATAGTTTTTCATCAATAATTCTGAATAAAATCAAGAAGAAAGGTACTTACGTTAAGAAATTTCGTCTTTCTTGAACGATCAGTGGTATCTGGACACCCAATTGCAGCCTTATGTTACTTGTTGACATATGAATAAATAATTTTGAAGATGATATGAATTTTGGAAATATGAGATGAAAAATACCATACACGATATGTTATTATATATAAATATATTAGAGATAAATGTCACACAGCGAAGCTCATAAGTGCAGTACTCAATATAGAGAGATGACGAAAATGTACATAACCTTTCATGTAAGTGTTAAAGCTGATATGTGAAACATTAAAGGATGATAAGATAAACTCGGAAAAGATTTACATATAAAGTATAAGTCATTTTAACATTCACTTTAGCGATAAATAAAAAAGGTCAATATATATGATTCCAATCTGGGTAAGAAGATGTTCAGCTTTAAAAATGATAAATATGTGAAAAAATATCGAACATCAAGATTCAAAAGTATACCTTTGTATATTTCCCACTTTCTTAGGTTTCTCAGTCTTGTAACCCCAAGGAGAATCCTCTGTAAGACCTGTGTGTCTTAATAAAGGCTTTTGTGTGTGTGTGTGTGATTCAAAAGTATAGCTTTCAAGTGAAACACACACATATAGTATATTCGACCAATATACTTCATAATTACATCCTTATGTAAAGATTACGCTGAGCAACCACCTTATCCGTTCCTCAAATGGGAGAAACGCCATAGATGAAACGGAAAACGCTGGTGTTTTTACGTGCAATTTTCGTCTTCGAATCAATGTTTTAAATAACATACGCAGCTGCCTTGAATAACTCACATGAAGATAACCTAACATAACTCAAACTAACCTAGTATATCATGAACTTAGTTAAAACTCTCATCTTAAAGCTAACATAACTTAATTTAAACCAAATCCAAAATAACCTAACTTAACCTAAAATTCATTAATCAAATCTAATGTAAATAGATAACGACCAATCAACTACTTAAATAAAATATACAAGGTTCTACTCAAATTCCTAAGTTGGAGATCCGAGAATAGGCAGAGTTTTTAAGAAATCTTTAGCACCGTTTCGAATTTAAGCAAGTTGATTAAATTAAAAGTATGAATCGCGAGTTCAAACAAACAACAACAAGCAAAGGATTATAAAACTGAAGAAACAAAATTGGATAAAAGAATATAGGAAAATTTGAAGATGGTATAGAATGATAAGGATAGAAAATGTGTAATAATTATTTGAAAGTTTCACTAAAGTACAAGTTTCTGAACCACGCGAAAAGGATACAAGCGAACAATCGAAGTTCGGAAATCCGAAATTATTAGAGAAAATCACAAGTCATATATTATTTATTATACGCACTGTAAATATGTAAATATTATTGGCTATTTATAGAATTTTGAGACCTCTTTGGATATTTCGTTCACCATTGCGATGAACTCCAAAAGTGCACAACATCTCGGCGGTAGAGAAACACAAAATTCGCAATGGTATTCAAAAAGGCCATTTCAATAAGAGATTTCGCTATATATAAAGGCATATTTTGGAACAAAACTTTTAAATAGATATATTTTATATGAGTAATTTTGTATTACCTCAAAGAAATACTCGATGCCTTGACTTGACAATAGAATGTCAAAGTTCTCAATCCTACAGAATTTAAATGGAAAGAAAATCTTCCCAAACCTATCGTTTTAAACACATAATTTCTATATCAGCCGACTCTGTTAGGATACCAACGCATCACGTGACATCTCTCACTATACAAAGCGAAAGAGCATTAAAAGGTTTTCTTTTTAATTAAAAGCTTAAACCAAAAACGTTGGCGGGCAAATATTTGAGGACAACTACCCGTGATTTTCCGAAGCTGTGAGCTAAAACAAAAGCAGCGACGCCTTAAAAGAAAAGCCATGTTAATCAAACGATATTTTTAAAATGGAAGCAGAAGAGGATAAAGGTCTAAGCAAACATGGAGGCTGTGCAACTGTGCAAACATTGCACATGCTAGCCTCTTCTCCAAATACAGCGCTGTGATCATGCTGCCTTTACACAACACTTTTATTTGAAAGCCATTTTTAAATCATTGTATGAAAAATAAATCAATATTTTTCTTAGTTTTTTTTATGTAACAGTAAATATAACGGATTAGAAAACATTTAAATTTTAAAATGCGCGATGAAAACTATCCTCAATTTTACAATATACAAGATTTATTCAATTTCTACAAAGGTCAGCAATTAATATATTGACTCATAAAATATCGTTCATCTTAGTATGTCAATGGCATAATTCACAATTCTATATATTATTCGTACGTATTGTCTTTATAATTCCATTTTTTAAATTGCGATACAGAATACATATTTCTATATACCTTTGTTGACTATATGCAATCTCTCTCTCTCTCTCATCTTATTAAGAATATAATATAAATTAATAACGCATTCATATATAATTGATTATTTTATCATCTCTTATAGTATAATTTAAGTAATCTCTAACCGAGAATGGGTACATTGCCATTACTCACAACCCATCTTTTCAAGATTGAAACGTAAAATTTCATCAATGGGTTAAATTTCAGTGGTTACCTACCTTGAAATCATTCCATAGTTGTTTAAAGCATCCAGAGTAATACATATGACAGACCACACTATATTTCCCAAAATTTCACTAATGGATAAATATAACCACGTAGCATTCAAGTATTTAATAAATTATATATTTATAAATATATGTATTTCTGCTGAATTCAAAGCTTATGTCCATAGTTTAATTAGAATACCCATTCCAAGAGTTTGGCATCAGTATCGGTATAAAAGAAAAACAGCCAAATGCTATATTACAGCGGTATGGTAGATTAAACTGGCGAAACCGCTGGGAGAGTTCACTACTGATGAGCCAGGCCCTTCCATTATTTTATCATTGCAGTAAGTTCCGTAGAAAATTGTTTTATTTCAAAAATAATCATACGCATCAAAAATAGTTTACATTTTTTTATTTAATAAAAGCTTCATATGAAACATATTTGAATACCACCACACGATTGATGAAAATAACAGACATGAGGAGTCTGCTACATATTTAAGAGAATGGGATATTTTTAATCACATAATAGGTGAAACAAACAGGATAATACAGTAGAATGAATGTATGTATTTGAATATTCGATAGAAAGGCCAAACACAATCAAGAAATATCGATATACATAGACCAAACTAAACACCAATTTAATTTCATAGCTACCAAATTCCATTACCACAACATCCATTCAAAATCAGAAAGATATACCCTACAAACATCAATAGTCATATAACACGATAGCATTTTGTCAATATAAAATTAAATTATTCCTTTAGAAGCATAATATAATGTAATAGTCAATTAAATATCGAAACAAAATACATATAACATCAAAAAAATCAACTTATGAAGAAAAATTAGAATTAAAAAAAAATAAAATATAAGAAATATTCAAATGAAGATAAAGCCGTTTAAGAATTCGTGAATTAATTATTAAATTTAAGAACTAGAGATATTGCGCGATATCCCGTTAGGGAAACTTGCGTTAAACAATCACTAATTATTGAATCATTTACTACTATACAAAAGCATTCAAAGTAAACATAGGATGCACTATAAAATGTTTGGTTTTCTTTATATAAAAATAAATAGTGTTGAAAAAAAGGAAAGACTGTTAGCATTTCCCTTGACAAAGATGGAATGGTCTTCGAACCAACACATATACGGTTTATATAAAAATGGTTGGAGCTGGTAATATGGATGGCCGTGCTGGAGTAAACCTCCTTTTTTGTGTCTGGATGCTATATTTATGGCGAACTAAACAACTTAGTCCCTATTTCTACTCCGCGCTTATGGAATTGAAGACTTGGGCGATGGCGTCGACCTTTCATATTAAATCTTACTTTTCCTTATTACTAATAATTGTATATAGTTGCGGAACTACTGGTTTCCTGTGCTGCTCTTTTCCTGATATTGCACCTTGTACGGAGAATCTGTATAAGACTAATGTCTTAATAAAGGCTTTGTGTGTGTGTGTGTATAAAAATGGTTTATTTTAAGGAGTTCCTTATACAGAGTTTTAATTTCTATCGTTTTCAATGAAGGTGCCTAAACGTTTGTTCGCAAAAAATAATAATTAGCTACAAAATGTGTCGTTATAGAGAGCATTGGTTATAAATATATATCTAATAATATTTACCTATACACTTTTCAATGAAGAGATTGAAATAATTGTTCCTCATAGAGAATTTTTCGTTATTAAGTGATTTCTTATTAATATTTTTTTTTATGAAGAGTTCAAATATAACGAATTTCACGGAGAATCTGTATAAGACTAACGTCTTAATAAAGGCTTTGTGTGTGTGTGTGTATATATATATAACGAATTTCTTTATAAAAATGTATTTAGAGACATCTTTTAGTATAGTAATATAGTTTAGTTATAAGTACTTTTATAGCAAATTTCTCATTCTAGTATACGGGTATACAGTCATATAGAACGTTTTAAATGAAGATATGAAACTATTTTCTTATATGAATAGGTTCGCAAAAGATTTCCGGTATATTTTATAAAATAGCTCTTCAAAAATATATCTTTAAAATTATCAAATACCTATATTGTTGCGTTGGTGACCTGATGTATTGGGAGGAAACATCCGAGAAGTCAATGTTTATTCACAAACAAATGATTTTAGAAAGAACACCTTCCAACTAAAGATTATTGTCTTAATTAATCTTTTAACACAAAATGCATAAAAATTTAATGATAGGAAATTATGGTAAATAATTATACCAAACTAAATTATGTAAAAATAATTATACATGAAAGTTAAAAGGAAAAAATAATTTAAAAAAAGTCACCGTTAAGTCCACGGGAAAATATGTCGCTAAAACAAGTAGTTTTAGAACAGAGACACGTGAGCACGCGCCTCGAGCCTCTCTCCCAACAATATAAATATGTAATATACATGTATATAGTATATGTGTATATATATGTTATATTAAAACATTTTATTAAAAATTATATTATATTAAAGTATTATATTTTATTTAAAATTATATTTCTAAGAAACAATACTCTGCTAAATCGACCGCCAGAGGCCCTCTTCCCCTATAAAACCTCATTGTTGTTGCTCCCCGTTGGCCGGCTCAAAACATTTGTACATTATGTAAATAAGCTTTTCTTTTTTTTTTCTTACGCCTTAAGCCAGGCAGTACTTTTACCAAATTATGTCTTTTATACATTCCTTAGCTCAATTAAAGCAACCTCTGATCAAAACCATTATTTTTATTTCAAGATTTTTAACCACGACTGCATTACCATACCATAATCCTCAAAATGATCTAAAATACACGCAGAAAATCTCTTTTCTTTATATAAAATATATAAATATATATATACTAATTTATAGAATCCACGATAACTAGAAAAATATTAGTGTACAATTCATATGATTCAAGCCGCTGCTTATTTCAATTTGTCTTTAAAATATTGTAAATAATTAGTGGCAAATGTATGTGATCAAGTTATCTTATAAAAAGTACATAACATTATACTAATGCGGATAATATTATAGTAAATAAACGTAAATACACCATAACGACGCCATTTATATTTATTTTCCATTAAGTAAGCCAACAATAGAAAAAGAAATGGCTTCCAATTTTTCACAATATTTCAGAAAGAGAGAGAGAGAACGTAATTAGCAGTAAAAAGTGGTTTTTCTTGTAAATGAGGCGTTACCATCGGCTGCCCAGATATGGACTAATTAACTGCACTAAATTAACTCTTTTTCGGTAGAAATTCCGCCAAGATTTTCCAAGTGGCTACATTTCTGCGCCGGCGCAACTATTGAACCATACGTAGGGCATTGTTTCTTGTTCAGAATTAATCACGATCGTTCTCAATGGAAAACTCTAGCTCTTTTTTTAATTCTAATTAATGAGCACCAATTTACGGTCCCTCATCAATTCTGGGACCCCAAGACTTTTTCTTCTTCTTCTTCTTGCAAGCTTTTTTTTTCTGGCATCCACTCCACCCCTGCGTTCATTAGTCTGCAAGAGCCTTCCCTTTGTTTTAACCCAATTCCATCTTCGCCAGAGCTTCTGAATTTCTACTAACCTATATATATTCACAAACATTCGTAAAACCACTTATTTAATTAACAATTATTTCAAACAAAACACACAATCAATTAAAGATAATTTTATTATAATTTCATTTTTAGACTCCTTCAAATAATTTAATCACTTCTCAAGTTCCTCCCCCTCTCTTCTCATTAAGTAAAAATGTGTTTTTTAAGTGTCATTTAGAGGGTAAAATCTTCTCTGAAAAAAACACTCTTCATAATTATCCCTCATAAGAAATAGAAACTTGGAGAAAAAAAAGAGAGAAACGAATATTAACAGTTTAACGGCTACAAAAAATAATTGAAAAAACGTTTCAAATTAGAATAAAAGAAATAAGGCTACCAATAAGCATTTTGTGCATGGATTCTTTCAGAAAAAAATCATTTTGAACAAAGAAATTTCTCATTCGTTACGTAAAGATTTCTTTTAATTAAGATGATTAAGCAGCAACCATATGGTAAAAAAGAGTGTATTTTATTAATTATAGGAGTATTTTTTCTGGAACAACATCCTTTTTTTCTCTTAGTTCTATGCTGATATCCATATTTTGGTCGAATAAATATTTTAATTCTGCTACTGATCATCAGACTCCAACCAGGAGATTTTTGATGTCAGTTTCTAAAACAAATTATGGATGACCATCAAACCTCTTTAGAACAAGAACATTAAAGATTGAGTGTCTCAGCATAGCGAAGAGGTGACCCTGGGCTTGACAGACAAAGTATGTCTGGAGTCATGTACTCCTGAAGACATGAAGGCTGTCCTATTAAGCTCAGCTAAAAGGTAAAGCCGTATTCTTACCTTGGTGTGCCTCAGATGTTCCCATCAACAGGAAATGCATCAAAATACATTATATAAGGAGATTAGGACCACCACTACATTAAATACTTCTTAAACCTGAAATAAAAGAGTAGTGAACCAGCGCAAACCCTGTGGGCAAAAATGGTCACTTCTACATAACATCTGATTTTTGACTGATTCGGATACATCACAAAACATATACATTACTTGTGAGAATAGTTTCGCATTATCTGTTACCTAACAATTACATTATTCACAACTTAACAATCGCATAATCAACAATGCTACAATCGCAATATCCGTAATACCCAACAATCGCATTAGACGCAACAAAAATCCCATTATACGCAATCCAAAACACTCCCAATATCCGCAACCTTTTTGACATTATCCGATATCCTAAAAACTCTATATCCACAACCCTACAATCTCTATATCCGCAATCAAAATGTTGAAGAGAGATTCTCGCTTTAAACTTCGTATTTACACTCATGGACAAAACTTAAGGAAGTTGTGCCTTCTAGAATGTATATCGGGATTTAGATAAAAACTCTGAAATATATCTGATACACAGTGATCTTCATTGAAGACACACGAGATAAATAAGGGTGAACAAAATTGTCTCTTTCTCCTTAAAAAAAAAAATAATAATAAAAAGAAAGGATACATCAAAATATGAAAATTCCTTAAGTTTTGTCCATCATTGTAAAACATACATTTGTAAAATTTCATACTTATTAAATAATATCTGGAATGTACAGTTAATAATCATGCCTTCTCCTAATATATTGATCTTATTCCGCTTCATGCAACAATTCTTTATTAAATATATCTGAAAACCATCCAAGAATTTTATAATAAAAAACCCGTCAGATTCTTCATGGAAATAATAAATTTCAGGAATGAGTCGGAAAATTTCCCCATCTAAATGAAGACATCAAATCTCGCTAAAACCAAGCCTACCAACATGACAGAGAATGATTGCCGACACAAACATTAGAATAAATTAGTCTAAAAAACTCAGTAGTTCCCAACCGCTCCACAGCCAATTACTCCGATGAAATAATTAATATCCAACACACACTGATCAATAATTAAATGGGGCTTGACTCCATTGGATATCAAGAAAATTTAATTTAAAGTCTTGCGCATGCTCTGTAATTATAAGATTAGGCCTAAACGAAGCTTAGCGGATAATCACGCCCCCAGTCCCGGAATAATCCCTAAATTTAAATAAAACGCCGGGACTCCCTCCCTCCCTTCATCCCTCGAGGATTCCATATTAAAAACCCCGAAGTTAACCCCTCACTATGTCGAGGAAATCCCTCCCAGGATATAAACCCATGTTCCCTAGCTTCTCAGGGACAACTTGTTGGATCCACTTTCTCGTTGGCAGATTGGAAAACTCTCTCAAGAATTGGAATCATTTTTTTCGAATAGCCTTATTCTCACAACATTTTAGAAAACTAATGAGAGAGACAATAAAAGGGCAAAGCCCCCTAACTATATTCAATTTTCTATACTTAAATCTTTATATCCTAAATCGATATTATATTTGATTTTTCCTTCTATGAATTTGTGAAATAATAAATTCATTGTATTCACATAGACTTGTTGGGTACATTCTCCCGTTGTCAGCTTTAAAAATCATCTAAAAGACTTGAATCAAAATTTTCTCTCGAATGGCCTCCTTCAACTTCTTACGTTCATGGACACATTTAAGGAAGTGGAAAGTTTTTGATGTCGTCTATTTTTTTTTTTATTGTTCACACTTGATTATCTAGTGTGTCTTCAACAAAGGTCACTGTGTATCAAATATCTTTGAGAGTCTGAATCCCGATATACATGCTAAAAAGTACAACTTCCTTAAGTTTTGTCCATGAGTGTAAATTCTAGGACAAAAAAATAATATAATAAAAGAGAACATCCTAATCGTGAAACTGTGGAGATAAGATTTCTGATCCTTTTCTTCTTCTCTAAACTTTCTTTAAACCAAAAAGGATTGTTGTTGGATTTAAACTTTTGACCAGATGGAGGTTAAATCCCTCAAGTTTATTATTATCTAACTTAAATAATATAGTTCATTTAAAAATTATATCTATACATATTTGCAAATGATTAAACTCATGCCTAATGATATACCGGAGACTTATTGGGTACCTTATCCAGTTTCCTCAAATTGGTATCCCAATTCAAGAACTTTATTCACCATTTATCTTTCTAAAAAACTTCCTTTGACTCTTCTTGAATATTAGAAGAACCACTGTATATCTATTTATAAATATGTTAGAACAACACAATGAAAGCCATTGTATATATATTTACATATACTCATGGACAAAACTTGAGGAAGTTGTACCTTTTAGCATGTATATCCTGATTCTCAGACAATAACTCTGAAAGATATTTGATACACAGTGACCTTGGTTGGTGTATCAAAATTGGTTCATGTAACCATACTCTCTTTTTTCCAAACAAACTTCCAACCGACAAATAATTATATTAAAAGCCTCAAACTATCCACACCTTTATAAATATTCTATGTGTGGATCATCTTTAGTGTAAGAAGCGAGAAAAAGAATGAAAGAAATTATTTAATTATGTTGTGAAATTTTGAAGCTGCTTACGAGAATTGGAAGAAGGTAGCTATACTTTTATTGTTACTAGATTTATAATTTTTAACCCAGAAATCTATTTTTCCAAAAGTTCTATCAAATATCAGGCAAATAATTTGATTGTGAGCAAAGGCTAGCAGGTAAATATGCAAATACACAACTTCCATATCTTGTATAAGTATCAACTTATGTCTTTATAATGTTTATAGGTTAAAACGTCTTTTTATCTATCACGCAAGAAGTTATGACACGACTTTTAAAAGCCTCAAACTATCCACACCTTTATAAAAAGTCGTGTCATAATTTTTGCGTGATAGATAGAGTTTGAGTCAAAAGGCAATCCATTAATTAAGATTATATGAAAGGGCGTACTTGGATCTGTTAAAAAAACATTTTTTTTCTTTAAATATTTCGAGAAATTGCTCCCTCTTTAATAATTCAAAATCACTGTGCAATAAATTGATAAAGAGGGAGCAATCTCTCGAAATATTTTAAGAAAAAATATATTTTTTTTTTACAGATTCAGGTACGCCCTTCTATATAAAGATAAAGAGAGGTTTTAACCTATAAAAATTATAAAGACATAAGTATCAGGAAGTTGTGTATTTGCATATTTACCTGCTAGCCTTTGCTCACAATCAGTTCATTTGTCTGATATCTGATAGAACCTTTGAAAAATAGATTACTGGGTAAAAATTATAAACCAAGTAGCAATAAAACTATATCGACCTTCTTCCAATTCTCGTAGGCAGCTTCAAAATTTCACAACATAATTAAATAATTTCTTTCATTCTTTTTTCCCGCTTCTTACACTAAAGATGATCTACATAGAATAAATCAAGTAAACAGTGAATCAGTATAACGCCTTGTAGATGTGATATCCAAATTAAAAAATAAAATTTGAATTATAATTGAGTTGAATAAATTTAAAATATTTGCCGAGTTTTTTTATTAAGGTATCGGGAGGCAAGCTATCGAGCCAGTGGCCTGATGAAGCGCGACCGCGCGAAAGCTTGCCTCCCGAAACCTTAATAAAAAAACTCGGCAAATATTTTAAATTTATTTAACTCAATTATAATTTTATTTGCATCAATATTTCAAGTAAAAATTTGAATTGTATGATATAAATGCATAGCTTTAAATAAAACGATTCATTTTATTGTGTTATTTTTGTTGGTTGAAAGTTTGCTAGGAAAAAAATTTATGACTACACATAAACTAACGCTTCCCAACTTTTCATTGACTCACTGAGAAGAGGATATTCCCCTGATGAGAATGACAGCATGTCACTAAAACGTCAGTAACTAAATACAATTTCTTTGAATATAAAGATACTTCGGTCAGTAAACCTTTTTATTACCTCGACGTTTCGACAAATATCTTTTGTCCTCGTCAGGAGCGAACAAAAAGTAAAACATTTAGCAATGCGTTAAAAATCATTCTAAGGTTCCAAGGGCGTTCTCACGCGTTATTTAAAAAAAAATTACCCCTAGTACACGTGGTACAGGCTATGATAATCATGGTGGGTAGTTAGCGACTGCTTTTACTCTAAGCGCACCACATGTCTACACATGTGAAAAGCAGTTCGAATTTGCACTTACAAATGTGCCAGAGCCCCGTTTGGTTACTTGCACTCGCTGGTGGGGTTGGACTTTTGCAAGAATCGGGGGCCATTGGAGCATTTTTTTTTAATCAGAAAAAAGTGTCCAATGTGGAAATCGAACCCGGGTCGTAGTGGTCGAAAACCAAACGGTTTAACTAGCCTTTTACTGACCCCAAAATTTTGCACAACATCTAAAGCACGAGTCAATAATAAATTTTTAACTCACAAAAGACTATGATCTTTGAAATAATTTACTGGCCGAAGTATCTTTATTTTCAAGAAATATCAATGCTGGCCAGGCAGCCTCTATCTTTACGATAAATAAAAATTATTTGATGCAGCCATTTATTGTGTCAGGTGTTCAGGGATTGTAAAACGACACTTGCAAGTTTAACCGCATGAGTTTCTTTTCAACGACAAATTAAAATTTTATTTTAAGGTGAAATATCGACAATTTCTAACCTTTTGGATGAGGTATGAAAGGATGAATTATGAAGAGTAATGACGAACGGAAAAATAAAAGTGTCCAGGGATGGGAATCGAACCCACGACCTTCCGCTTACCGGGCAGATGCCATGTCCACTAGGCTACCCTGGACGTATTTTTCCGTTCGTAAATGATACATGTATTATAAGTTACTTTATGTATCATTTACGAACGGAAAAATACGTCCAGGGTAGCCTAGTGGACATGGCATCTGCCCGGTAAGCGGAAGGTCGTGGGTTCGATTCCCATCCCTGGACACTTTTATTTTTATTTTTCCGTTCTCATTACTCTTCATAATTCATCCTTTCATACCTCATCCAAAAGGTTAGAAATTGTCGATATTTCACCTTAAAATAAAATTTTAATTTGTCGTTGAAAAGAAACTCATGCGGTTAAACTTGCAAGTGTCGTTTTACAATTACATGCCGCAGTGTATTATATTGTTCAGAGATTGTAATAATAAAATAATCGCGGTACATTAGAACTTATAGAGGTACCGACACATCAGTATAACATAAACTTTAATTTGTTTAAATGTATGGTGTCTCACCTTTTTATTCAACCGTTACTTTTCTCTTCTCATCTCCACGTATTCAAGTTGAAATTCCATGTTTAGTATATTGGTTTATTCATGATAAAATTGTGAAAAAATATTCCATAAAATAGTAAAATTACAAACCAATTTAAAATTTTCAGTTATAAAAATTTTCAGTTATAAATATATCCACGCTGCGCGCGTTTGTTTTTGTAAATATTTCTGGTGGGATAAAGTCGATATTATAGTAAGCCCGTTGAAGAGCGATTAACGCTTGAAAGCTAGTGTTTTTTTAAATAAAAAAGATAATCATTGTGTGAATATATTTGTGATTTTAATATTGGTTTATAAATAATCACATTTCTCCCAGCATGTACATTTATATGAACACTTATAGGTATTATGCACATATATAACCACCTTAAGTATTCAGATCGAGCATATGCACATTCTACATTTTTTTCAGAATTAAAGACACTTC
This sequence comes from Cordylochernes scorpioides, assembly GCA_030710605.1. NCBI lineage: Eukaryota > Metazoa > Arthropoda > Arachnida > Pseudoscorpiones > Chernetidae > Cordylochernes > Cordylochernes scorpioides. The sequence goes on from CP092864.1 coordinate 42,248,452, forward strand.
GGCCAGTGAATATTTTATTATCTTGACGTTTCGACAAAAATATTTTGTTCACGTCAGGAGTAAATAAAAATTAAAGCATTAGGCGTTAAAAATTATTCTGAGGTTGTAAAGGCGTTCTCACGAGATTATTCAATTTTTATACATTTTCTATTTGTTTCTGACGATTACAAAAGAGTTTTGTCGAAACGTCGAAATAATAAAAAAGAATCACTGGGCGAAATGTCTATAATTCTCAAACTATGAATGCCGACCAGGCAGCCTTTATCTTCAAGATGCATTCTACATGTATATTCAGGAATGATACTTTGTTCTTCTTCTGGTCGGAAATTGCAGAGAATCTATTAAAGTAATGAATCACACACTTGCCACGTAGTTAATGTTTTAACATAAAGAGAAGAATAAGAGGAAACCCTTTTAGACAATTGAAACAATTTTATTGAAAACTAGTCAGTATTACATAAAAAAGAATGGGTATATGTACAATGATTCATGAATGAGGAAGGCTCCACCACCTTGAAAAGGTCCTTCTCAAGATCAGGAGGGGGTCTTCTTTGACCCACTGCATCTCCAGGCCCAGGAAGTGCTTATAGATGCATGTCTTGGCAGACGTCAGGATGGACAGGGCGTCGTGCTCCAGTCCACTTTTAGAAGAGTAATTGAGTTTGAAAATTTGGGGATTCTTAATAAATATTTGAAGACATTTATAATTGAGAGCTACTGATATCTTTATGAGATGATAATTAAAGTTTTATCGTTGTCACTCAGTCATGGTTGACATAGACACATAAAATTGCCTTTAATACTTGTAGATTTAGTGAGCGTCACAAATCTGAAAATGTGCCATCTATATACTTATCATTGTATATGCTAATAACAAATGAAATACCAATATATTTAGCATATCCCCATAACCTTTATATATAGGAATATTTAGTATTTAGATAAATGTGGATGTATTTTAAAGAAGAAAGACAACTTCTTCAGTTAAAATTAACTTTAAAAGTGTTCCTCATATTGACTCGAATCTGATAGTTTACTGTGTTAGTCGAGAGAGTTGGCCCATAGACCTGTTTCAATTCTGACATTAAGATCATCCATATTAATATTCAATTTCCTCCTTTAAGAAATTCTTTGAATGTAGAATTGCATATAGACAATGACACACAATTAAATATGATTTATTTATACATATTGTTAATTACATAGTTGCAGAGTATGCTCAATTATTATCATAATGATAAGATAATTTGAAGAATTAACATATAAAGATCTGTAAATGCTATGTACAATAATTATGTACAAGATGCCACCGATGCAGAGTACGATGGATTATCGCCAATTGATCTTCAGCGACACCGCGCATTTCTTTACATATTTGCATATAGAGTGTATACAGAAAGACAAAAACCATAGAAAAACTAGGGGTAAATACATAGAGAAACTCGGTCAAAATAAGATAGCTTTAAATTTTGGAAGCTTCTAGTGATTAGTTGCATATTAATGTAGAGGTACGTGCAAATTGCAAGGCAGACAACATCTAAGGAAATAGTACGTGGAGAAAAATATTTTATGCATAGATAATTAGAGTAGCCATGGTATTTAGCCCCAGGATTAAGTGTACGAAAGTATGGAAGTATCATATGCAATTATATCTAAATTGTAAAATGGCAATCGGTATATCAAGGGATGGTGCATGGACGTATATGCATATATGCAGAGATATTCAAATTGACCGTTACCATTAACACCAAGATTAAGTGTACGGAAGTAAAAAATAACATATGCATTTAAGTATAGACTCAAAAGTGGCAGGTAGTATATCAATATATGTTCCATGGACACATAGGTATATGTAGATATACTCAGTGTGACCATTAGTGCCAAGATTATATGTGAGAGAGTATATGAGGAAATTAAATATATTTGAATGTAGATACGACGCATTTAGATTTCAGCGAGACATGTTCGTGGCAACAGCCAGAAATGATGGATGCCACTCTCAGATCTACAATTAAATTTGTAGCGAAGGCAGACAAAAGCCGAGCTGAAATCGAATTAGCGAGGTACTCCACGTAGGTCTGATTAAGGTTGGCAGCATTGTGGCGCTATTCCGAGGCTGTGTCTTTTTCCTGCCAAGACGGATGGCTAAGCAACAATACACACAACCCTTCCCTCTCAGATCAATATGCAAAACTGATGTCTATTGAATTTGTCTTCTTTGCTGGTCTCTGATAAAGATCGAGGGATCTAATGGTTCTTTGTTGAAGGGAGGAATGTTTGCATTTTTTCCCTTTTTTTCTTTCTAATGGAAGTCGATTCTTTAGTTTTTTCCTACATTTCCAGTTATTTATTACATTCAGTTTTAATTTATTTGCTTAGCTTTATTGTAAAATGGACGAAATAAAGTTTTGACATGGTTTTGAGATTAGAATTGATATTGTGAAGATGAGAGAAATGATTTAATAATTATTTTTCAATCCAATAAACTGAATTATTAAGAGGAAAACCTTACACACCTCGATTATTCCTCAACTTTGCTGAACATTGTTAATTATCGCCCAGAGAGACATGTTGTCGTTAATAAATGTTTGTTATTATTTATTTATTTATATAATGATGACTAATTTCATACGGTAAAAGTGTTTTACTTTATTTCTTTGATTGCAATTAGTATAAAATTAAGAAAAAGTCATTTCCTTATCGTGCAACTGAAAGTTGATGATGGCTTGCGCCATCTATCGGAATAAATATCAACTATTCGTTGATTTTTTAAATTATTCTAGAATAAGTTTCAGTTTTAACGATAAGGAGATGCCTTTTTATTAATTTATTTACCTTATACCTGTACAATTTCACATTTGTACTATTTTTTCACATGTATAAAATTGTTTTAAAATATCTAGATATGTTTAATTTATATTGTCAAGTAATCCTAAAACATTTTATTGTATTGAATTCAGAATGAAACATTTTTAACGTTGATAAACTATCTACTGAATTAGTAGCTTTAATATACACGTCGATATATTATTTAACCCAAACACATAGCCCCGTTTATCTGCGGAAAATCTAATATCATCAAGCGATATTAATGATGTCAATGTTTACGCTTAATATAAACTTTAATAATCCAACAACGTAGTTATATATGATATAATTAGTGTTTATATAGAATACCTTTGTTTCAGCTGAATTCTTTTCCAAAAAGACTTCAGGAAATTCTCATTAAAAGATATAGAGGTTATGTAGTACCACACTGAGGAGGGAAAACACCCCAAAACACGTTCGTGGTTGGCTTTTCATTATTTATCATGAAAATGAATTGGCCAAATACTACGGAACAAGTTAAATCAGCGTTTAGTTGATTTTTCTTCCACTGGATGGCGCTCTGCCATCTAAATTCTCATGTGAGCGGGCTAGGATATGCCTTTGTAGAACGAATAAAAGGATGTCTAATGGTATTCCTCAAAATTTTCCCATAGGTTGCTGTGAGAGTTCATGAAATTTGTTTCCCTAACAATAATCATCATGGAATCCAGCGTATATCAGTAAGATTTATAGACCAATAGGGCTCTTTGATGGTGTCATTCAACCAGAAGAAAACAGAGGGCTGCAACATCCAGGCTGTATCCGACGTCGTGGTACTCCTGTAGTTTTTTGAAGCGTCCAATGTCGACATTGTGTTTAACTGACACTCCATACTCCACCTCGACATTGTGTTCAACTCACACTCCATACTCCACCTCGACATTGTGTTCAACTCACACTACATACTCTACTTCGATATTGTGTTCAACTCACACTCCACCTCGACATTGTGTTCAACTCACACTCCATACTCCACCTCGACATTGTTCTCAACTCATACACCACCTCGACATTGTGTTCAACTCACACTACATACTCTACTTCGATATTGTGTTCACCTCACACTCCACCTCGACATTGTGTTCAACTCACACTCCATACTCCACCTCGACATTGTGTTCAACTCACACTCCATACTCTTCCTCGACATTGTGTTCAACTCACACTCCATACTCCACCTCGACATTGTGTTCAACTCACACTCCATACTCCACCTCGACATTGTTCTCAACTCATACACCACCTCGACATTGTGTTCAACTCACACTACATACTCTACTTCGATATTGTGTTCACCTCACACTCCACCTCGACATTGTGTTCAACTCACACTCCATACTCCACCTCGACATTGTTCTCAACTCATACACCACCTCGACATTGTGTTCAACTCACACTACATACTCTACTTCGATATTGTGTTCACCTCACACTCCACCTCGACATTGTGTTCAACTCACACTCCATACTCCACCTCGACATTGTTCTCAACTCATACACCACCTCGACATTGTGTTCAACTCACACTACATACTCTACTTCGATATTGTGTTCACCTCACACTCCACCTCGACATTGTGTTCAACTCACACTCCATACTCCACCTCGACATTGTGTTCAACTCACACTCCATACTCTACCTCGACATTGTGTTCAACTCACACTTCATACACCACCTCGACATTATGTTCAACTCACACTTCATACTCCACCTCGACATTGTGTTCAAATCACACTCCATACTCCACCTCGACATTGTGTTCAACTCACACTTCATACTCCACCTCGACATTGTGTTCAACTCACACTTCATACTCCACCTCGACATTGTGTTCAACTCACACTCCATACTCCACCTCGACATTGTGTTCAACTCACACTCCATACTCCACCTCGACATTGTGTTCAACTCACACTACATACTCTACTTCGATATTGTGTTCAACTCACACTCCACCTCGACATTGTGTTCAACTCACACTCCATACTCCACCTCGACATTGTTCTCAACTCATACACCACCTCGACATTGTGTTCAACTCACACTACATACTCTACTTCGATATTGTGTTCACCTCACACTCCACCTCGACATTGTGTTCAACTCACACTCCATAATCCACCTCGACATTGTGTTCAACTCACACTCCATACTCTACCTCGACATTGTGTTCAACTCACACTACATACTCTATCTCCACATTGTGTTCAACTCACACTCCATACTCCACCTCGACATTGTGTTCAACTCACACTCCATACTCCACCTCGACATTGTGTTCAACTCACACTCCATACTCCACCTCGACATTGTGTTCAACTCACACTACATACTCTACTTCGATATTGTGTTCAACTCACACTCCATACTCCACCTCGACATTGTGTTCAACTCACACTCCATACTCCACCTCGACATTGTGTTCAACTCACACTCCATACCCCACCTCGACATTGTGTTCAACTCACACTCCATACCCCACCTCGACATTGTGTTCAACTCACACTCCATACTCCGCCTCGACATTGTGTTCAAATCACACTCCATACTCCACCTCGACATTGTGTTCAACTCACACTTCATACTCCACCTCGACATTGTGTTCAACTCACACTTCATACTCCACCTCGACATTGTGTTCAACTCACACTCCATACTCCACCTCGACATTGTGTTCAACTCACACTCCATACTCCACCTCGACATTGTGTTCAACTCACACTACATACTCTACTTCGATATTGTGTTCAACTCACACTCCACCTCGACATTGTGTTCAACTCACACTCCATACTCCACCTCGACATTGTTCTCAACTCATACACCACCTCGACATTGTGTTAAACTCACACTACATACTCTACTTCGATATTGTGTTCACCTCACACTCCACCTCGACATTGTGTTCAACTCACACTCCATAATCCACCTCGACATTGTGTTCAACTCACACTCCATACTCTACCTCGACATTGTGTTCAACTCACACTACATACTCTATCTCCACATTGTGTTCAACTCACACTCCATACTCCACCTCGACATTGTGTTCAACTCACACTCCATACTCCACCTCGACATTGTTCTCAACTCATACACCACCTCGACATTGTGTTCAACTCACACTACATACTCTACTTCGATATTGTGTTCACCTCACACTCCACCTCGACATTGTGTTCAACTCACACTCCATACTCCACCTCGACATTGTGTTCAACTCACACTCCATACTCTACCTCGACATTGTGTTCAACTCACACTTCATACACCACCTCGACATTATGTTCAACTCACACTTCATACTCCACCTCGACATTGTGTTCAAATCACACTCCATACTCCACCTCGACATTGTGTTCAACTCACACTTCATACTCCACCTCGACATTGTGTTCAACTCACACTTCATACTCCACCTCGACATTGTGTTCAACTCACACTCCATACTCCACCTCGACATTGTGTTCAACTCACACTCCATACTCCACCTCGACATTGTGTTCAACTCACACTACATACTCTACTTCGATATTGTGTTCAACTCACACTCCACCTCGACATTGTGTTCAACTCACACTCCATACTCCACCTCGACATTGTTCTCAACTCATACACCACCTCGACATTGTGTTCAACTCACACTCCATACTCTACTTCGATATTGTGTTCACCTCACACTCCACCTCGACATTGTGTTCAACTCACACTCCATAATCCACCTCGACATTGTGTTCAACTCACACTCCATACTCTACCTCGACATTGTGTTCAACTCACACTACATACTCTATCTCCACATTGTGTTCAACTCACACTCCATACTCCACCTCGACATTGTGTTCAACTCACACTCCATACTCCACCTCGACATTGTGTTCAACTCACACTCCATACTCCACCTCGACATTGTGTTCAACTCACACTTCATACTCCACCTCGACATTGTGTTCAACTCACACTTCATACTCCACCTCGACATTGTGTTCAACTCACACTCCATACTCCACCTCGACATTGTGTTCAACTCACACTCCATACTCCACCTCGACATTGTGTTCAACTCACACTACATACTCTACTTCGATATTGTGTTCAACTCACACTCCACCTCGACATTGTGTTCAACTCACACTCCATACTCCACCTCGACATTGTTCTCAACTCATACACCACCTCGACATTGTGTTCAACTCACACTCCATACTCTACTTCGATATTGTGTTCACCTCACACTCCACCTCGACATTGTGTTCAACTCACACTCCATAATCCACCTCGACATTGTGTTCAACTCACACTCCATACTCTACCTCGACATTGTGTTCAACTCACACTACATACTCTATCTCCACATTGTGTTCAACTCACACTCCATACTCCACCTCGACATTGTGTTCAACTCACACTCCATACTCCACCTCGACATTGTGTTCAACTCACACTCCATACTCCACCTCGACATTGTGTTCAACTCACACTACATACTCTACTTCGATATGGTGTTCAACTCACACTCCATACTCCACCTCGACATTGTGTTCAACTCACACTCCATACTCCACCTCGACATTGTGTTCAACTCACACTCCATACCCCACCTCGACATTGTGTTCAACTCACACTCCATACCCCACCTCGACATTGTGTTCAACTCACACTCCATACTCCGCCTCGATATTGTGTTCAACTCACACTCCATACCCCACCTCGACATTGTGTTCAACTCACACTCCATACCCCACCTCGACATTGTGTTCAACTCACACTCCATACTCCGCCTCGATATTGTGTTCAACTCACACTCCATACCCCACCTCGACATTGTGTTCAACTCACACTCCATATTCCACCTCGACATTGTATTCAACTTACACTTCATACTCCACCTCGACATTGTCATTAAATCACCCCGCCACACTCGTACATCCCACCACGACATTACCCCCACGTCTCCCTGTACTCAGCCATCCACTCCTACAAACAATCGAACCTTCAATTAATCAACCCTCTCCATTAGCTCTTAATAACTTCGTTAAGAAATGATCCAATTTGGAGCCATCGAGGAAATCTTTAAAAGACAATCGCGGCAAAATTACGGCAGGTCATTCTAATGAGCAGTGTCGCCCGCCCGCTAATGGTGCGGTCGCCTTCGGGCGCCGATAACTCGCTCAATACCGCCCGCCGCTGCTCCAAATTGGATTTTGTCCTTTAATTCTTTTTCTCCATAAAAACTTATTTTAAGAATCTATATAATGGCGGCTCATTTGTTCCCTTTGACGCGTGCAACATTAGCGACCCTACGGGGAGAAATTTGAATTAATTTTATAGGGTGGAAGGTAAACTGCATTCTGATAAGTTTGGTGTTTTTTTGCTTAGTGTGTGAGACGGAATGTTCAACACCCGGCGCTATTCCTTGTGTTACTATATATTTGTTTATATTTTCCTATTCTGGTCATTAAACTCTGGGAATACATGCTGCCATTAGGAATTTCGCCTTGAAATATATTTATGCAATGTGAGCTCTTTACTAAATAAGCGAATCCGAAGTCGCACATAAAATTCTCGAGGACATAATCGCATCAAAGAAGTTCAAGTAATATTTCAGAAAAAGAAGTCCGTGACATCAACCCTACCGAAGAAATTTGTGATATATCTTGAAGAGCACATCAGCGCTACCAATTAGGATCCTAAACGGTGTTGCTTAAACCTAGCTTCCCACCACATCATCGACTCCTAATTACAATATAATTTCTTGGAAGCTTACCTACCAACAAACTCACAATCAAATTTTTTGAAGATCCATCACGTCATCTTTACCCAAATAGATACTAATTGATATTCCATGAAAGTCCATCATATTATTGACACCGAAAAGGTGTCTAAACAATATTTAATATAGAAACACCGCATCATCGCCACCACAAAACATTCTAAAATATAATTATTGAGGACAGAGTTCAATCACAATAATAACCTATTAAAATTCTAAAAGAAATTCTTTAAAGATACACCACATCATATAAAAAAGTCCTGAACAATATTCCTTAAAGTCCGCTACAGCATTGCTACTTGTACTAAACGATATTCCTTGAAGAGAGATTCTCACTCCATCATCGACTAGAATAAAATTCTAAACAATAATCCTTTATAGAGGTAACTACATTATCACTACAGAAAAATATCCTACATGATATTCATTGATGACCCATCCCATCATCGCCACCGAATATGATCCATTACATCATCACCATCCAAAAAAGAGCCTAATTAATATTCATTGGATGCCAACCCACCCATCCTCTCATAAAAATATTCTAAAGCACATTCCTTGAAGGCTCACCACATTATTGACACCTATATATAGACTCACCACATCATCGCCACACAAGACCCTAAACGATATTCCTTGAAAATATTTCACCATCTTCGCCACCAGAAAGGATTCGTTTAAGAACGACATTCCTTGAGAAGACCATAATCGCCATCGAAGAAGACCCACACAACATCGTCAACGAAGAAGATCCTAAACGATATCCCTTGAGAAGACCCACACAACATCGTCAACGAAGAAGATCCTAAACGATATCCCTTGAGAAGACCCATCACATCATTGCCACCGAAGATCTTTAAGGATATTCCTTGAGAAGACCCCACAACATCGCCACAGAAGATCCTAAACGATAAACCTTGAAAAGACCCCCACAACATCGCTACCGAAGACCTTAAACGATATTCTTTGAGAATACCCATCACATCATCGCTAGCAAAGAAGATCCTAAACGATATTCCTTTAAAAGACCCAAACATCATCGCCACCGAAGAAGATTCTAAACGATACTCTTAGAGAAGACCCACCACAACATCGCCATCTTAGAAGATCCTAAACGATATTCTTTGAAAAGACTCACACATCATCGCCTCCGAAGAAGATCGTAATCCATTTTCCTTGAGAAGACTCATCACATCACCGCCACCGAAGATCTTAAACGATATTCATTGAGAAGACCCATCCCATTTTCGCCACCGAAGATCCTAAACAATATTCCTTGAGATTACTCACCACATCATCGCCACCGAAAAAGATCCTATACAATATTCCTAGAGAAGACACACCACATCATCGCCACCGATGAAGATCCTATACAATATTCCTTGAGAAGACCCACCACATCATCGCCACCGAAGAAGATCCTATACAATATTCCTTGAGAAGACCCACACATCATCGCCACCGAAGAAGATCCTATACAATATTCCTTGAGAAACCCCACCACATCATCGCCACCGAAGAAGATCCTAAACGATATTTCTTGAGAAAACACACCACATCATCGCCATCGAAGAAGATCCTAAACGATATTTCTTGAGAAAACACACCACATCATCGCCATCGAAGAAGATCCTAAACGATATTCCTTGAGAAGACCCACCACATCATCGCCACCGAAGAAGATCCTAAACGATATTTCTTGAGAAAACACACCACATTATCGCCATCGAAGAATATCCTAAACGATATTCCTTGAGAAAACACACCACATCATCGCCCTCGAAGAAGATCCTAAACGATATTTCTTGAGAAAACACACCACATCATCGCCATCGAAGAGGATCCTAAACGATATTTCTTGAGAAAACACACCACATCATCGCCATCGAAGAAGATCCTAAACGATATTTCTTGAGAAAACACACCACATCATCGCCATCGAAGAAGATCCTAAACGATATTCCTTGAGAAGACCCACCACATCATCGCCACCGAAGAAGATCCTAAACGATATTTCTTGAGAAAACACACCACATTATCGCCATCGAAGAAGATCCTAAACGATATTTCTTGAGAAAACACACCACATCATCGCCATCGAAGAAGATCCTAAACGATATTCCTTGAGAAGACTCACCACATCATCGCCACCGAAGAAGATCCTAAACGATATTTCTTGAGAAAACACACCACATCATCGCCATCGAAGAAGATCCTAAACGATATTCTTTGAGAAAACCCACCACATTATCGCCATCGAAGGTAATTCTAAACGATATTCCTTGAGAAGACCCACCACATCATCGCCACCGAAGAAGATCCTAAACGATATTTCTTGAGAAATCCCACCACATCATCGCCATCGAAGAAAATCCTAAACGATATTTCTTGAGAAAACACACCACATCATCGCCATCGAAGAATATCCTAAACGATATTCCTTGAGAAAACACACCACATCATCGCCATCGAAGAAGATCCTAAACGATATTTCTTGAGAAAACACACCACATCATCGCCATCGAAGATCTTAAACAATATTTCTTGAGAAAACCCACCACATCATCGCCATCGAAGAAGATCCTAAACGATATTTCTTGAGAAAACACACCACATCATCGCCATCGAAGAAGATCCTAAACGATATTTCTTGAGAAAACACACCACATCTTCGCCATCGAAGAAGATTCTAAACGATATTCCTTAAGAAGACCCACCACATCATCGCCACCGAAGATAATTCTAAACGATATTCCTTGAGAAGACCCACCACATCATCACCACCGAAGATAATTCTAAACGATATTCCTTGAGAAGACCCACCACATCATCGCCACCGAAGAAGATCCTAAACGATATTCCTTAAGAAGACCCACCACATCATCGCCACCGAAGATAATTCTAAACGATATTCCTTGAGAAGACCCACCACATCATCACCACCGAAGATAATTCTAAACGATATTCCTTGAGAAGACCCACCACATCATCACCACCGAAGATAATTCTAAACGATATTCCTTGAGAAGACCCACCACATCATCGCCACCGAAGATAATTCTAAACGATATTCCTTGAGAAGACCCACCACATCATCACCACCGAAGATAATTCTAAACGATATTCCTTGAGAAGACCCACCACATCATCGCTACCGAAGAAGATTCTATACAATATTCCTTGAGGAGACCCATCATATCACCGCCACCTAAGAAGATCCTAAACGATATTCCTTGAGAAAACCCACACATCATCGCCACCGAAGAAGACTCTAAACGCTGAGACAAATCAGAAGCGCCATGCAAATCGGATTAATTAAAGGCAGCGGCGACAGAGCCATTGTGCCGGGTGGATTAGGCTATCGGTCCCTGAGCAGACGTTTGAAACGGTGATAATGGCACTTCTTGGAATTGAAACTGGGGGATGACTCACTGCCCAAGTATCTCCACTTTAGACATTTTTATGATAGCTATAGAGCTCTGTCTTTTATGGAATAGAGCCATCAATGTATTTAGTGTAAATAAGAAGCATGTTTTGGATTCAATATTGGTTTTATTAATATAATTATCATTTTTAAAAAGAGCAATGCACACAGACTAGATGTATAATATGTTTATTTTATTCTTTAGTGAAGGGAAACAGGAGTTTGTTAACAATTTTGATAAACTGAATATATTTATATTAAGATGATATAAACGTTTCTGCGAATGTATTTTCTATTCATGCTGTTTGGATAAATTGAAACTTTAGAATAGTCTTCAAGTTTATCTAGAATATATTGCGATATATTCATTTATATTATTTCAATGATTTGCCAGTGTTAGGAATATATGATTATTCAAAATTTTTTCGAATGGTGAAGGGGGTGAGGTGGTTTATTGTCTTGTTATTTGAACGACTTCTGATTTTTCTAGTGTCCATAAAAGCCCAGAGGCACATTATTGAGTTCTGATCATTTTTGCAATTCCAAAATCATTAACTGTTTTCAAAAGGTGGTGTAGGTAATATTGACGAATATACACTTAAATGATCAGGTCTGGGATAGATTAATAATTTTTCAATCTTTTATCTCTGATTATCTGTTTTTTTTTTTTAATTGTTCGAATTCGGCGCGTACCAAGCCGTTTAGAATATGCCAAGAGCTCTTGGGAATGTCAAATAAATATTGGCAAATGATACTTAAGAGAGAAGGAATATTATTAAGAATATTCTTTGAAAATAAACACGCGAAACAATGTGATATTCTATAAAATTTAATTCTAGTTATGTATTTGTTAAAAATTATAATTATGTTAATGTGTCTATGTCTATGTTGAGAAGTCTATATTAGAATAGTATTTGTGTCAATTTTGAAGTTTGTGAAGAGAATTCTAAACTGGCCTCACTTACTCTTGAACCTATGTCTATATTGAATTCTACATTCTGTTTAAGTCAATGTGTAAAGAGCATGTCTATGTTAAATTTGGGAAAATAGTCTTTGTCTATTTTGAAGCTTGTGAAGAGAATTCTAAACTGGCCTCACTTACTCTTGAACCTATGTCTATATTGAATTCTACATTCTGTTTAAGTCTATGTGTAAAGAGCATGTCTATGTTAAATTTGGGAAAATAGTCTTTGTCTATTTTGAAGCTTGTGAAGAGAATTCTAAACTGGCCTCACTTACTCTTGAACCTATGTCTATATTGAATTCTACATTCTGTTTAAGTCAATGTGTAAAGAGCATGTCTATGTTAAATTTGGGAAAATAGTCTTTGTCTATTTTGAAGCTTGTGAAGAGAATTCTAAACTGGCCTCACTTACTCTTGAACCTATGTCTATATTGAATTCTACATTCTGTTTAAGTCAATGTGTAAAGAGCATGTCTATGTTAAATTTGGGAAAATAGTCTTTGTCTATTTTGAAGCTTGTGAAGAGAATTCTAAACTGGCCTCACTTACTCTTGAACCTATGTCTATATTGAATTCTATATTCTGTTTAAGTCAATGTGTAAAGAGCATGTCTATGTTAAATTTGGGAAAATAGTCTTTGTCTATTTTGAAGCTTGTGAAGAGAATTCTAAACTGGCCTCACTTACTCTTGAACCTATGTCTATATTGAATTCTACATTCTGTTTAAGTCTATGTGTAAAAAGCATTTCTATGTTGAATTTGGGAAATAGTCTTTGTCTATTTTGAAGCTTGTAAAGAGAATTCTATATTGGTACAGCTTACTGTTGAATTTATTTCTATATTGAAGCTTAGGATTTTATGAATTCCAAGTTCATGTTATGTTCTGTGTGGAATCTGCATTTATTGGTTGTAATTTTAACAATTATCTTTGTCTATTTTGAAACTGGGTCCGCGGAAGTTTAAGTTTTGATTTAACTTTCCGTTGAAATTTATTTCATAAAGAGGGAAAGTATATGTCTATATGTTGAAATCTTCGTTTTTCTTGATATTGAAGTCTTTGTCAGAGGAATTATCCATAAATATTATATGAAGTTGACCATTTAAATAATAAATAATAAAATATTCAGAATAAACTTACATTTTATTTTGTAATTCAGACCACATATTATTTAGTACGTTGTAGCCTCTGCTGAGTGTTGATAATGGTGCCATTAGAGGCGCTTCCCACATCGTGAGATACTCCCTCGCAGATAACCCATCAATTAAACCTGATAGATTCCAGAGTGAACATTGCACTTCCTAAAAATTCTCATTTCTCTCCGAGGGCCCCTCTTCCGTTTTTTGAAGAAGTTTTCGGGGATCAAAGAGAATGCGGCTACTGAAACCACAAAGAAGTTAATCCGCTTTCTTCGAGGGTCCGACCGGATGTGGACAGCAAGGACAGGGGTCGTCAATAAATCTGAGTCAGGTTGTGAATGTCCATGAGGGGCTTCATCCCTTTGACTGACCCAGGAATGGTTCTGGTAATGAGGTGTCCAAGAAGATAATGGTGGTTGTGAAACCTAGCGTCAGGCAGTCTGCAGGTGCGAACATCCATCCTCCACTGACAAGCCATTGTACGACGCCCGCCAAATTTCAGGCCATTTTTTCTCGGTGTCCACTCCCCTCCCACCTCATTCTTCAGAATGCCCCGAGAATGGTCAGCGGAGATTTTGTTATTTCAATTAAAATACTTCTTTTTTTGACCATCTGAATGGAAGCTACCGTAGACGATTTACATACCTCAATTGTCCTCTACTTAAATCACCATTATCATATCCTTACTTTGTGCTTAAATCAACTTCTCTTCTTTTTTATTCTTTAGATCTCTATTCTTTAGCTTGTGGTTAACTGTTGGTTTCTTTCACGATATCCTCTTCAAACTTCAACAATCAATCAAGCCCTCTTCAACTTCATTGAATACACATTCTACTCATTTAATTGTACTTACTCCTCTTTAAACTTCGGTACAAAGGTGAATACAGGTAATGTCCTGCTCTATTCTATTTACATAATGGGGAGATTTATTATCTCATTTATTTCTATAAAATCCCCTATAAATATAAACACAGCGCGTAACATAAGATGATATTTAATCTTCATTTTGGATACACTTTTGGCTAATTCAAGTTCTTTTATTATATATATGTTTTACCAATAGAGTCGAAAGCACTGAAAGTTTATACCACAAGCAATCAGAAAGGAGTAACATATTTCAGAATAATTCTTGTTATTTTTCATAGAAAAACTTGAGATTTATAGGTATATTTTTCCATGTTTAGCCACTTTTTATCAAAAAGTTTCAAAGTAAACAAAACTCATTCATTTTTTGCTTTAGTATTCCGATATTAAGATGAGCGAGCGAGAAATAGATTATCGCTATCTTCAAGAAAAATAATTAGTCTGACGCCTATATTTTACATTCATATAAATATAGATGGAAATTTTGCCAGGAGGAAATTGATCTAAAGAGACAGGGAGAGGCGACCCTTGTCTCTTTAGATCACGGCAGAGCCGACCCTTGTCTCTTTAAATCAGCGAGAGAAGCGACCCTTGTCTCTTTAGATTCATATATATATCAGCCGAAATATATATATGTGATGAAGTCCTGTTGACTCTTGTAGAATCCTGTCGACTAAAACTGTGATGAGGTATCCAGTCACTTAAACTATGGTGTGAGTCCCTGTCAACTCTCGCTATACTGTGTTGACCGAGAGGAACAGTCAGGATGGGGAGTTTTCCAGTACCTCTCTGCACCTTGGAAGACCTTTAACAGTTTTCACATAGTAGAGGCAGTCATGGTCGAGGCAGAGTGGAAAGCTTGGGGATGTCCACACAAAAAACGAAGACACAGTTGCACTAAGAAAGTTCCGTGAACAGATAAAAGTTGAGCTAGGAGCGAAAGATGGAGATGGAAGAGTTCTTACTGGTCTACATGGTGGATGAGGTGGACCTTGGGTACAACCGACGAGGGCGCACGCAGATGGTGAAGTGACTATATTTTTAGCTAGGACGGAGGCTTCATATACCTTTTCTGAGAAAGAGGGTATTGCATTTCACAAGATGTGAATAGTGTGGATCGTCTGGTGAAATTCTAAACTGGCGCCGTCCTGACAGTTTCCAATCTATCTTTAGATGTTGTTTTGTGACTTCCATCTATCTCGATTTTAGACGTTTCTGACTTCTATCTCTTGTTTCAGCTCAACTCTTAATCTATTACAGAGATTTATTTATTTATCCTCAGTTTGTACAAAGTACATTACATATGATGATGTAATGACACATGTCAATCATGCGTATAATCATTTACAGATGTGTTTCTATTATACAACATTAAAATCTTGTTATAAGTTATATACAATATGGGGTTGTTGGTTTATATTAACATATATATATATCTATATTAATAAAATGCAAATTTCATAAGAGGACATCACTAAAAACTTTCGTTACAATGCATCAATTTCAACCAAATTTTCAACATTTATGTAAAACGAGATGGAGCAGGTTTTGCTTAACATCAAAATATTTTTCCCTAACATTAACATGCGTAACTTAGCTGTTATCGATTAAATACAAAAAAATCAACAGAGTTAATTTTATTTATATATAAATACAAAAAAAAAATTCAGCAATTCATTCAACTCAATCTAAAAAAATATTCAAAACAAGCAATTTTAAGATAACACCATATGTAAAACAGTCGGCCAAGAAAACAACAACGATATTACATCTTTCTCACATATTCACACACAATCTTGATTAATAATTAAAACTAATCTTTAACATTGTTTATTATACTTCATTATATATAATATTCGTTAGGCAAACTTTCACTCGGATAAATGTAATATAAAAAGCCAACAATGAAGAATGAATGTAAGATAAAAAGCCAACAATGAAGAGTAAATATAATATAAAAAGCCAACAATGAAGAATGAATGTAAGATAAAAAGCCAACAATGAAGAGTAAATATAATATAAAAAGCCAACAATGAAGAGTGAATGTAAGATAAAAAGCCAACAATGAAGAGTAAATCTAATATAAAAAGCCAACAGAGTGAATGTAAGATAAAAAGCCAACAATGAAGAGTGAATGTAATATAAAAAGCCAACAATGAAGAATGAATGTAAGATAAAAAGCCAACAATGAAGAGTGAATGTAATATAAAAAGCCAACAATGAAGAATGAATGTAAGATTAAAAGCCAACAATGAAGAGTGAATGTAAGATAAAAAGCCAACAATGAATAGTAAATGTAATATAAAAAGCCAACAATGAAGAATGAATGTAAGATAAAAAGCCAACAATGAAGAGTAAATATAATATAAAAAGCCAACAATGAAGAATGAATGTAATATAAAAAGCCAACAATGAAGAATGAATGTAAGATAAAAAGCCAACAATGAAGAGTGAATGTAATATAAAAAGCCAACAATGAAGAATGAATGTAAGATAAAAAGCCAACAATGAAGAGTGAATCTATCTATATATATAAAATTGAATGTCTGTCCGTCTGTTTGTCTGTACTCTATAGATTCAAAAACCATACATCCAATCGCCGTGAAATTTTGGGATATTATTAGGTATATCACCGGGAAGGTTTTTGAAAAATAATTTCCTGAATATCTTGAATATCCTTAGAGTGTTTTGCAGATTTGTAGATTTAACTCGCAAGCAGCGCCCCCATTGTGACGATGATAACAATATATCGAGAGATTCAAATTTACGAGTTTCAAATTATCAAAATATATCTTTTTTTTAAATAAGTTTTTAGAGAATTGTTTTAAAAATGTTCGCTAGACAAACCTTTACTCGGGTAAAACCCCGGGCGAAGCCGAGTACGTTTTATAAGTTTATAGAGAATTGTTTTAACAAATGTTCGTTAGACAAACATTCACTTGGGTAAAACCCGGGCGAAGCCGGGCACATTCGCTAGTATATATATATATATAATAAAGATTAATATTATTTTAACAGGGTAATATTACTATCTAAAATTAGGTGAAAAGTGAAAGTTGGATGAGATTATTTCATTTTTATTTGAGCAATAATTCTTTTTTTTTTAAATCATAAACTATTATTTTTAATTGAAAATCTTATAATCAATCAATTATATAATATATATATTCAAAATCAAGGTGTGTGTTTGCTATGAAGATGTTCAATCTTTGCTTTTAGTGAGTATTTTTCGGGAAAAATTATATTCTGATTTGAAAGTATTTTAATTGACTTTAACAAAGTTCTTTTTCTTTGGTGATTTCAGTTTGGTGATATCCACCCCCGGATTAAGATGTTACATATTTATTTTCTTCTGCAAGATTTTCAGATTTACAAATTTTAGAATACATTTACATCTGACACCTATTTCTCTAAAACATAATATTAATATCTGATTTATAAATTTACGCTTAAAAATCATCATGATTCTAATAAGTACACAAATAAAGCGACAATCAAGAATCAATTGTTATATCGATGTTATAATTCGATAAAAGAGGTTTTCCTTTTTTCTTCAATTCGTAAAAAATAAGTTTCAATCTCTGAGCTATGCTATATAGGGTGTTGAATAAAATGATACTCAAACTCATGCTTATTCTCTTATATAGAAATGCCTTACCTCTAAGCAAAACTACGCCAAATTTTTATTGGAGTTTTTCAATAAACTAAAAATATTTAGGTATAAATGTAAACACGAAAAAACAATAGAAAAAATTAAAGATAAGTGGGTCAGGTGTTGATATTAAAAATAAAGAGGCATTTCCTGACCACATGTGCTCATGGTCAGGAAATGCCTTCTTTATTTTAAAATGTAAACATTTGAATTTTTTCTTATTTTTAATGTTAATAACACCCATTATCGCTCAGTGAAGATATTATTTCTTCAATTCAAAAATGTGTTTAATGTTGAAAAAACTCCAATTGATAAAGGCGCTGGTTAATGGGCAGCTTATAAACAGCTTATAATCAAAGTTAATAAACATTTATATACCACTTCGCTTATGCAATTAAAGTCCTGTTTTTTCTATTGGCATCTGATTCTTTTATCAAAATACATCGCAATTCAGTTTTATTAAATGGCCGAAATCAAATAATCGACGGTTCAATATTAACTAAATCAATAGGTTTATGAATTTATGTTTGGATAGCTTTCTCGAGCCAAAAGTTCCTCAACAGGCAAATGGTAATGAACGGTTCTAGAATTGCGAATTATTTTTTGAAATAGGATTCCAATCGCTATTGTTGTTATTCTATAGGGCCTATTGAAGAATATTTGCTCCGAAAGCTATCTATGCATTATTTAATTAATTTATTTATTGTTTTAATTATTATTGAATCGTTGATGTTTTGGTCTTAAACCCCTTGATTTCTATTTCTTGAATTGCCACATAAGCAAAAAAAGATAATATATTGGAGGTTTTCCTTTTAATATATATCTTTTTAGAGCTGTGGAGGGTAAGATACTGAATGATTAACTATTAGGTTGATGATAATAATATGAAAAGCTATGACTGATATTGTGTATACCTATTATATATATTAATAAATAACTATTGGAATGCGTTTTAGTTTGCACATAGAAGTTTTTTTTTTTTTTTTGTAATTTATAGATAATTCTCACACACAAATTTTATATCCAGAAGATAATACTCAATATATAAATATAGTCGATCTTCTCATGGCAGCCACAATTGATTAACAATCATTTTCTTGAGCTCGTGCCTTTATAGAATCCAGAAGGTATCTTTTCTGGAAGTTTCTCAAGTGTATTAATTTAACGTATAGTCTAACAGTATGTTCCAAAATAACTTTATTAGATACCGCTCAAAAAGAGCAACCTAGTTTATGATATTTGCAAAAATGTATAATATGCAAAGGTTATTCATATATTAAAAGAAAAGGTCCAACGCGGGATTCAATCCCAGTTCATGGCCGTCGGTAATCGAGAGTATTAACCCCTCGTTCACCGACTCTTCTTTTTATCAGGATATTTAAAAATCACTTCGTTTACTTAATTATTCAAACAGGAAAAAAAAGTTTTATATACAAGTATGAAAATATCTCAAAATAATACTCTTCAAATAGGATTCTTCTTTTTCCTCTAATACCTCTTGAATTCTAATCGCCTCTGAAAAGAGTTTCCCAACAAAGAATGGAGTTTAGCTGAGAGTTGTCTTCACCTCAGTGATGTGCCAAGAGAGACAAACTATGTCCGAAATAGCAAGTTGTTGACAAAGGTGTCTGTTCTTCCCGGTCACGTAGGTGTCATCAAAATAGATGATCATCCCATCCGTCTTTTTCTAGGAGGATACCGCCCTCCGTACCAGCACCTACCTTGGCTTGTAACGTTCGTCAAGATAGCTTCAATCTAATGACTCTCTACAAAATCTTCAACTATCCTCTAAGTAGACTTTCCTACGCCTACTACTTGATAAATAAACTTTTAGTTCCGGATACTTAATTATAGGTTGAACTCCAATGCCAATTCCAATATTGAGATCGAGGGCAATGAGATGGAGGATGAACTAGCAAAGGAAGTCAGGGGAAGTTGAGCCAAATGAAAGAACAAATGTCAGTATTTGATGCTGATGCCTTGGCGCAAAATTTAAGATAATCCAACAAAAGAGAAGGAAAGATCAAATATGCGACATAAAACTCAAGACTTAGAATGAAACATTATAAATGAATGACAATCATCCAGATGGTACAAGAACCTACAGGACATGCAACAATTATCCTGGCGTGGAAATAACACACCTACACATATATTCTTATGCCCAGCAATGGCAGCTTTACAGAAAATTGACATGGACCCAGAACAGCAGTTTCCCATACCAATGATAGAGAACATTGCAACTACTGTGTTAGAGATGTACGAAGACATCTGAATCTCTTCACTGGACACGACGACAACAACTCCAATGTCATCAAAATATAAATAGCGAATCAGTTATTCAGAATGAACGGATGAGTTAATTGATGTTCACAAATACTGTAATACCATTCCCATCATACTGGTGCATCAACAAATACATAGGTGCAACATATATATATATATATATATAATACCATTAAGATTGGTGCAAACTATAATTCTTTGTTATAAAATATATTAAAACATAAGAATAGTTTGCTTTGAATATATCTATTTAATAAATATTAAGACAAAATAGAGGGAAAAAACTTCATTGCGGCTCTACGGCCGTTACACGTCATATGCTGAGTAGAAAAAGGAATAAGCGAAGAGAGAGGTTTATAGAAAAGATAAAACACAGAATTATGATAAATATTTTCCAATAATTAAACAAAATCGTTGAAGAAAAAAAGCATCTCCCCCCCTATCTTCTCTCTTATTTTATTTTTACAAAAACATAAAAGTGAAAAAGGAAGAGATATATGATGTATATCTGAATATATAAATAATATATATATATTTGATTGGAGATGTGACCTTTATTTTTATAGATCAATATGCTCCAGGTAAAATTTCCATATACATATATACCGGGAGGATATTATATATTTACATATATATAAATAAAATAATGGATATAATGGATATATTTTATGTACATTGCTATCTTTAAAATTATTTAACCCTTTTTATATTTACCCATAATACCAATACTACGATTTTTTCTATATATGTGATGCAAATATGTATTTTATTTAATCACATAAAATTTTAAATAACGGTTTTTTAAGATCTTGTAATTTTGAATATATTACTGAAATAAAATCTTTATTTAGTCACATAATTTTAGGATTTAAAATTGGCTAGATTTCAAATTCTGAACAGATCTTTGTCTAGGTCTTAAGTGAGATAGAGGAAATCGCAGGTAGGGCTTGTATTATATAAGTGCTGTTGGGTTGAACGATAGCCCAATTTGATTCTAATCAAGACATGTATTATAATACAATATAATGCGACTTATAATTGTAGAACGACATTTGAAAATTATCCCGCATGTGTTTCTTTTGAACGAAAAATCAAAATTTATTTCAAGGAGAAAAAAACGACTATTTCTAACCTTATGGATGAAGTATGAAAGAATGAATTGTGAAGAGTAATGATGAACGGAAAAATAAAAGTGTCTAGGGATGGGAATTTCGATTTTTCGTTCAAAAAAACACATGCGGGATAATTTTCAAATGTCGTTCTACAAAGACATGTATTGTTTAAGTGGTTTTATGATCTCGTGATTTTAAACTGAACCAACGATGAATATTTCGTAACACATAAGAACTACAGTATAGCTTGGGTATTTCGAACATCTTTAAAAGTCGAATATTCATCTCTTGGTCCCTAGAATTACCTATAAATAGAATTTCCGATTTTTAATTCAAATTTTTGGATAATTCGTTTTTTTTGTCCCTTGGGCTTCTAATTAACCAAGTTCGACTTATATATAAATAATATTTTATTATTTATTCTATTATATATTTTTAAAATATATTTTCAGCCTTCATGATCATGTCTTTGGTTATTTAGATATTTTGTTTAATATTTGCTTTTTCCTAACTACCGGCCGAAATGTTTCTTACTTCAAGAGCAATGAATGCCAACCAGGCAACTTATATAGTCAACTATGTCTTTATAACTACTCAATAATATAAATATATTTATCTATTTACACTCTAAAATATGAAAAAAAAAACAATAGAAAAAAAAATAAAAAATAAGTTGGTCAGATGTTGATATTAAAAATAAAGAAAGCATATCCTGACCAAGAGCACATGATGGCGCTCTGCCTTCTGTAAATCACATGTGCTCCTGGTCAGGATATGCTTTCTTTATTTTTAACTCTAAAATATGTCTTTTTCAAGCGGGACCCTATTGTATGAGGATGGAACCATGATGAATAGGATTTTCCCCTTCTTACGGCACTTTGTTAAACGGAACCCTCAATGTTGCATGCAGAAATTTCGGCGATTTCCCGATTTTATATCTTAAATTGCTTTGACACCATCTCAAAAAGACGTTTTCTTTTTTGACAAATTTGTCAAAAATATCTCAATTAAAATAGAGAAATAAGAGAGAGCTACAAAAAAGAGGATATAGTCAAATTGACATAATTACATATTGAGAATATTGAGCTCACTAGAATAAAACAAGTACATTATGTATTTAATGATGTTGCGTTAGTTTTTATAAAACGACATTTGAAAACCATCCCGCATGTGTTTCTTTTCAACGAAAAATCAAAATTTATTTCAAGGAGAAATAACGATTATTTCTCCTTGAAATAAATTTTGATTTTTCGTTGAAAAGAAACACATGCGGGATGGTTTTCAAATGTCGTTTTACAATCACAACCCGCATTATATTATATTGTGTTAGTTTTTATAATTGCAGCAAAACTTTAAGCAGAGTTAAGATAATATTTGTCTTAAATTGTCCCTTTATTGGCCATTAAAACACTTTTTTTTCTATCTATTATTATTTTATATAAAAATGAATATACATTTTACGCTAGTTATCCATTTCTGAAATATGGCTGAATAATTCTGAAATTTTTCTTGGATGTTCTATCTAGGCCTAATAACTCTCAGCGGCAATAGCTGGTTGACCAATAGAGAAAATGTCACGAAGGTTGTTAGATCATTGACCTCAAATGGAGGCTATACTGGGTGGGAAAATTGTCAGGGTGCTGGTGGCGAACTCTTGACCGTTGGGCCACGTGATGTCGTACAGTATCTAAATGACCTCCGTCTCTAGGACTTGTAGCGTAATGGACTTCGCTATTTCTGGAGAATTTTGCAAGCGGAAACATCAGATATATGAGGTTTGCTTGCTTGCCCCATCCATCGCAGGGAACTTGCGCAAACGGCCTTGCCTCATACGACAGGGCGTTGTTCATCTCTGACGGATTCATTCTTCATTTAGAGGGAGAGAGAGATTCGTGAAGTCAAGAAGCTAGGTAGAAAAACTGGTCGTTGATCCGAACTATCATATTTCATTGACTCCGTCAACATGTAATCCATTTTGGGAGCATTGGAACATTTCAAATTAAAGGTTTCCAACTAAATAATGTCATCTTGGGTGATATAGTGTCTTCAGTTTTCGACAGATGAGTTCATACATTTTCTAATGTGGATAATCCTGTTTATTTTTTTATGTTCATATTATTTCTAACTGAAAAATCTGTAAATATTTATCATTATCATCTATAATGATTTTTCTTTAAATTAAAGATACTTCGGCCAGTAAATCTTTTTATTGTTGACATTTCGACAAAAATCTTTTGTCCTCGTCAGGAGCGAACAAAAATTAAAACATTTGGCAAAGCGTTAAAAATTATTCTGAGAATACGTCGAGACAATAAAAAAGATTTACTGGCCGAAGTATCTTTAATTTAAAGAACTATGAATGCCGGCCAGGCAGCCTCTATCTTTACGATAATGATTTTTGTTCTATTTTTATTTGTATGAGACAAAAGAAAGACAAAGGGCATGGCTCATCAGTAGGGAATACGTGGCGGATTCATCGCCTGCTTTGATCTACCAAAAAAAAAAAACTCACAAAAATAGTTAGTACTAATATTGATGATAATTTCACCTTGTTAAGGTTCATATAATGTTAATCAAAATTATTTAGGCATTAAACAAACAAGATTATGTGTTTTGTGTGTATACGTAAAACTGAATAATTATGTTCGAAGCTGAAACAAATCATTAATATCTATAACCATAAAATATCTCAATAATTAATATAACATATTTTCTAAAAAGGTGAAAAAATTAAGACAATATACACGTATATACTGTGGATAGAATATATAGAATAGCTGTGATATCGGCAACACCGCGGGGAGGATTCGCCATTGATTTCCCAACTCCCTTATATTTCATCTTCATTCAGTGATTGTATAACACACAAATAATGTAATCTATTTTTCTTGCCCTCTCAATATCATAAATATCTAAAATATTTAAATAATAATTTGTATATTAAAATAGTATTTATAATTAATATATTATCGTGATACTCCTGTTAAAGGACTGACAAGTCCGAAAGCTTGAAAATAAAAATTTGAACAAGAAACCTAGCCCTGGAAGCTTTATTCATTTTATAATAGTATAAATTTTTCTTTGAGAATATAACATGTAGATAACATTTTATATGTTATTGGCATATATATAAATGAATATATTAAAACTATAAAGCGGCGTTAACCTTACTCCTGTAAAAGGTCTCCAAGGTTCGAAATCTGGAGTCAATTAATTTATATTTTTTACAAGACACTCTTCCATGGATCGAATATTTTCTCTCAAGTGATAATATTTTTAGAATAACATTGGAATACATTGTTCAAATTTGAGCAGGGAAAATTTCTATAATTCAATTTTTTTTTCTTTTATCTTTTCATACACAAGGTAATTTAAAATATTCATATATATACAAATATATTTAAATAAAAAGGCATATATTGGATCAAAATATCATTTATTTTACCAATATTTCAGGCTGAACGCCAACCTTTATCAAGGTATGATAACATTTTAATGTGTGTCAACAACAAACTCAGCGCCACACAACGTCTCAATAAAATTAAGTTTTAAAATATTTTTGCTTATTTTCAATGGGGAGAAAAAAATTGATATATAAATTTATATTATGGACAAAATAAATTTTGCAAAAAAAGGGTGTGGATATTTTGAATATTAACAATAACGCCTATTTTATATTTACAAGTGTATGCACTTTATAAAATCTACGAGCACTTTGAGCTTATAGCCTATGTTCTTTTCATGCTCACTATATACGTGTTTCAACTATATTTCTACTTTCTATTCACAAATTTGCATACATACTAGACATTTATGCTTACTATATTCATATTTTATATCTTACTAGCCGAATGACCCGGGCAACCCCCGCGTTTTACCCGATTAAATGTTTTTATTTAAATACTATTCGTTACAATTATAAATTAGCACCGTGGATGTCACTTTTGTGAAACATCCCGCTCCAAACTTTGTGTGTTTTTAAAATATAAAAATAAAAATGTAAATTTTCGCAACGATATTTGAAAATTATATTATTTTGATTTTCAAATACTATTCGTTACAATTATAAATTGGCGCCGTGGATGTCACTCTTGTGAAACGTCCCGCTCCAAACTTTGTGTCTGAGAAGCGATATTTTTATAGAAAGATGATCTGGCTTTTGTTTTCTGCTCGAATGAATGTTTTTCTGTTAGAATTTTGTTCCTGCGTACAAATAAATGAACTGGTTTCACCCGTGGTCTCTGCTTTTTGTAATTTTTGCCGATATAATTTTGTATCTGATAATCAAACATAATACAGCAATATTGTCATCATCATTTTCTGACTAAAAACAACTTTTAATGCCCAGAACCTGTCAATTTCAATTTTTCTTGCCTAAAAATGCGAAAAATATCTCTTCCAGATTTTTCTCTATGTCCTGTTAAAACACGTTTTACATGTACATTAGGTCAGCTGATATTACTTCCCATCTTCACCGCTAGAGGCGCTGCTTGCGAGCGAAAGGGCAAATTTGCAACGCAATTTGAAAATAACTCGAAGAATATTCGGGATAGAGACCTGTAATTTTCACTATAAGTTTTTGCAGATTCTACTCTATATACTGTTAAAATTTCAGTCAGATTAATTACGTATTGTGGACGTGTATAGCCGACATAGAAACACACATACATACATACACTGACTTTTATATATATAGGGATATACGTATTTTTGTTTAATAATTGTATTTTATATTCAATATATGAATATATGTAGATATGTTTCAGGTATATTAAAGTCTTGGTGGAAAGACATAACAAACACTGCGTACTTTTAGTCTTCATTTTCTAACGATATTCTTAACTCTCCTGCCCAACTGTAGGACAGGTGTAGTGTGTGTGTGTCAACTACTGTCTAGATAAGAAATTTAATTATTATAGATATCTGCTAAAATCTTTGTAAATATTATTGGATTTTTATATTTATTTTTGTTTTATAATTAATATATTTTATAAATTTTATCATTATATATATTTATATAATTTATTCAAAAGATCATAGTCATTTGTGAAGTAAATATTTGTTTTTTTGACTCGTGTGTGTGTGTGTGTGTGTGTGCTTTATATGTTGTACAAAATTTCAAATACCGCGTGAGAACGCCCTTGCAGCCTTAGAATAATTTCTAACGCTTTGCCAAATGTTTTCATTTTTGTTCGCTCCTGACAAAGACAAAATATTTTTGTCGAAACGTCGAGATAATAAAAAGATTTACTGGCCGAAATGTCTTTTATTTGAGGAAATATCTGGTAGTTATTCAAATGATCATATTGCTGATATGGCTGAAATCTAGGCTTTCTTATTTTTCTTATCTTTCCTATATCCATTGCTTAAGTTCATATTAATGTTAAAAAATAGGGGTATCTCTTTAAAAATAGTTTAATCTTCTACAGTATAAGGTTATAAAAGCAATAACGCGTCATCTATATATATAGTAAATGAAAACATATTATTCTATATTATTATATTAAATTAAAAATAAAAAAGGCATATCCTGATCAGGAGCACATGTACTTTACAGATGGCAGAGCGCCATCTGGTGGAACAGAAATCAACTAAACATTGATTTAACCTGTTCCCTGATATTTGAACAACCCAATTTCTTGACAAATCAAGAAACACTATCCACGTTTCGTGCTGTTGGCGCTCGTCAACGTGAAGTAGGCTGTACCACTGAGAACAAAAATATTTTTGGTCTCAGAGGCTTCTTGACAAATCAAGAAATGGGTATATATATTTTTCTATTATTTTTTCATTATATTATATATATAAATATTAATCTATATATAGGAAATGAAAACATTAAGACACGAATGTTTCTTTCACACAAATCTCAATCAAGTAAATACATTATTACATTGGGAAAGTCAAATATTTGGTTGGAATTATTACATCTTTTATATCATTACAAAGTCAAGAACAAAAATTATAGGAACCCATAATTTCTAACCAAAAGATATTGTAATATATAATAAATGAGACATACCATTTTATATTGTATTGTATAAACAATTATGCAAATATGATTATCTAGGTTGATCTTTTTGGGCAATGCCTTATTTTTCTGAGCTGGAGCCTTACATACAATTATGTATGTAATTCTGCTGTCCTGAAAGCTTATGTTCCATAGTTCATCTAAAATACCCATTCCAAGAGTCTATCAACAGTCTCACTATAAAAGGAAGATCGAAAAAATGCAATATAACAGCGGTATGGTAGATTAAACTGGCGAAACCGCTGGGAGGGTTCACCACTGATGAGCCAGGCCCTCCCATTAATTTTTCCATTGCAGTAAGGGCAGTAGATATTGTTTAATTTCAAAAAGAATCTTACGTGTCTAAAATAGTTTCGAATTTTTACATACAATTAGTCATTATTAGTGGGCTTATTTAGCTTCGATATAATGTGATTTTTATTATCCGTAATTAAATTTATCTGGTAGAACGCGCGTTCTTCATAGGGACCATCGAAAACTGGAGCAAACATCATGCAATTTTCAATAGGATTTGCAAAGAGTCGTAGAAATGTTCATAAAATGAAAGCGCATCATTTCGTTAAGAGAATATTCACTTTTCGAAAAAATATTTTATAATAATACATTAAAATAAAAAAAGGAATAGCCTCACTACAAGCACATGAGGTTTTTAGATGACAGAGCGTCTCGTGGTCAAGATATGTCTTCTTTTTTTATTTTAATACCAACACCTAACTTTTTTATTATTTTATTTTCAAAATTATTTTTTTCACATATTAATTCATGTATATATGAAGGTTAGTTAATATACTTTCTATCTCGTTTGGAATATATAACCAGTAATAGTTAAATCAGACGAAAAGTATAATATAATAACAAAAAAAAAATAGCGAGCAGAAGACTGTCAATCCTTGGCAGCAGACAGGGAAGATAAAGAATCACTCCACTTCCGGACTTTGAAATATTCCTGCGCCGAAAAATCGTGTGCGACTAATGACGTCACACTCTGTGACGTCATGATGAACGATGATGATAGATGCTTCTCCCAATGTGGAAAAAGAAAGAATAAAAAAAAACAGAATTTTTTTTATATATCATCATCGTCTTCTTATTTTGACGGCAGGATTTTCCTGCATTTTGTGCGTCTTTGTCACGCAAGATTTGGGATGAAGCATCAATTGCTTGTAAAAAATTACAAATGATCGAAGTAGAAAAAAAAGAAGGAGAGTGTTGTGATGAATTAGGAGATTTTGTAGATTTTGTTTGACGTCTGGTATTAATTCCCTTGACTTCAATATTCACCCTGCCATATATTTACATATCCCTTTGTTGATAGCGTCTGCTTGATATTGTTTGTCAATAACGATATTTTATATCTTACTTAAATATTTTTTAAAAAATATTTTCTCAATTTCGCTTTTTATTTTATTAGATTCTGGATAAAAACATATGCTTGTATGATATTTTAATTTTGATGAGTTATATGTTCTAATTTTTGAAGTCATCTGCTGCTTCATATTGTCTTTAAATAAAAATTTTATATTTAAAACTAGAGAGTTTAATAATTTTTAAAATATTCTTCTCATTTCGTTTCTCTATTCTCTAAGGGAGGAGGCATATGTGTTACTATTATTGTTATCATTAATATATTATTGTCATTTTTATATATTTAAAGGCATATATTTATATTAAAGAAATTGAAAAAAAATTTGCGCTTTTTTATATTGTTTGTAAAATTATATAATAAAGAGATATAAAATATAAAGGGAACTATCATTTGTTACATATTTTTACATTATAGTTTTTTTTTTGCGATTATAGGAATGCGGAAAACTATCGCCTTTTGGTTGCAATTGAGGTAAATGTATATATATACAAGGATACTTTATATAACCTTATTTTACAAATTGTGTAATTTTGTTATATTAATTTCTTTATTCTATAGTTTCTTTTCGACACAATATTTTCGATTGAATATTTGTTATTTACACAATACGCTAGATATGTTATCGACAAAATGAGCTTTCTGTTCAAGTTCAACTATCCAATTATTTGTGCAAATAAAATATGTATTTTAATGAATGCATTAAATATATATTCTAGAATATGTCGAAGACGTATTCATCCGATTTGATAATTTCTCCCGAAGCTCGTTATGAAATTGTGGTCTTTCCTCCCTGAGCTGGTAAGTGGCATGGTACATAGTTATGTAAAAAGGACGCACCTGAATATGTGAAGAGAAACTAATTTCCCAAATATTTCGAAGGATTTCTCTCATTCTATCTATTTAATATATAAAAAAACTCAAAAGTAATTTATAAATTCTCGTAGATCAAATGAAAACAACTATGTTATTAGTCAAAATTCAAAATAATTTGAAAATCAAAATAGAGGATAAAAATGAATAAGTAAGAATAATTTGATAGAAACAAGAAATATATGTGAAGTTTAAAGGTTAATAATGATAATACATGTGTTGACGATAAGGCACAATTAGGATTATAGATTATAAACACAAGGTAATAAGACTAAATCCAAATAAATAAATAGTGTGTGGCGTTTTGGTAACAGCGTTGTTATCGAAACGTCACACACTATTTATTTACTTGGATTTGGTTTTATTACCTTGTGTTTAGATGTGTTGACTTTTGTTGTGTTTGTTGAAATTTTAAAGGCTGGAGTTGGGAATTTTAAACTGACCAGAATTTACCCGTTCTGAACAAAGAGAGGCTAAAAATAAACACCGTATTTTGATCCCTCTCAAATCAATTTAAGCTTTTATTAAAAATAATAGATACATTTTTATACATGAATATCATATTCTCATGTACACTTCTCCTATATAAATATATCTATGGAAAAACTATTTTCACATTAAGGAATATATGTGTAAAAAGTCATATATAAAAGATTCAAAAAGATAATAATAACAAAATTGACTGAACGCCTATTTTTGTCAAAATAACAAAATTGATACGTTGTTATACCTTGAAAGGTTGCCGTTCAGAAAATTGAAGTATTGGTAAATATAATTTCATCCACTATGAACCTTTATATATAAATATATAGAAAATATAAAATTTGGGTTGGCCAAATATCATTGAACAAGCTTTAATCAACGTTTAGTTGATTTTTGTTCCACTAGATGGCGCTCTCCCATCTAAAGTGCTCAGGTGAGCGGTCAGGCTATTTTATATATAAATATATATTTTTTAATATGGATTTATCTTTATCTAAAGCATATAAATGTCTAGTTTTGATTTTATATTCATTTTTATGGATATTTATATCCATATCTATTGGAAATTGATAGGTAATGGTATCCAGTTCCAAATAACTTTAATAGGTGCCGCTCAAAAAGAGCAACCTAGATCATCATATTTATAATATACGAGTACTGAGGGGGATGGTTATGTACAGGGGTTCTTGTTCCAAAATCACTTTCCAAAATCACTTTATTAGGTACCGCTCAACAAGAGCAACCTAGTTTATGATATTTGCAACAATGAATAACATGTAAAGGTTATTCACATATTAAACAAAAGGTTAACGTGGGAGTCAATCCCGGTTCATGACTATCGGGAATCGAGGGTGTTACCCACTCGTCCACCGTTCTTGTTCATTTGCTGAAAAGCGCACCACATTTTTTTAATGCATAAAAACGATGTTTTTTTATATATTTTTTACGCAGACTGCACAAATTCATATCAAAGAATATTCCGTGTGTGTGATACCAGTTTAAGAAAAGTCTTACAAATAAACCAACCTATATACCATGGTTTCGGGCTTTGACCCTCATCAGTACAGAGGTTTCGATTCCATAACATACTACGAGAGAGTTTAGGAAATCAATTCACTCTGCCAAAAAGGTTTTTTATCTTATGAAATGGTAGGTGAATTTGAACGGTCTGCGCAAAGAATACCAATATAATTCGTCGTTTTGATGAGTTTTTATTAAGGATCATATTTGGTAATAGTTCATATCTCTATATACCAACAGATGTGTACCTCTACTTTTAAATTTGTATTAAAACATTGCATTTTGCTTAGAACTCAGTCCTGAATGTGATGGTAGTTTTTTTTTATTATCCATAGTACACGTGGTACAGGCCATGATAATCATGGTGGGTAGAAGTAGGCGACTGCTTTTACTGTAAGTGCACCACATGTCTACGTGTTAAAAGCAGTTCGACTTTGCACTTACAAATGTGCCAGAGCCCCGTTTGGTTACTTGCACTCGCTGGTGGGGGTAGTGATAAAGAATAAGATACAAAACCACTTTCAACAAATTCAGACAAAAAGCTAATCTGTATGCCATGGTTCTGGGTTATAGTCCTCATCAATACAGGGGTGGCTTCGGTTTCACAACATCCTAGATTAGGTAACTGCGTAGGTTTCTGGAGTGGTATGTTGTATGTTGGAGTATAATGTTGTATGTTGGAGCAGAAAACTAAGTATGTAACAAAGCTCTTCGTTCTATCCTAAATAATACAATGGCCTATAAATGCTCTTTGTTAATGTTTTAAAGACTTCTTTATAAATCAATAAAACAGAATATAAGTACTAGAGTGGACGCGAATAAGTTCAAAATATAAAAGTAACATATATGTATAGATGAATTCAAACAAAAACAAGTTATTTGTCAGAAACTATTTTAAAACCAGACCTATACCACAACGTAAGCAAATCTAACTATCGGGTGGTCTAACCAACATCATTAAAGTAGTAATTAAAACACGTTGTGTGGTCACACAAGTGTGCAGTAAGAGTGCAGTACAGTGCAGTAGCAGAGAAAAGCTGCAGGGAGGTGAAAGGAAAGATCCACCAACGAGGCTTAGCTCAGCCGAGCGGATGCCTGGATTAGGACGCCGAGTTGAATAGGTTCTCATTTCAGGCGAATTTTTCAATTTTCCCTTTAATCCCAGGCGCCATATTGTTTGACGTGTTGATTTAATCAGGCCCGCGCTAATCTGCTGCTACGTTTATTCCGACGCTCCATTGCAGAGCTAAACCTCTTCTTAATGAACTCTTCTGGCACTTGTTCTGAGATCCTGGAGACAATTCTTCTTTGTTATTGGCTCTGTTCGAACACAACATAGCTGTGTCCTTAAGCTGATCTGAGAGACAATATTTTAGAACTAAAGTCTAAGTATCTTTTCTTATCAGCTTAATATCTAAAGCCTAAGTTATTGATCTTTGGGAGTATTAATTAGTGTTATTAATGTGCTAACTCATCATTATTATCATCACCTGCCGTTTCTAGTCCGAAGGTTGACTGTAGTGAAATTCTACTTTTTCATTCTTGGGCCTCTTTCTTTATCAATGTGTAGCTAACTCGACTGATGTCCTTCAGGGTGTTGGTTTACATTCCTCTTGTTATTATTATTATGTATGAGAGAACAACATTTTTTTTTCAAGCCTGCTATTTCCATTCCGAAGGTTGGCTTTAGTGAAATTCCAACTTTTTTCAATCGTGGCCCTCTTTCTTTATCAACATGTAGCTAACTCCAATGATGTCCTTCAGGGTGTGGGTTTACATTCTTCTTGTTATTATTTCTATATATGAGAATAGCATCTCTCTCTCTCTCTCGGCCGTGCGGCCACGCGGCGCGCGAGCTCCGCGTTTTCTAGAGATTGAGATGGAGGCGATGGAGATCTCCAATGTATTTTCGATACTGGCGGAGAGCCAGGATGATGACAAGATTGATGGTGGTACTCCCACCCAGAAAAGACCTACCAATGCCGAGAAATCGGCGGAAGAAGTTTTTAAGCCTGATTCGAAAAATACATTTTCAATCAAGCAAACAACCGGCGACTATGTAAATCAGGCCGCTGGGGAAAAACAAGCCGATGCAAATTGGGCGGAAAGAGTGGAAGCTTCGGAGAAGCAATCTGCTTTGGAATCGGATTGGAAGATTCCTAAATCCAGCAAAAGAAAAGGCCGGGAATCTCCGACCCAGCAAGCAAAAGTGGCAAAGGCTGAAGCCACCGTAGCCAGGCCATCACTACAACCGAGGCGGGAAGTAAGGGATGCTGTCACGCATATAAGAGCTAGCAGACAGCAGCAAGATCTAGCCAAAGCGAGGTCGGCAGCGGCTACATTTGATCATTGTTGCTTCATTGAATGGAGCCCGGACTTCCACCAAGTCCAGTACATGAAAGCGCTGGAGCAGATGCTGGGGAAATCTTCAGTTCACCAGCTCATGAAGATGTCCGGCCATGTCCTGGTGACACTTCCCAGCGCTGAGAAGGCCGAACGCCTAATCGAGGAGGGCCTCACCATCGGCAGTACACTCCTGAGAGCCTTCCCCTACAGGAAAAGGGCCGAAAAGATCATCATAGGAAACCTTCCTATCGCCGTAAAGGATGACGACATCGTTGCGACGCTAAGGCCTTACTGCAAAGTGGCCTCGATGGCCTACGAAATAGTAACCTGCGGAGGTTACTCCTGGACCACGGGAAGTAGGGAGGCCTTCATCTTCATGAACGAAGGCCTTAAGATCCACCAGCTCCCGGTGAAACTGGAGATCAAGTCAAGGGGTGAAACGACGCCAGCCTACATCTCCTACGGCGTCAAATGTAGCAAGTGTCATCGCCAAGGACATCGGCGTGCCAGCTGTCCCAAGAGAGACTTGGAAGAGCGCTCTACTCGACAACCTACCTCCCAGCATGGATCTCTCCCTCCTTCCACCCAGACATCGCCCTCGTCCCAACCTGCTGCAACTACACCGGCTGCAATTGGCCACAATGGTCCTGAGAAGGCCCCGGCCAAAAACGTTCATACTCCCATGAAACCTCCTCCGGCCAACAAAACCAGCGGTACCAAAGCTCTACCAGCGGCGGCAGAAGTGGCCACATCAAGCAAAGAGAGACCGCCCAACATTGCCGCTCCTATCTTGACCATTGCCCCTGGATCCCGGATTCCGTTGAAAACCAATCCCCTTAGTAAGGAGGATGAATCATCAACTGACAAAAGATCTAAAGCCCTCCGACAACTAGAAGAGGTACTTAAACAGCTCCCAGACACCGTGTTCGAGAATACCGAAGCAGCGGGTATGGAGAAGGAAAAGATCGTGCAGGCAATCATTTCCGAACGCAATATGAAAAAGTTTTTGCCTGACCAGAAACCTGAACAGCTGGACAGCCTGATCAACCTCATCGGGACATTCGTCGACCGTGTAGAGGACAAAGCCTGCCACCTCTACAAGCGACTCACCCATCTCCGATCAGTTGCCACCAAAGGTAGGACCACGCAATGAGCTTCCGCATTGCGTCCCTTAATGTGCGCGGCATTGCCGTTCGCGCCAGGAGTGTGGAGATGTGCTGCTTCTTTAGGCAGCATGCAGTTGATGTCGCGTTTGTCCAAGAAACGAACGTGCTGGCTCTAAACAACATCCGGTACCTGTGCCTTGGCTACAGCGCCGTCTTCGCGCCATCATCGACACCCAGGGGCTCCGGCCTCGCCGTCGTCGCAGCGCCGGGAGTCACCGTCCTCTGGCATCGCGTTCTGTGGCCAGGCAAGATTGCCATCGCCCGTGTCAAGATCCGGGGTCTCGAGACCCGCGTCATCAACTGCCACCTCTCCCACACTCCCGAAGAACGGCATCTCCAACTGCAGATCATCGCAGAGGAAGCCATCAGAGAAGATGCGTGGGCCCTCGGCGACATCAACATCTCCGAGGAGTCTTCGAGCGACATCGGGTCTGGAGCCGTGGAAGCTTTCGCGGAACTCCTGGACAGGACCGCCCTCGTCGACATCGCCGCCATCTTCGATGCCGCGCACCTGCCTACCAGGGTCGCCAGTTACGGAAGCCGGGTTGACGCCGCCCGTCTGGATAGAGTCCTTATACCATCAAGACTCTCTGGGCGCATCACCCGTTACTGGACCCTCAATTACCGCAACTCGGACCATCGTGCCATCCTTCTCCAAGTGGGGGATCCCCCTGCACCGTCTGCGCCATCCATTTCCGCGCTACTGCGATCAGCGCCAGTCATCGAGAGGATTGAGGCGCTTCTTAGTGAAGCTTCGCAAGAAATCGAAGGCAACCCTACTGGAGATCTATGGGGAAAATGGGGAAAATTGAAGCGGGAACTCGTTGAAGACATCAAGTGCCTCTACGTTCCCCGCGTTGAAGATGAGGACTACGTCACCAGGGCAAGTCGGTTTCTTCGCTACAGGCTCGAGGCTGAGACCGTGGAGGCGGACTACCCTTCACTGCCTGAACTTGGGCGTGCCCTGCGTGTCCGACAACATCGCGCGGAACTGACGACCGTCTTCGACGCCCAGGAGAACCTCTTCGAGGGAAAGAGCCTGAGGCGCTACGTCTTCAACTCCTTCAGAAAGCGCTTCAACGGCTCTACCTGCAGCCCGGAGGACATCGCTTGGTTCTTGGAGGGAGCTACTGAATGCATCACTCTGGAGGACAGTGACCCGCTTCATCGAGCAGATATCTCCTTGAATGAGGTGGAAGTTGCCATCAGCCCGTCTGCCTCAAG
Source organism: Cordylochernes scorpioides (assembly GCA_030710605.1). Classification (NCBI taxonomy): domain Eukaryota; kingdom Metazoa; phylum Arthropoda; class Arachnida; order Pseudoscorpiones; family Chernetidae; genus Cordylochernes; species Cordylochernes scorpioides. Next base: position 42,285,039 of record CP092864.1, read on the forward strand.
GGAAAGCGGCTGGTTTGGATGGCATACCCTGCGAGCTTGTCAAGGGCTTCGAGGACTTCTTCGGTGGAGTCATACATCAAGTCCTCGCCGAATCCAAGCTTCGAGGGACTCTTCCAGAATCATCGAGGAGGAATATCATCTGCCTCGTCCCCAAAGCGCACGGTGGTCCGGGCCTTAGCGGTTACCGGCCCATATCACTTCCGACGGCGGACTACAGAATCGTCAGCGGCGTTCTTCTGGGTCGTCTACGTCGCCACCTTCCAGCTATCGTGCCGGATTGCCAGACTTACGCCGTTCCGGGAAGATGTCCCTCCTGGAACATCGCGTGCGTGTCTGACGAGGTGGCCCTGGCCTTCAAGAACAAGACGCCGCTGGCAGTCATCTCCACCGACCTGCAGTTCGCCTTTGACAACGTGGACCGAGAGTTCCTGGCCTCCCAGCTACGCACCATCGGCCTGCCTCTGCCCTTCATGGAATGGCTCCACCTGCTCTACGCGGAGGCCGACGCTACCATCAAGGTGAATGGAAACTTCACCCGCCCATTCAAAATGCGCAGAGGGCTTCGGCAGGGTTGTGCCTGCAGCGCAGCCCTTTTCTCCATCTTTACGGGTCCCCTCCTGCGCCACTTGGAGAGAATTCTCGGAAGAGGGAACGTCCTGGCGTACGCCGATGACATTCTCCTGCTGATCCGCGAGGATTGGCAGTTTGAGAGAGTCAAGACCATCTTTGACGAATTCCGGCGTGCGTCGGGAGTCAGCGTCAACTTCCCGAAAAGTAAAGGACTGTGGTGCGGCGCCTGGAGGGACCGTGCCGACTCTCCGCTGGGCATCTCGTGGTCCGCATCCTCCATCACGGTGCTGGGCTGCGAAATAACATCAGGCCATGGAACCTCGGTCCAGGAAAATCACCTGCTGGGCATCTTGGAGAGGGCGATCTCCAGATGGTCCCCATTTGTCCGCGGCTTCTCCCTGGTGGGGCGGGCGAGAGCGGCCAACTCGCTAGTACTGGCGGCGGTGCTCCACCATCTGCATGGCTACCTGCCCGGTGATGCCACTATCGCCAAACTGCAGGCCAGGCTGACGCGGTTCGTCTGGGGATCCTGCCATCGCGCCGCCTGGCTCCCGGGAGGTCTACTGGCACGTCCTGTGTCCGTCGGTGGTGTAGGACTGCTCGACATCAGGACCCAACTCCAGCTCGCCTGCTTCAAGGGGGTCCAGGCTGCGTCCAGAAATGGAGGCAAGAACGCCTACTCTTGGCTGGTGGAGTCTGGAGCCTGGATGACCCCCTTGTCCTCGGGTTCCTGGTTGCTGCCTCGCCGCTGCCGGCTGCTGGATCTATGGGAGCAGGTCTCCTCCATCCTGGGCCTGAACCATCGGGTGGTGCCTGCTCCCACTCTACTGAACCTGCCCCTCGTCGGTGCCTGCAGGTTCCTGGCGACGCCATCGCTTCGGGCTCCCTCTAGATGGAGAGGAGTTCGCGTCCGCGACCTGGCGGGCCCTGCTCCGCCGCCCGTCGCCAGGCCTACAAGAAGCGCCTGCGATGATGCAGCTGCTCTTGGGGCATTTTGCCAACGCCTGGTGGAGGACAACGCGACGAGCGTCTACAGGGAGCGGACCTTGGAGGAAGCCGTGGTGCTGCGCGGGACGGCTACGCCGTTCCTGCGCATTAGCACACGCACTGCGCGTCGAATGTTGGAGCGTCCCCGCCTGGCTGCCCTTCCCATCTCACGGTTTCTCTGGCGCTGGGCGCCTGTCGTCGGCGTGCCATCCGCCAATACGCCATGCTCATCCCTCCGCCGTTGCTCCTTCGGGGGCCATGCGGCGGACATCGCTCTGCGGCTGGCCCTGCACGCCCTGCCTCATCCGGGGCATCCGGCGTCTAGCCAGCCTGTCTGCATCGCCTGCGGCTCCAGCGACCTGTCGCTGGCCCACCGCTACTGGTCCTGCAGCGCCGTCCGTCCTCTCATTCGAGAGGCCTTCTCCATCATCGGGCGGCCGCCGGACCTGCAGTCCTGATCTTCGCGGTGGGCCTCGAGGACCACGCCATCACCATCTCCTCGGCGGCAAAGCACGCGATCTACGTCTTCTTCGTAGATCGCGAAATGCGTGGTGTCGCTGGAGACCCGCTGGCGATCTTCCATCACACTCTGCAGCGGTGGCAGAGGCGCCATGTACATAGTTGTATTTTTTAATCATTTTTAAAATCATTTTTTATTTTAACCATCATCCTCATTTTAAATTTCTCATTTTCTCATAATTAGTGCGGACTGTGCACTTTACATGTATTGACAAGATGTCAATAAAAATATGTCAATTGTTGTCTCTCTCTCTCTCTCAACATGGCCCCCCAGAACCTATTAAGTATAGACAATATAAGTTAGGACAGAGCCTTTATTTGATCAGTAATAATCGAACAAAATATTGATAATAAACTATATTTTTTTATTTTGAAAATGATGGAAAATTGAATATTATCGTAAAAATAGAGGCTGCCTGGCTGGCATTCATAGTTCTTCAAATTAAAGATACTTCGGCCAGTAAATCTTTTTATTATCTCTACGTTTCGACAAAAATATTTTGTCTTCGTCAGGAGCAAACAAAAATTAAAACATTTGGCAAGGCGTTAAAAATTATTCTCTAGCTTTTCTGTATTATGTTGTACGATATGAGTATTTAAAAATCTTTGCTTTTCAGCTCATAAGTTTTAGGTAATGCAATATAGCTTGTGTATGCACAATAATGAAAAAATGTAATAAATTGAAATTTCCTCTAAAAGTCTAGAATAAATTTAAAACTTGAAAATATTTAAAATAATCTTGTAGTTTATATATAGAAAACATGTAATTTTGAAACTTAATAACACGTTCAAAATTGTTTCATTTTGTATTTTTGGGGTCAACTTATTCAATTTCTGAGGGTAAATGATTTACATAGTATTTCCACGGCAAAGTTAGGCCAAGAAAGTTGTCTTGTTTTCTCAACCCTCCCTTGTAACATCCTCTAACGTATTTAAGTTCAAATATAATATAATACCAAGGTTTCCTGAATACAATTCTTGTAGGGTAACTGATAGGTAATGGTATATATCAATAGCATTTAAGTCCATAATTTTAAAGTATCAAAAATTTTATTTTTATTATTCAACTTGATCGCCTTTAGACTTGAATGTTTGTTTTCAATCTGTGTATGTATCTGTAATAAAAATTATAAAATATAAATATTTTTCATCAAGTCGACGAATCGTCATATCATCTTCTTTATTATCTCGTTCTTTCTTATCTCTACTCAATCATATTAGGGTATCAAGCTTTGAAAACTATCATGACTGGGTGAAGTGGAATGCGTCTCCCTTTGTCATTAAGACTGGGAGCACTACTCAGTGGCAGGCCGACTTAGCTCCGAAAGAAATGGCCGCCTCTGACATAAGGAACAGACGCCATGTGCAGCCGCTCCTAACATGGAATGCAAACGTTGCTCATCCTGTATTTCTAGATTAGGAGCCCTTACAGGGTACTATCAGCTAGGCCAGCTGAGCCCAGGTTTTTTAGTGAGCTTGTTACTGCTCCCCCTCCTCCTTTTTCATTCGGGCTTGGGACCGGCAAAGGCGAAGTTGAATCGTCACAAGATTCACCACAATATATCTCAGAGCCTGGCAGAATGTCGTGAACCACTGACATACCTGACAGTTTACCTCGGTATTAGCGATGGCCTTCGATAAAAATATCTGATGAACACCAAATCGTGTTTGAGATTGAAAATATCTGAGCCCAAGACGCGGTCTTAAACCGAGAATAGAACATTTATACAATATATGTGTTCGAGATACTCTTGAAAAAATATTGTTTTTTTTAAATATAAAATGATTCACACACACAAAGCTTTATTAAGACCAGCGGTCTTATACAGATTCACCACAGGGAGAAATAACAGATGGAGCTACTATATTCCAGGCAACGCAGCACCCAATATAAAATGATTCAATTCAACCTTTTTTTTATAATACCAATCTTCACACAAAATGGTGTTTTCCATTTTAAAATATAGTAATAATAGGTACTATATTTCATTAATATTTTCTAATAGTTAAATAAATATATCTATTTTTTTATCGATATATTAAACAAGCCTCAACAATGGGAGCAATGATATTTTGAATAGATTTTTATATACACAATCGAATATATTTACAATATTTTATAGAGAACATCACCCGAGTTGCTGCGTAGCGAGAATAATAAAGAAGATGAGGTGAAAAGAGATGAAATCTTCTACTTCACACTTCTCGCCATTCACCTCTCCTCGTCCGTCAAAGTGACAAACCGTCAACATAGGGTCTCCACTGATCTCTATCTTTAGTTCTTTTTGGTGTAAAGTTCTTCACGCGGCTGATTCTACACTAGCTTGATCAGTGATTCGCTAACCATGACGTATGTACAAAGGAACGTGTGGCCATTGGACATGCGTCGCACCTGGAGGTTGTTGTTGGGTGCTGCGTTGCCTGGAGTATAGGAGCTTCATCTATTATTTCTTCCTGTGGTGAATCTGTATAATCTGTGAACCTGGTTGTGTGTGTAAAGTTCTTTGTGCCGTAGTGTCCAAAATCAAGTGAACAAACACAAGATGTAGGATTTTAATATCATGAAATATTTGGTATATAAATCGTTTATTTTCTATGGCTAATCAATCTAGCTATCTATGTATTTATGAATAAAAATGAATAAAGTTATATATAAAATAAATTTTAAATATGAACAAAAAATTGATAGAATATTTACAAGAAATAGGTGTCATAATAGATTACAGTCAATTATGACAGCTATGCAATTCTCACAACATAAAGCATTCATGCTGATTAGAAGAAGCCTTTGAGGCAACAAACCTCACTACTTTTCAAAAGAGCAGAAATACATCTCCCTGACATGTTCTATTAGATTTAGATCTGTAGAAACGGCTGGTCAACTCTGAATATCCTCACTTTCCTATTTAAGGATACATTATCATTCTCAGAAATAAATAGGTGCCAAAGAAACCCCCATGAAAAATCTTACATAGGTTCAAGAATCTTGTTTCTATATCTTTGAACTGTCAGTGTGCTTCAAACACGCATGTTCAAAATGAAGCCAGCCCAGAACATGAGGCCTACTCCCCAAAAGAATTTACTTCTCTGATGTTAATGGTATCAAAAACTGATCCCAGGTTCTATCTATATAAAGGTTATAAAAAGCCAACGTCAAGATCTTGAATATTCATTGAAGATAACATGAGCCCACTGATCCAAGGCTGATGCTCAGGAAACTCGTTTAATCGGATTCTCCTCTGAAGAGTATTGAGAGGGAAACATACCATTGGTCTTCTTGGTTAAAATCTTTCATTAACAATTTTCTTGAACTGTCATAACAGCGACATATGAGAATTCATTGAAGAGCCCATTTATTCACTATGGTGCTTTGCAGTCAGATTCAGAACGTAGTTCTCTTGGACCGTTATGGTGTATTTTTGTGATTGTCTCACGTAATTATTTCTAGAGCTGTCAGACCGCATTTTCGTTCACAATAAGTTATTTATTGAATTCAGTATATGATTAGCCAATAGTTTTCCATCATAAAGTATCGAATAAAAAAGTATGTAATCAATATTTCAGATATCTTTCAGATAATGGGCAAATTTTAAACTAATAAAAGATAATGTGCTACCAGGCAAGAAGATTGTCAAGAATGAATAAAATACATATTATCAATAAATCAATTCAATATCAGTTCAATCATTCAAATTATAGTAAGAGTTCAATTTATAAAGTAATTATCTATACGATTTTAATCTTTTTATCTTCAATAAATATATAGTTTTATTCAAAAAGCGTTTGTTATTACTTAATTACGGGCACCAGTTAATGAAGCAAGGTTAGTCGCTGTTTTGATTGTTTGTAACCAACTGGTTCTAAGTTTTCCTGGTTTCTTAATCTGGTCCATTCTTTTATGTAAGGGTTTGTAATTCTATGACTATGTAATCAAGTAAAGTTAAATGCTTTTCCTAACCATTGTCAATAGGTTTCAGAAATTATTCTCTGACTTTTTCATTGATTTTGAGCTTTGTGTGATTTGTGCCTTTCAATTTCCCGGCATTTCGACTAAAGGCAGGTATTCACTTTTTTATTATCCAAGTTACCAATCCGTAAATAGCTGTTAGTATGATGGTGAATTATCGAATTTTTTATCAGGATTTTAGATTATCTTTTTAAATATATATTTTTTTTTACAAATCCATATTCTTATTTTTTATAGGATCATTCAAATAATAAACTGTATATATTTATCATGTGTATATAATCTTTCTCCATTTTTACCCCTTTGTATATTTCCCACTTTCATAGGTTTCTCCGTCTTGTAACCCCAAGGAGAATCCTCTGTAAGACCTGTGTGTCTTAATAAAGGTTTGTGTGTGTGTGATTATCTTTTAAAAAATAGACCTTTAGGCCAGATAAAGTTTTATTTTCTCAAGGTTTCAACAAAAATCCTTTGTCTTCGTCAGGAGAAATAAAAAAAAAACATTTGACAAGACGTTAACAAATTTTTCGCAAATGCTTCATTTTTATTTATTTCTTTTGACGAAGACAAAATATTTTTGTTGAAACGTTGATAAAATAAAACTTTAACACTCCGAAGTGTCTATTTTTAAAAGAAATATGAATGCCGGCCAGGCAGCCTCTATTTTCATGATTTTAAATATTTCTTATTTGTTAAGTCTTTGTCTAGCTGTGTCTATCCTATTGTAGTTCCGTGCTTGATTTATTCGAGTTGGTTGTAGCCCCTTCTCTCATTATTGTTTATAACAGAGGGCATTTCTTAAGCATTCTGTTTAGATGTTCCAATATGATGAGGTTGCATCAGATTTTGCTAACGCCTTTTATAAGTTAAACATAATAACTTCAAGATCATACGCAATTCTGGCCTTAACTACCCGTTTCATAATTCCTTACCAATTTTTTGGTCGTTGAGGTACAGTTTGCACCACGCTGATGAGGGACAACAGACCGAAACGCGTCCGTAGTTAGCTTTTCTTGATTAATCAAGAGTGGGTATTTGGCCATTTCTGGAATAATTAAAAATCAACGAGAATAGTTGATATTAATTACGATAGATGACGCAAGCCATCAGCAACTTTCAGTTGCACGATAAGGAGATGCCTTTTTCTTAATTCAAGATCATAGTTTGTCTTCTTCACAGCGCATTCACGGAACCCCATTATCAATCCTTATGAAAGTGTGGACTTCATGAATTGTCGACATTATAAATACCGATTAAAAAAAGAATAATGTAAATGTATGAATAGATAAATTAGAGGAAGGTGTTGAACGTATATCAACACCAATAATGTAGCAATGATATGGAAGGAATAAACACAGAGAAAGGTGGGTAGGGACACAAAGGATGGAGTTTCAATGGAAGATCTCCCCCTCTATTCTAACTTCACCAGATGGAGATGTGGTCAACTCACACAATAGAAGCCCCCTGCATCCTAAAACATGATTCATACGCAAATATTTAAACTTTGTGAAAAAAATAAGAAAATATTGAAATTGTATTGAAATCAGTTATATAAATTAAGAAAAAGGCATCTTCTGATCGTGCAACTAAAGGTTTCTAATGACTTGCGCCATCTGTCGGAAGTAATATCAACTTATCGTTGATTTTTTGAAAATTATTCGTTCAAAGATTAGTTTATATTTATTCCTAGTACACATTTCTTTATTTCGGCTTAGAGCGCTATGGTCCCCTAGGGACACTTGCACTTTAAACATAAACAAATATTTTGAAAGAAAAGATAGAAAGATATTTAAATATGTACAGAATTAGTATGCAAGTTAGTTAGATGAAAATATAAAAATATATATATATCAACACAATTGATATATGTACTAAGGGTAAGTATGCAAATTTAGTTAAATGAAATCAAATTGTAAAGTATTGTGTGTATTCGAGAAAAGCAATTTACAGATTAAAAAAAAAGGTTTTAAGGAATATTATTGAATGAAAATATGCTAAATATTAGAGAATTATGGTGTAAGCTATCAGAAACTTTTAGTTGAACGATCAAGAGATTCCTTTTTATTAATTTATCCACTTGAATCTAGTAGAATTTCAACTTTTTTACTATTTTTACAGGGTGTTTGAGGCCTTTACTTGAGGCCAAAATGAAAATTTACAAAATATCAACACTTACATGAACCTATTTTCCTTGTTATATTAAGCACCAGTTCACCCGGATCAAGATAAATATTGAATACAGAATATATATGTAGAATAAATACACACAAGCTATCAAATAAATCAAATTGGTAAAACTGCTGGAAAGGTTCGCCACTAACGAACCAATTCTTTTCAATCTTTTTCATCTCTCATTTATTCTCATTGTTTAAATTCGTCCTATATAAATATGCGAAAATTAAGTTGTAGAAAATCAATTCTAGCTTCAGGTTAGGATGGAATTCAAAATAACGAAATACTCTCCTTCTTCAGATGATATTTATTGAATAAATAGATGAGAGAGAGAGACCTTATGTAGATTAAATGGGATTGGTGGGCGAATTGGTAGACACTTCGTTCTTCGGTAACCACAAGCCGGGATCGAATCCCTCATTAGACTTTTTTTTTTAAATTAACAAATAGTATTTCATATAACCTTTATTTTACAAATAGCTGATTCTAATTTGCCTGTTTCACTACCCTACAATCGGAAGATATCTCCCCCAGGGAAATAGAGATTACTAACCCTCTTCTTTTCACAAATTAAAAGACATACTAGTATCTCAAATAGGCCTAGGGTATAACGTGTGTGTATTGTAATAAATAAAAAATATTAATTAAAGGTAAAGAAGTGAAGTCCACAGGACAAGACAGGGAGGTCTGACGAGAAGAACAAAGGTAGACATGTAAAGTCCATTGAATGTTCAGGACAAAGAGGTCTGGAGAGAAGAACTAAGATAGAGATGTGAATCCACAGAATGTCCAGGACAGGGAGGTCTGGAGAGTAGAAGTAAGGTAGATATGTAAGTCTACAGAATGTCCAGGACAGGGAGGTCTGGAGAGAAGAACTAAGGAAGAGATGTAAGTCCACTGAATGTCCAGGACAGAGAGGTCTGGAGAGAAGAACTAAGGAAGAGATGTAAGTCCACTGAATGTCCAGGACAGGGAAGTCTGGAGAAAAGAATTAAGGTAGAGATGTAAGTCCACAGAAATTCCAGGACAGGGAGGTCTGGAGAGAAGAACTAAGGTAGATATGTAAGTCCACTGAATGTCCAGGACAGGTAGGTCTGGAGAGTAGAACTAAGGAAGAGATGTAAGTCCACTGAATGTCCAGGACAGGGAGGTCTGGAGAGTAGAAGTAAGGTAGAGATGTAAGTCCACTGAATGTCCAGGACAGGGAGGTCTGGAGAGTAGAAGTAAGGTAGAGATGTAAGTCCACTGAATGTCCAGGACAGGGAGGTCTGGAGAGTAGAAGTAAGGTAGAGATGTAAGTCCACTGAATGTCCAGGACAGGGAGGTCTGGAGAGAAGAACTAAGGTAGAGATGTAAGTCCACTGAATGTCCAGGACAGGGAGGTCTGGAGAGTAGAAGTAAGGTAGAGATGTAAGTCCACTGAATGTCCAGGACAGGGAGGTCTGGAGAGTAGAAGTAAGGTAGAGATGTAAGTCCACAAATGTCCAGGACAGGGAGGTCTGGAGAGAAGAACTAAGGTAGAGATGTAAGTCCACTGAATGTCCAGGACAGGGAGGTCTGGAGAGAAGAACTAAGGTAGAGATGTAAGTCCACTGAATGTCCAGGACAGGGAGGTCTGGAGAGAAGAACTATGGTAGAGATGTAAGTCCACTGAATGTCCAGGACAGGTAGGTCTGGAGAGTAGAACTAAGGAAGAGATGTAAGTCCACTGAATGTCCAGGACAGTGAGGTCTGGAGAGAAGAACTAAGGTAGAGATGTAAGTCCACTGAATGTCCAGGACAGGGAGGTCTGGAGAGTAGAAGTAAGGTAGAGATGTGATCTGTGATATATTATTACTCTACTCTGTGTTATTGATCATCATCTTGTAAACAACAATTTACATATAATCGTTTTGTAAAAAGATAAATAAATTAATTAGAGTTGCTTAAGAATAGTGTATCTTTTCATTTATCTGCATATATATATTTAAAGTGCAATTTCTTATAAAAATAATTTTCACCATTAATAGTTAACAATCAATAGAAACGTATCAAATGGCGACGAAGAATTAACGTAAGTATGGCCACCACTAATTCAAATTTTCCAAGGTTTCGTGAAGGCGAAGATCTAAATTGTTATTTGGAACAATTAGAAGAATGTTTTAAATTGAACAAAACATTAGAAGCAGACAAAGTATCTGTGTTATTAACGTCTATTGATGTTAATGTTTATAAGACTTTGCGCGATTTGTTGGTACCCAGAAGGCCAAGTGACCTTAAATATAAACTTTTGGTAGAGGTTTTAACCAACCATTTATATCCAATGAAAAATAAGCACTTTGAAAGATATTTATTTCATAAGATTGTACAAAAAGAAAATGAGCCTGTGGGAAAATTTGTTTTGAGGCTTAAATCTCAGGCAGACAAGTGCAAATTTACTGACATAAATGAAAATTTGTGTGATCAATTTGTAAGTGGTTGCTTCGATGAAGCTACGCTTAAAAGGCTGCTAAGTGAACCATTTTTAACGTTTGATAGTGCAATAATTATTGCAAATTCTGTAGAGGCAGCGAAGTCACAAGTAAATTTGATGAAAAATCCTGGTCATGATATTGATAATTTGAAAGCCAGATCTAAAAATTTTAAATTCCCATGTAAATACAATAATCCTTGCAAAATTTGTGGAAAGTCTAACCACGATACGAAGTTATGCAAATTTAAAAATGCTCAATGTTACATTTGCAATAAGAAAGGGCACATTGCTCCAGTGTGTTGGAATAAAAAATCGGCCCAAAATTCTGGAATGAATAAACCCAATCAGAATAAATTGAATACTATTCAGTGCAACACATTAGAAAACGCACCAAAAATAATGGTAAACGTTAAGATTGAAGATGCAGACACTATAATGGAGGTTGACACTGGTGCAGACGTGTCTGTAGTTTCAAAGAAATTTTTTCTTACAAATCTCAAAAATGTCACTCTAGAGAAATACAGTGGACATTTGAAAAGTTTTTCAGGAAATATGATACCAGTTTTTGGAAAATGCTTGGTAAATGTTAGTTACAAAAACTATCAGGAAAAACTACCCCTAATTGTGACAGGCCAGTTTAATAACCAAACGCCGTTACTGGGCAGAAATTGGATAAGAATTTTAAAAGCTGATTGGCCCAATTGCGTTTTTGATATCTGTAATAATATAAATGTAATTTCAAATTTAGAACTGTTTTTAGAAGTATATAAGAGAGTATTTGAAAATAAAGATTTACCAATTCAAGGCATTAAAGGTTCAATATCATTGAGGCCAAATGCTAAGCCCAAATTTTTTAAATTTAGACCAGTACCCTTTTCCATTAAAGAGAAGATAGACAAAGAACTAGACAGACTTGAAAAAAGTCAAATAATTGAAAAAGTTAATGCTAGTGATTGGTCTACGCCTTTAGTAACGGTAATAAAGTCAAATGGAGAACTACGTTTGTGTGGTGATTTTAAAAATACTTTGAATAATTGCATTGAAGATGAGAAATATCCATTACCTACTATAGAAACTATGTTGGGAAATCTAGGAGGAAACAAGATTTTTACCAAATTGGATCTCTCCTCCGCATATCATCAAATTGAAATGGATGAAGCATCAAAAAATCTGCTAGTGGTATCTACCCATAGAGGACTTTACCGATACAATAGATTGCCTTTTGGCATCAGTCCAGCTTCAGCCATTTTCCAGAGGTGTATGGACAGCCTTTTTCATGATGTTCCCAACACGGTGATATACTTAGATGATATTTTCATTGGTTCTAAAGATGAACAAGAACATTACAGAATTTTAAAAATAATCTTCGATAAATTGAAAGAGCTAAATTTCACCCTTAATAAAGAAAAATGCTTATTTTTAAAAAAAGACATTTGTTTTCTAGGTCATATTATAAATGAAGATGGTGTTAGACCAGATTCAAAGAAATTGGAAGCATTAGAAAGGTGTAAAAAGCCTTTCGACAAAACATCATTGAAGAGTTTTCTAGGGATGTTGAGCTTCTATTCAAAATACATACCTAATATGTCAACCTTGGCTGGTCCTCTTTATCAACTCCTAAAGAAGGACAATCGTTGGAAATGGTCTAGCCAATGCGAAAAGGCATTTCTGAATTTGAAGTTAACTCTATTAAATTCCCAGGCGCTTATTCACTATTCAATGAAGCTTCCATTAACTTTAACCTGCGATGCATCTGCCTATGGCATAAGTGGGGTCTTGTGTCATATTGTGGAAGGGGAAGAGAAGCCAATCACCTTTGTTTCCAGAACATTGTCAAGTGCAGAAGTCAAATACTCTCAGACTGAGAAAGAAGCACTTGCTATTGTGTTTGCAACTTCCAAACTGAGACAATACTTGTTTGGGAGAAAATTTGTGTTAAAGAGTGATCATAAAGCTTTAACGACTGTTTTTGGAAACAAAAGACTTCTTCCGCCTTTAATTGCAAATCGTTTGCATAGGTGGGCTTTAGAGTTGTCAAATTTCGATTTCGATATTAGATATACAAATAAAGATACCATGCTCTGTGCGGATGCATTTTCAAGACTTCCACTTGAGGAAATGAATTCAAGGGAAGACAACATTGATTTGGTGACACATGATATATCATTTTTAAATGTAACTCCATTGGACCACCTCATTATTGAAGAAGAAACCAATAAAGATCCGGTTTTAAATAAGCTCAAGGAATATCTATTAGAAGACCCTCAGTTAGCAAAAAAGGATGAAACAATGAAACCATTCCTTTCAAAATTGGAAAATTTTTCTGTACTGCAGGGATGCATTTTTGTTGATTCTAGGGCAGTGATTCCAAGTACCTGTCAAGATCAAATGTTGAAGTTACTTCATCAAAGTCATATAGGAATCAATCGCATGAAATCTCTAGCCAGATCATCGGTTTGGTGGCCAAAAATGGATAGTCAAATTGAAGAGTTTGTGAAGGAATGTTCTCCCTGTATGCATCATCAGACAGCTCCTCCTGCTGAGAACACACCTTGGCCCAGGACTAACCAACCGTGGCAGCGAGTTCATGTTGACCATTTCTATTTCAGAGGTGATTGTTATTTATTAGTAGTAGATGCAAATTCAAATTGGATTGAAGTATTCCCAGTTAGAGGTACTACTTCGCAAGAAAATATTAAGCTACTACGGGAGTGTTTCGCCAGGTATGGATTACCGCAATGCTTAGTATCTGACAATGGCCCCCCCTTCAATTCGATTGAATTCAAGGAGTTCTTACGGAAAAATAATGTATACCACTTAACCTCGCCAGCATATAATCCCTCGTCTAACGGAATTGCTGAAGTTTCGGTAAGAATAATAAAAAAATCTCTGGAAAAGTCGTTAGAAGAATCTCCAAACTCAAATATGGACTGTATTTTACAAAATGTTCTGTTCAATTATAGAAATACGCCTACCTCATTAGATAAGCCTCCTGTAGAACGTCTCCTAAGTTATGTGCCTAGAACATTTGTAAATTGCTTGAACTCTGAATTTATCCAGAAGACTTTTGGGAGAAATGAGTGTGGAAGGCGACATTTTCAAGTTGGAGATAAAGTGCTGTTTACTAGAGTAATACAAAATAGGCGCAAATGGTTCAAGGCCCAGGTGATACGACGACTAGGTTACAATGTTTATCTAGTAAAGAACCTAAAAGGCACATTTAAAGTGCATGTCAATCAGATGAGGACAGGTTCAGATACCAAATATGCTGAAGATTCTGATTGGACCTTGGACAACGCAGGAGCAGGACCTCACCGACTGGAACAAGACCCTCAAATTTCCACGACACCTCCACCTAGGAGATCTACCCGACCTCGACGCCCTCCTTGCCGGTTTTCTCCATCTATGAACAATATAAGGAAGGAGGAATGATCTGTGATATATTATTACTCTACTCTGTGTTATTGATCATCATCTTGTAAACAACAATTTACATATAATCGTTTTGTAAAAAGATAAATAAATTAATTAGAGTTGCTTAAGAATAGTGTATCTTTTCATTTATCTGCATATATATATTTAAAGTGCAATTTCTTATAAAAATAATTTTCACCATTAATAGTTAACAATCAATAGAAACGTATCAAGATGTAAGTCCACAAATGTCCAGGACAGGGAGGTCTGGAGAGAAGAACTAAGGTAGAGATGTAAGTCCACTGAATGTCCAGGACAGGGAGGTCTGGAGAGAAGAACTAAGGTAGAGATGTAAGTCCACTGAATGTCCAGGACAGGGAGGTCTGGAGAGTAGAAGTAAGGTAGAGATGTAAGTCCACAAATGTCCAGGACAGGGAGGTCTGGAGAGAAGAACTAAGGTAGAGATGTAAGTCCACTGAATGTCCAGGACAGGGAGGTCTGGAGAGAAGAACTATGGTAGAGATGTAAGTCCACAGAATGTCCAGGACAGGGAGGTCTGGAGAGAAGAACTATGGTAGAGATGTAAGTCTACAAATGTCCAGGACAGGGAGGTCTGGAGAGAAGAACTGAGGTAGAGATGTAAGTCCACAGAATGTCCAGGACAGGGAGGTCTGGCGAAAAGAACTAAGGTAGAGATGTAAGTCCACTGAATGTCCAGGACAGTGAGGTCTGGAGAGTAGAAGTAAGGTAGAGATGTAAGTCCACAAATGTCCAGGACAGGGAGGTCTGGAGAGAAGAACTAAGGTAGAGATGTAAGTCCACTGAATGTCCAGGACAGGGAGGTCTGGCGAAAAGAACTAAGGTAGAGATGTAAGTCCACTGAATGTCCAGGACAGTGAGGTCTGGAGAGTAGAACTAAGGAAGAGATGTAAAGTCCACTGAATGTCCAGGACAGTGAGGTCTGGCGAAAATAACTAAGGTAGAGATGTAAGTCCACTGAATGTCCAGGACAGGGAGGTCTGGAGAATAGAACTAAGGAAGAGATGTAAGTCCACTGAATGTCCAGGACAGGGAGGTCTGGAGAGAAAAACTACGGTAGAGATGTAAGTCCACTGAATGTCCAGGACAGTGAGGTCTGGCGAAAAGAACTAAGGTAGAGATGTAAGTCCACTGAATGTCCAGGACAGTGAGGTCTGGCGAAAAGAACTAAGGTAGAGATGTAAGTCCACTGAATGTCCAGGACAGAGAGGTCTGGAGTGAAGAACTAAGGTAGAGATGTAAGTCCACTGAATGTCCAGGACAGTGAGGTCTGGAGTGAAGAACTAAGGAAGAGATGTAAAGTCCACTGAATGTCCAGGACAGGGAGGTCTGGAGTGAAGAACTAAGGAAGAGATGTAAAGTCCACTGAATGTTCAGGACAGGGAGGTCTGGAGAGAAAAACTAAGGTAGAGATGTAAGTCCACAAATGTCCAGGACAGGGAGGTCTGGAGTGAAGAACTAAGGAAGAGATGTAAAGTCCACTGAATGTCCAGGACAGGGAGGTCTGGAGTGAAGAACTAAGGAAGAGATGTAAAGTCCACTGAATGTCCAGGACAGATAGGCAATCAACAGAGCAGCGGAATTGGAGGGTCCTCCAGTCCAGTCAATTATCTGACCGGAAGGTGGCCATCAAACTGACCGGTAATTGGGTCGGTCACTAATTGCCCAGCGAGGCACCTGTGGCCGAGTGTCCAACACATGCATACCTACCCGGGTGACACCATCGTGGTGCAATTCGCCGATATGTTTGGCTGGTCGGTTTCTCTATACGGACCAAATGTTCTAAAACCTATTAGATAATGCACCACAAGTTCTTCTAATGTGCTATTTGCAATATTTTTTTGAAAATAGATTGACGCTATGTGGCGCTGAATTTGTTGTTGACACACTTTAAAATATTTTAATACCTTGATAAAGGTTGGCGTTTAGCCAACTGAAATATTGGTAAAAAAATGATATTTTGATCTAATATATGCCTTTTTATTTTCCATATGATGTCCTAGAAATTTTCACAATCTGGTACAATAAATGTATATATGTGATAAAAAAGAGCATTTTCCTGATCGCTCAATTGAGCATTTAAACATGGCCGAAAGCCATTTATCAGAATAAGTAGTCTTCTGCTTACCTTTCTTCAGAGAATATACAAAATGTATTTTTTCACCATTTTAAAAATCCCGAACTTTTTTTTTGTTGTATTTTCACAACTTTATCACACATATTTATATATATATACACCTATCCCCCGATTTACACGGTAGATACGTTCCTGAGAAAAACGTGTAAATCGAGGGATAGGTGTATATTAAACTGTCAAATCTGAATAGGTGTTCGCCCCCTCATGAATCAGAGCTTCCCAATATTCTTTTCAACATAGGTAGTATAGAGTAGAATATCGCATTTTAGTATAGTGCGATAAAAACAAAAAAAAAACTTATTTGGAAAACCGTGTAAACGTGTAAAACAAGTACCGTGTAAATCGGGGGATAGGTGTACGTATATAGATATATATTTTTCATATTGTACTCTGAAAGTGGTAAATAATTGTTGGGTATATCTGCTGTTTTCATCTTCGTTGAAATAAATTCATTTTTGTTTGTAGATATGTAGCTTTCGGTATATCCTTTTGTGTCAGTTCAATGTTCCGAGAATTTTTCAAAATATTGTGTCGGTCAAGGTAGTCATTGCTTCCTTGTGTTGGATATCTTGCAAAATAACCTATCGGGGATTCTTCCAAGTTATTTCACCTTCTTTATTATTTTTAAAAGAATCTTTTATGTTGTCTATCACCCTGAGATCTCGGTTTTATAACTCTCTGTAATCATCCTTCCTTTGAATACGTATGAATAAGGATTCTCACCATCAACCTGACTAGCATAACAAAAAGGATAGGTTATTTCGTAATTTTCAATAAAAGAAAGTTTCAACTCTTTGTGAGAATGAGGTTCGGTGACCCTTTTTCAATTCGTCAGGACAAGTTAATCTGATTAAAATAGGCTAGTTTTTTATTCCAGTATGCCCACTGACCCTCCTTCTTTTATGAATTCGGCCAACAAAAATGAAACCCTCTCTCATAAAGCTGGTCATTCAGTGACCGTGGCATTTCTTTTCACCTCTTTCCAAGCCCAGTCATCCATAATCACATATCCAGGAATGTGTATTGTCCAGCAGGAAGCCTGCCACTCGATGATTCGGACAGGTACTTTATGCCTCTCTTTCACCTGGGCGCTGAGAGCATGAATGGGACAAAGAGAGCCTGATCCCGAACCACTGTCAAAATATCCCCTCCCCCTAAAATGTCCCCCGTATTTTTTCCGACGTCCGGCCCCCTCTCCTTTCTTCCCGTATGTATGCGTTGAATAAAGGCGACCATAATAGAAAAGAGGAGATGCCACAAAGAAAGAAGGGAGGGATTAGATCCCTTCTCGCTCTTTCCACAAACCGCGCGCGAATTCTTTCCTAAGGATCATTAAATCTCAAAAATAACCCGAATACGCTTCTTGTGGTCGTTCTGATGATACCAAAACCAATTGGGACTTCGAAATTCCGAACTAGATGATGTTTTACTGACATTAAAGACAAAGTGGTGTCACGCCAGATCTCATGTTCAGATATTGAAGTAGAATGGGTACAATGGTTTTGTTCATTCTAGAGATACATTTTCTTGTCTGGATAAATCAAGAACTCTTTTGATATGATTTTACAGATTTGGGAGCATTTATCTCACATATGGCAAAAATCAATGCTACAACCGCTAAGCAATTTTGCTCTGGAAGGGAATATCATATTTCAATATTTCAGGTTACACGATGAAATTGTATCTTGGCTACAAGTGTAAAAGAAGATGTTCCTTGCACTCGCTCTCTATTTTATCATTTGGATCTTAAGTTTCATTTCTAGGTAACGTAGTTAGATATTCTTGGTACTCCATTGTGTCATATAGGATCCTAAGTCCAAAGTCCAGGTGACATGAAGCAGGATTTTCAACAGGGTGTTGTATTTTTTGGATTTTAAGTCCCATGTATAAGTAACGTGGTTATGTGTTCTTGGCAGTCTATTGTGACATTTGAATCTCAAGTCCCATGTCTACAGACATAACGTCGCTTCAACAACCTATTCAGATGCTTTAAGCAAAAACACAAATCCATTTCTAACAATTCAATTTAATAATCGTGTATCATTCTCTCTCTCTCTCCTCTGATTATTAATAACAATTAAACCACCTAACGATAGATAAATTAGTTTATTATATATACATATAGAAAATCTATATATAACAGTTTTACAGTTTTTAAACTAATTAGAATTAATTGAATACCAAATAAAAGCGCGAAATATATCACATGTAGAATTACAATGACATTTTAAGGCGTCTAGTTAAGAAAATTCTGTTGCCTTTTTTATACAAAATTATTATTTGAAGAATAAGCTGATTTCTTGAACCGAAAGTTGGTATCATCCTCAAATGTCCAAGCTTGACGTTTTTAGGAATCCTCAAGGATTTATTCCTAAAAGCGTATTCTATATTTAATATCTTCTTATTCGACATTTTCATTAGATTTCTACATTAAAATATTTTATGAAATCCATTCCTTATAATTTTCGGGAATTCCATTACCGATTATTTTCTGAATCTCATTCCTTAGAATTTTACAGTATCCTATTACAGAGCGTTTTGATTATCTCATTTTTTAGAATTTTCCGGAATCCTATCAAAGGATTCTCTTAGAACTCCCTTCCTAGAGATTTTACAGAATCATATTACAGGATCTTTCAGAACCCCATTCTAAGGGATTTTTCCAAAAGAATATCATACGATCTTTCAGAACCCCACTCTTAGGGATTTTCCATAAGCATATTACAGGATCTTTCAGAACCCCATTCTTAGGGATTTTCCAGAAGCATATTACAGGATCTTTTGGAACCCCATTCCTAGGGATTTTTCCAGGATCCCATTAAAAGACGCTCTCAAAATCTTAGGATTTTCAGGATCACATTTCAAAAAGTTTTAACAGCTCATTCCTTAGGTAAAGATATCATTACAGGATGTTTACAGAATCCTATTTCTCATAATTTCTCTCCAAGGATATCATTAAAGAATCTATTTAGAATTCCATTCTTTAGAATCTCCGGAATTATTTTACAGACGTTTTAAGAATCCCTTTTCTTAATTTTTTCCAGGATCTTATCGAATGATGTTTTTTTTAGAGATCTTCTTACTTATTATCTTATTGAATAGAATTTATCAGGATCGCATTACACAGGAGTTATTTCTACGATTCTATTTCTTAGACTTTACAGAATTCCATTAAAAACCTTTTTTTTATTCTTCGTCCTTAAAATCTCTTAGGATCCTTAGAAATAATTCCATCTCCTAAATATATTTTCAGCAGACTATTCAAAATTTAAATTATATTAAATACATTTCACATCTCTACAACTATAAGTTTTTTTTAATACATTAAAAGAATAATAATAAGGTTTCCGAATGTAAAGAACTCTTCAAAGAACCTATTTTAAAGGAAAACTAGTAAAGACATATATAAAAATAGAGAAATTACACGATGAATATAATAAATAAAGTGGTATCCATAAGCAAAAAATTTATTATAGACTCTAGTTACCTTTTTGTCTATTGAAGAGCTCGAAACCTCGCGGTTTAAGTTAATGAAAGAAATTAATTATGAAAGTAATTTTTTAAAACTCAAGACATATATATTAAAGGTTTTTTAATCGTGAAAATAGACACGTTTTAATGCTTGTTTTTTAATTATTTTTTCTTTGAATAGGCTCTTTGAAGAGTTCTGAATACTCGAAACTTGTTATTATTATTATTATCATCATTATATCATCCTGGAGAACGACCTAGAGCAGACAGAAGACCTGACAGACAAGAATGGATCAAGGCTAAGGGAACATTTTATCGAGGAGCCACCAGGAGAGGTCATAGAAAGACTGCTGGAGAGGTGCAGGACATCAGGGGACCTTATCTACGAGGGCCACAGCACTGACCAGGAGTCAAGATAGCAAATGTAAATATCTTTGTTTACTTTTACTGTTGCTACTTATTGAAGTTGTAAATAAAAATATGTAAATAGACTGATCATTCGTTACACCTTTTAGAGAAAAACTTGTAACCTTTTTGAAAAATAAAGTTATTATTATTATTATAGAATAAGCACTTATAATAAAGGAGTCGCCAACTTCTACCCAACATGATTATCATCGCCTGTACCACGTCGCGCGCGTGTACTAAGAATAATAAAAATTAACAATGGAACAAACACAAAATTATCTATATAGACGAGAAAACTTCATATAGAATGTCTGAAATTTCGAAAGATATATTTTATAATCCTTAAGCTGTTTGTGAGAATCCCATGTCGAACATACGCTACCGCTCTTAAATTACCCGAATGAATATTTCATCAACAAATCACTTAAATCTTTCAAAATATAATTATGTCGATGTGATGAAGATTATTCAATACTATTCTATTCAAAAATCTCTCTTTTTGTGGTTACAGTTTTTTATCTTTGAATCTGATAGGAAATTGACTTTACTAATCAGTTTCATTTTAGATTTGTAGAAGAGGTAATCTTTTCGATCTACTTCGGTAGGATATGTAAATATGTAAAATCCCATGCTCATATGGAAAGTGTATGCAAATAAATCCCTTGTATGTATTGAAGCTATAGGTCTATATGTAAATTACCATGTCAATATTGAATATATGTGTATAGATAAGAGGTATATTCCAATTTAGAAAGTGTTACATGTCTTTATATAAAGTCAAATGTCTGTATAGAAAGAGAATAGGTCAATATAAAGTTATCATCATGACGTATGCACAAAGGAACGTGTGGCCATTGGACATGCGTCGGACCAGGAGGCTATAGTTGGGTGCTCCGCTGCCTGGAGTATAGGAGCTCCATCTATTATTTCTTCCTGTGGTGAATCTGTATAATACCGCTGGTCTTAATAAAGCTTTGTGTGTGTGAAAAAAAAATATATAAAGTTATCATATAGAATTCCAATGCCTACTTAAGAAAAGGCATGTTTATTTAATCAATCAAATATCGAGTGAGAGGTTACATGTGTTTACATAGCAGGTATATCTATATTAATAAAATGGAAATTTCATAAGTGGACATCACTAAAAACTTTCGTTACAATGCATCAATTTCGACCAAATTTTCAACATTTATGTAAAACGAGATGGAGCAGGTTTTGCTTAACATCAAAATATTTTTCCTAACTTTAACATACATAACTTTGCTGTTATCGATAAAATACAAAAAAATTCAACAGAGTTAAAGTGTTTACACTTTTGCGCTTCTTGGAAAATTAGTTTTAATCTTTTTTATATATATTTTAATAACTTTTATTCATGGTAAGATACTTTTATTTTATAGTTTTCATATTTTATACCAAAAAAAGTTTAAGCCTTACTTGATGAGATCAATTTTATATTTTAGATAAATTTTTAGGCTAATTTTAATTTATTTCTTTTTTATTTTATATACAGATTATATATGCTATTTCTAACTTACGTGGTTAGTATTTTTATATGACTAAGGTTATTTATGTTATTTTTTACAAAAAAAGATTGAAATTTCATTAATGTGCTCAATTTTATGTCTTTTTTGAGGACCTTAACAAAATTTTTAATTAATTGTTTAGATTTTTAATAACAGATTATTTATGGTGTTTTCCACTTATATGGGTTGTTTTGTAAAAAAAATTTGGGTTATTTCTATTTTTTTTTCACTAAAAAGCTTGAAATTTCATTAATGTGCTCAATTTTATGTCTTTTTTGAGGGGACCTTAACAAAATTTTAATTAATTGCTTAGATATTTTAAAAGTAGATTATTTATGGTGTTTTCCACATATATGGGTTGTTTCGTAAACAAATTTTGGGTTATTTCTATTTTTTTTTTCACTAAGATGCAAGATATTTTATTGATATGTTTATGTGATTGTCATTATGAGGCCCTTCTCAAATATTTCTTAAGAAATTTTTATTTAATTATTTAGATCTTTCAAATACAAATTATTTGTGGTATTTATAACATATAGGTGTTGTGTTTTTAAAATATTTGGGTTTTTTTATTATTAATCGCAAAAAAAGAGCAAGCAATTTCATTGTGTTCAATTATGGGTCATTTTGAGGTCCTTTTTTAAATTTTCTTATGGAATTTTTTAATTATTGCTTTGATCTTTTAAATACAGTTTATTTATTGTATTTTCTACATATATGGGTTGTATCTAAAAAATAGGTTATTTATATTTTTAAATAAGCAAGGGATTTCTTTTACGGATTCATTTATTTGTCTTTTTGAAGTCCTTTTTCAAATTTTTTTTTAAAGATATTTTAATTTATTTGATTAAATATTTTATATTTAGATTATTTATAGTTTTTTTTAACATATAGGGGTTGTATTTTGTATTTTAGAAAATTATTTCTATTTTTTACCTCAAAAAAAGCATGCTTTTTCATTGCCGTATCCAGCGGTTGGTCTATTTTTGAAGCTTTTTAATGATAACTGGTTTTGTACATTAATTTTTTGGTAATAATATTATGATTTTAGTTTTTTAAAATCTTTTTAACATATCTGAAGGTTATTTTGAATAAAAAATTTAAAAATTTTGATTTTTACCTCAAAAAGACAGGAAATTTGTATGCTTTGTTTAGAAATTGCTGGTTTTGAAGCTTTTGTTATTAATCTCAATCAAAATTTTTTTTCAGAATATGCCTCGCCACAGCCGACGTTTACTTTGTAGGAATACGGCTGCTTCCAGGAGATATAGGAATGCTAGAGCTATTGAGACACCATTTCAAAGTGAGACGCGTCGTGCGCTTCGCCGTCTTAGGTATTCTGAAGCCCGCGTCGCAGCTACACAAACTATGCAAGTTCCTGTTCAGCGTATTCAGCTTTGGACTCATAAGCCGTTTTCAGGTTTGCAGTATAATGCCCATATTGATTATAAAGCTGATTCATCTGTCGATATAGGCCAAATGTCTCGGGTATGCCAGTTTTGCTCTGCTTTGAGATTTAAAGATGATGTAATGTAATAGAGAAACAAAATAAACCTCATCCTACCTAATATACATTACTTCTGAGGATTAAAGATTTTGATTTGTGTTGAGAATTTTGCATGCATTTCTCTATTTCTTTTCTTATCTTGCAAAGCTAATGGATTGTTTAGGTTGCTTATTTTTGACTCGCCAATTTGTTTAGTGATAAAGTGGTATAGCGTTCTTTTTCAGAGCATCACCCTACAAAAAAATTACCTGACCTTTCCTAATATTCAGATAGATTTATTATATCAACATACTAGACTACAAACATTCCCTCGAGTAAAACCCGGGCGGAGCCGGGTACACCCGCTAGTATGACATAAAGTTGTGGTGAATCGTATTCATGTCCACACACTACACTAGTCCATACTAGTGAGCTAGACATCCCGGGTAGTTGGCGTTCTGCGCTACAGGGGAGAAACTTAGATATAAATATTTCTATTAACAAGCTTGTAGTGTCGTGATAAAAAAAAATATACTCATCCCTCAGCGAATTGTATTTTATTTATAAGTTTACCGGATTGATTATAATATTACCAAGTTTTAGTTTCGTAATTAAACTTGGATCTTAAACGTGGATCTCATGGAATAAAGTCCGCCCTAGGCTGACGAGGGCCATTAACCCGAAACCATGGTCTCTAGGTGGACGCTTTTCAGTTTGCCAAATCTGGTGTTGTGGCTTTGTCACCGACCCGAGGCCGCTAGTTTGCGGTGACGGTCAATAGATGTTGTCTAGTTTTGACGTCTATTTTGACGGGAGAGGCGACCTTTGTCTGTTTAGAGTAATTAAACTTGTTGAAGAACTGTTACGCCTGAAATATTGTATTGTATTGATGAAAAAGAAACTCTTTCCTCAGAAAATTGTCTTTAATTTATAAATATATTTCTCTACTCAGGCACCACAAGAGGCGCCTCTCCCTTATCTTCTTGCCTGGAAATAGACCCTGACACTGCACCAACTAAACACTACAAATAAATGATAATACATCCAGATGGCACAATAACTACAGGACATGCAACAATTGCCCTGGTGTAGAACTAACACCTATCCACATATTCTATTGTCCAGAAATTGCCGCAGCCTTGCAGAAAAACGATATGGACCCAGAGAAGCAGCTTTACATACCCAAGATAGAGGACATTGCTGTGATAGAGATGCATGGAGATATCTGAGGCTCTTCATTGGACACGACAACAATAACTGCACCAACTTAAACACCTGTTTGACAAATTCAACCGATTTCATAACATCTCTTGTAGCATGTTATTAATTTGAATCCGCCCCTGTACTGAAGAGAGCCATAGCCAGAAAGGATGGTGTACAGGTTGGCTTTTGTTGAATTCGCCAAAACTGGTATTATGGTTCATTTTTTATCACCAGATTTAAGTTTTTTATTTGGAAGATAACCTTAATACATTTTATAATGTATATTTAAAGGGAGATATGCCTCTTGAGGTGGTGGTACATATCATATAAATTATAAATAGATAGCGCTCTGCCATCTAAAAAGCACAGGTGCTTCTGGTCAGGATATGCCTTCACTATTTTTAATATCAACACCTGAAATTTTTAATTTTTATTTTTTCTATTATTTTTTCATATAAATGTATAGAAAATATACATGAAATTCCGTAAAAAATATCTATATTCAAGACGGAGTGTATATTTGAAATTTAAAAACTTGGATTAGCGTAATTTTGTAGAAGCGCTCTCTTCAACGAATTTTTTTCCTGTAAGATTTTAAAATATATATATATAGGCAATATATATTATATTAAGAAAAAGGCCACTCCTTATCGTGCAACTGAAAGTTGCTAATGGCTTGCGCCATCTATCGGAATAAATATAAACTATTCTCGTTGATTTTTAATTATTCCAGAATTGGCCAAAATAATTAAAAATCAACGAGAATAGTTTATATTTATACCGATAGATGGCGCAAGCCATTAGCTACTTTCAGTTGCACGATAAGGAGATGCCTTTTTCTTAATTTATGCACCTTATCCCAGTACAATATTACATTTGTACTATTTTTTCATATTTTATATTGTCAGAAAATAATTAATATCATCATAAATATTACACTAGATATAAAATAAATTAATCTGCTACTGAATTGAATTGGCTCCACCTATGTTTATTATTGTAGATAGTTTATTTTCTATCGTATGCTTATTAATAATACATATTTACATATATTAAAATACTTCTCGTCATCACTAACATGATAACAATTTTCATCTAGACGTTTTAAAAATGAATTAGTTAAAATTATACCCTTTTTTAAAAAAACATTTTTATAAAAAATCAAATGCATCAACAATATAACGTGTTTTTTTTTTTATTATTCTAAAATATATATCCTGGAATATTCTAGGAATTGAATGTTTGAACCCTGAGGCTATTTTACACAGAAAAAAAGATAGATAGAGTTGAAATTTCTAGACGTGTATGATTATAAAAACCCGGTGTAAATATAAAAATATTCGCAGATATTATTTTATAAATTATAAAGCAACTATATAAAAGAGAAAGGAGGAATAAAACTTTGTAAAAAAGTATTTTTTATAATAAATATACTTCAAAATATACTGATTTTAGCATATTTATAAAAAGTTTATAAGCCTATGAAAGAAGCAGTTAGACATTAAATATTCAAGTTTATCATTTTTTATAAGAAAAAAATCTATATAAAGATATCAAAATTATCTATAAGTTAGGTTAAAGCCTTTTATTGAGGGACGTGAGAAGTTAAAGCTTTTATGCCCTTACTTTTTTATCTTGACGGTGTAATTTGCATTTTAAAATAAGGAGAGGAGTCTGAAGAAAGGGCTAGATTGAAGCAGAGGGGAAGGAAGAATATAAAAGTCGGGGGAGGGGGCTTCCAAAAAAATCGTCTGCCGAATAAAGAAATGGAGCCAATTTTGAAGCTGCCGCGCGATAGATTATGCCGGGTTTGAGGACAAATTGTCATCGCCTGCCGGACTTCTGCTGGACGCCATATTGTGTTGCTGACTTGTTAAAATGTAATTGATATTTGTGTGTGCATTCTTTTTTAATTTACATTTTCAAAAGTTATATAAACAATTTATTCTTTAAAATATTGAATATTCTATATATTTTTTTATTTTAGAGATAGATAAAATTAAGACAAAAATTATATTGAAACAAAATTAATTATAGCTATTTATCACCTGCAGGAATTTTAGTGGTCATTATGTTTTTTTAATTTTTATTTGTTAAAATTTAATATTGCAATATTTTTGGTATACGCTTTTATATATCCTTTATTAATATTAAAAATATATTTGTAATTTTATTTTAATAATTGATTACAAATAAATTAAATATATATTTTTGCTTTTATTAAGGACATATTTGAATTCAATAAAGGCAGTTTTGATGTTTAACTAAGGAAATTTTTCATTTAAATAATAATCATTTTGTGATTATATAAAGGTTTTTTCTATTTTAAAATCATTTTAAAGTTTAATAACTCTATTTTAAGGTATAATACCAACATTTTAATATTTAATAGCCATATTCCAATATCTAATTTCAAAGTATTAAAGTTTATTAACGACATTAAAAAGGTTTGATATCTATGTCTTAAAAAGTTTTTAGGTAATATTTTAATATAAGTAACAACGTTTAAAAAGTTTAAAAATTAGATAATGAGATTATATAATAATATTTTGTGGTTCAATAATATCTTGATTCAAATTTGTTATTATTTCTATATATTGGAACCTTCCTATTTTTATAACTTTTATATTTATTTAATTTTTTTAAGCTCGTTTACACCTAATGTAAGTTGATTTTGATAAGATATTATACAATATCGCATTAAATTAATAACACTTTTATTCATAATAATATTGTTTAATTATTTGTGCTAAATATAAATGATTTTTTTACGGAATAAATTTGATTTATAGGTTTTCAACTTTTTGTAAAAAAACATTTTACACTTTAATTATATATATTATTATTATATTGAATACACTTTAATAACAACAAAATTTATAATTTTTACGAGTATGTATTTTCGAAATCCCTGTAAATGATTTGTTAGTGGATATTAGATAGGTTGACATATACTTGTGTTAATTAAAAGGGCATATATTGGATCAAAATATCATTTTTTTAACCAATATTTCAGTTGACTGAACGCCAACCTTTATCAAGGTATTATAACATATTAATATAATATGTTATAATACCTTGATAAAGGTTGGCGTTCAGCCAACTGAAATATTGGTAAAATAAATGATATTTTGATCCAATATATGCCTTTTATATTATATTTATATTATATTAATATGTTATAATACCTTGATAAAGGTTGGCGTTCAGCCAACTGAAATATTGGTAAAAAAAAAAGATATTTTGATCCAATATATGCCTTTTTAATTAAATATTTATTTATGGATTGCTCTATTTTCAAAAAAAAATAAAAGAAATACTTGTGTTAAAACGGAGGAAACGTGTAAAGGTTTCGCTATAAATCAACAAACAATATGAGCTTTCTAGCTACATTGCTCTTCCTCAAGCATCTTGTGCTTTGACAATATGAGACATGGAGCTCAAGAGCCTTCATAGTTTAGCCTTATAAAATAAAACGAAGAAACTTTTCATCTGTACGTGATCTCCGTTTTGACAAAATATCGTTTAACACTATATAATAGCTAGGAGAGAATCAAATAACATACACTCATGGACAAAACCTAAGGAAGTTATGCCTTTTAGCATGTATACCGGGATTCAGAAAATAATTTGTGAAATATACTTGATAAACAGTGACCTTTATTGAAGATGCACTTGCTTACCAAATGTAAACAAAATTGCCTCTGTCTCCTTAAAAAAATAAGACAACCGGCGACAACAAAGACTTTCCACTTCCTTAAGTTTGTCCATGAGTGTATTTTTATATATACAATATAATATATGAGTTAATAAATATTATTTAACCACAAAAAAATTTACACGCGGAGTATGTGTCTAGCTAAGGTTATCCTCTCAGAGGCCAATGTTATTCAAACAACTTTCAATCTCTAATGATATCACATGATTTGTTTGGATAATTTCTGTGTCAAGTCATTTGGGGTTGTCCCTCTCCAGTCAACATATGGACTGTGTGACCAGACCAAATTATTCCTCATCACATATATCGATTAATCTGTTGAGTTAGGAGACACCCCCCTGTTGCGCCCCCTACATATGGAAATTAAAAGTGGGGTTCGGAGATTAAGCCCTAAGCTCCTCACCCCCAGGTGGAAAGTCCACGGTCAAATTTAATTGAATGTCAGAAAATCTACACCGCTCTTCTGTGATCTCACAGGGGAAAATACATACTGGAAAACCTTTTTTCAATAGACTCCTGTTTAGAATTACTCTGTTAGACCTTCCTAATACCTTTTTCATGCCTATTCTTCTCATAGTGTTCTGTGATATTTCATTTTTAATTCATTGAACTTTTCACAGACATTTTTTCAATATATGGTTCGTGTGATCGGTTACCAATGTGTTATACTAATGTGAAATAAACATTTTATTACCACAGCAGTGGATTGCTACTAACTACCCGTATCTTTACGTTTAAGTAGTTTTACATGAACCGTCTTAGTACTGTATTTACATTTCAATGTTTTTGGTGCTATCTTCCCAAGTCTTTATATTTCAGTAGTTATAGTACTAACTTCTATTGCATTTTGAATTTAATGATTTTTGGTACTATTTTGATTTTACATATCTCTGGCTTTAGTAATACCTTGTCATGTTTTGAAAATAGAGCAATTAAAAAATATATCTTTAATTAAAAGGACATATATTGGATCAAAAAATAATTTATTAGTTTTACCAATATATGCCTTTTTAATTACAAAACCATGTCATGTTTTTTTTTTATTATTATTATTATTTTAGTTAACTTTAAACTAATATCTTGTGTTTACATATACACTTCGGTGAGTTTAATACTACCTTCATGTTTTGACATATTTCAAAGTGTTTGTGCTACTAACTTCTCATGTCGTTTACACTTTAGTGGCTTTGGTATTAAAATCACATGTTGCAGTATCCCACTGCCTTTGTGAATGTAATCATATCACCTAACCCTCTAGTTGTTTAGGTACTATCATATAGGTTTTAAAACTTCATTTTATCTTTTTGGTGCAAGCAATCTATTGTTGAGTAGTTTTGTTACTGCCTCTCATGTTGCAATAATTAAATATTTGGAGTTCCAAAATATAGTGTTGCTATAACTCAGTAGTTCTGGTACATATGTTGCATTAGCTCAGTTGTTTTGGTACCACAATCTAATGTTGCATTAGCTCAGTTGTTTTGGTACCACAATCTAATGTTGCATTAGCTCAGTTGTTTTGGTACCACAATCTAATGTTGCATTAGCTCAGTTGTTTTGGTACCACAATCTAATGTTGCATTAGCTCAGTTGTTTTGGTACCACAATCTAATGTTGCATAAGCTCAGTTGTTTTGGTACCACAATCTAATGTTGCATTAGCTCAGTTGTTTTGGTACCACAATCTAATGTTGCATTAGCTCAGTTGTTTTGGTACCACAATCTGATGTTGCCTTAGCTCGGTTGTTTTGGTACCACAATCTAATGTTGCATTAGCTCAGTTGTTTTGGTACCACAATCTAATGTTGCATTAGCTCAGTTGTTTTGGTACCACAATCTAATGTTGCATTAGCTCAGTTGTTTTGGTACCACGATCTAATGTTGCATTAGCTCAGTTGTTTTGGTACCACAATCTAATGTTGCATTAGCTCAGTTGTTTTGGTACCACAATCTAATGTTGCATTAGCTCAGTTGTTTTGGTACCACAATTTAATGTTGCATTAGCTCAGTTGTTTTGGTACCACAATCTGATGTTGCGATATCTCAGTGGTTCTGGTACAATTTCTTCATGTTGCAATAACTCAATATTTTGAGTACCACAATATAGTGTTACAATAACTCAGTGGTTCTGATACAATCATTTTATGTGTGTTGAAATATCTCAATTGTTTTGGTACCACAATCTAATGTTGTGATATCTCACATGTCTCTGTTCCACAATCTAATGTTGCAATAGCTCACATGTCTCCGTTCCACAATCTAATGTTGCAATAGCTTACATGTCCTGGTACCAAAATCTAATGTTGCAATAGCTCACATGCCCTCGTTCCACAATCTAATGTTGCAATAGCTCACATTCCCTCGTTCCACAATCTAATATTGCAATAGCTCACATGCCCTCGTTCCACAATCTAATGTTGCAATAGCTCATATGTTCTGGTACCAATATCTAATGTTGCAATAGCTCACATGTCCTGGTACCAATATCTAATGTTTCAATAGCTCACATGTCCTGATACCAATATCTAATGTAGCAATAGCTCACATGCCCTCGTTTCACAATCTAATGTTGCAATAGCTCACATGTCCTGGTACCAATATTTAATGTTGCAATAGCTCACATGCCCTCGTTCCACAATCTAATATTGCAATAGCTCACATGTCCTGGTACCAATATCTAACGTTGCAATAGCTCACATGCCCTCGTTCCACAATCTAATGTTGCAATAGCTCACATGCCCTCGTTCCACAATCTAATGTTGCAATAGCTCACATGCCCTCCTTCCGCAATCTAATGTTGCAATAGCTCACATGTCCTGGTACCAATATTTAATGTTGCAATAGCTCACATGCCCTCGTTCCACAATCTAATAGTGCAATAGCTCACATGTCCTGGTACCAATATCTAACGTTGCAATAGCTCACATGCCCTCGTTCCACAATCTAATGTTGCAATAGCTCACATGCCCTCGTTCCACAATCTAATGTTGCAATAGCTCACATGCCCTCCTTCCGCAATCTAATGTTGCAATAGCTCACATGTCCTGGTACCAATATCTAATGTTGCAATAGCTCACATGTCCTGGTACCAATATCTAATGTTACTATAGCTCACATGTCCTGGTTCCACAATCTAATGTTGCAATAGCTCACATGTCCTGGTACCAATATCTAATGTTGCTATAGCTCACATGCCCTCGTTCCACAATCTAATGTTGCAATAGCTCACATGTCCTGGTTCCACAATCTAATGTTGCAATAGCTCACATGTCCTGGTTCCACAATCTAATGTTGCAATAGCTCACATGTCCTGGTACCAATATCTAATGTTGCTATAGCTCACATGCCCTCGTTCCACAATCTAATGTTGCAATAGCTCACATGTCCTGGTTCCACAATCTAATGTTGCAATAGCTCACATGTCCTGGTTCCACAATCTAATGTTGCAATAACTCACATGTCCTGGTACCAAAATCTAATGTTGAGATACCTCAGTGGCTCTGGTACAATCCTTTCAAGTTGCAATGGCTCACATGTCCTGGTACCAAAATCTAATGTTGAGATACCTCAGTGGCTCTGGTACAATCCTTTCAAGTTGCAATGGCTCACATGTCCTGGTACCAAAATCTAATGTTGAGATACCTCAGTGGCTCTGGTACAATCCTTTCAAGTTGCAATGGCTCACATGTCCTGGTACCAAAATCTAATGTTGCGATGTCTGGTACAATCCTTTTATGCGTGTTGTAATAGTTCAGTTGTTTTGGTAAATCAATCTAATGTTGCGATACCTCAGTGGTTTTGGTACTACAATCTTATGTTGCATCTATTTTTTCTTTGTTATTAAAAATATAACAACTAAATGCTTTTATATTCCTTCCCCCTTCGGTCAAATATGTTCAGCCATATGTGTATTCTTCAATCAATTAAAACGAAACAAAATTACTCTTTCTTGCTCATATACAATTATTATATTAACCACAAACAGATTGTTTTCTTTTTGTTTCGTTATTACATATTCTATGACTTACTTTTACAAATATTTTTTCTTGAAATCATATCTTTAGAAGACTTTTTTAGTGAAACTTTTGAAGCTAGAAATATAGTGTCATTGTTTTTAAATTATTAATCTTAGATAAATGTAGCTTTAGAGATTGCTGTACACCATTTTATTATTTTTTTCTCAAATTGATTTAAAATATTCAGATAGGATTTGATATTTATTTTGTAACTCTACCAAAATATATCGTCTAAAATTCATAATTTCTAAATTCAATTTGTTCATTATATTTTATGTTGTCCGTTTATTTTATCATTTTATTCTGAATTAGAAAATATGTATTTTTATCACTACTAATTAGTAATCTGGAGAGAATAATACATAGAGTTAAATCCCACAATTAGGAGTGATACGATTTAAAATCAAGGAAAAATAAACAGAGTAAAACCGAATTAGCAACTTTATTGAAACATGATCAAGAAAAACACATACAAACAATTGAACAAATAGATGATAAAGTAACAATAGACATTATACTAAAATGTATTTTAATATTTGAATGCAGTTTCTTTTTTAAGAGAGTTGTGGTGTTATGTAAAATATATAAAAAATAATAATATAATCATAGAGTTCATAGTATAAATATATTCTTTTATCCTTCTCTAAAAGCTCTTAAAATACAATCCTAAATATATATTTTTGTGAACATTAAATAAAGTATTAGGAATGTTTATGCGCATATAATATAATAAATAAAGAACAATTGGCATTTTTACTTTTACATTATATTTCATTTTGTATATTTTGTATTTCTATATAAATATTTCACGAAAAAATATTCATATAATTATTATATGTTCAGCTTATATATATTATTAATATATTTTTGTAATGATAAACAAAACTTTTTAAAAATTTAATTAATTTAAGATATTTATGAATTTTGATACAAAAATAAAGAGAGGATAAGAATATATATTTACTTATATTAAATATGCTCAGTTTAGTTATATTTTGTTGTATTATAAATTATTATAGCTTTGTTAGTTGAACTCTAAGAAATAAAATCATAGAATAATGAAAAGAATAACTTCTTTTCAATGTATAAAATTCTTTAAAACTTCATTATTTCAAAATACACATATAGCTCTAAATATACGTTTTCGAAAATTATTTATAAATAATTTCTTTTAAATAAAGAGATAAATTGTTTAATATATTATAATTATAAAATGCACTCAATACGACAGGGTTTTCAAAATTATATACATAATTTTTGCAGAAAAATAAATACATTTTTCAGAATATAAAATTTAAATGATGAACACTTGCATTTTTATTTTAAAAACCTTCTCCCTAATGATTAAGACTTTTTCAACTTTATTTTATATTTTTTAAACACTGCATTAGTGTAATTTATTGAACAAAAACGTCATAGAAAATATAACACCTTCATTAAAATATATATTTATATATAAACCATAAAACAATATTTTATAATTTTAAATCTATAAGACATATTTTAAATAGATTTTCTTTAATATAAATTATTTTTACAAATACGAGTATGTGTTTATAAAACGTAAAGAATATTTTTTTAATATAAGAAAAATTTGTAAAAATATGAACACATACTTAAAGAATTATAGTGTGTGTGTGTGTGTTTCGGAAATTATTAATAATACATGTAAAAACATATTCAAAATATTCTTTATATTTTTAATAAAACGATGCGTATATATTTTAATTGAAAAACTCTTTTAAAACTTTAATCAAAATTTTAAAAAGTTGTTCCAAGTGTGAAAATGTGTTGTACATGGTAGACCTAAGACTTTTATTTACAGCATCATCAAAATTTTATACTTAAACTTTAAAACACTTCGAAGAAAGTTCAGAAGTTTCTTATAAAATATGTACAATATTATTAAAAATATAACTTAAATATTTTATATTTTACGAGCATTTCATTAATATTTTAGAAAATACATAATTTATATTGCTGCAATTTTTAAATTATATTTTTGTATAAAAATATATATTTTCAAAAATACTTTTACGCTTTTAAACACCGTTTAAATATTTTTGCTAAAATGTTTTGCTGGAATTTTAGTTAAAGGCTATGTATAATAACTTGTAAAAAAATGTAATATATGTACTGTTTTAAAGTTAATAAAGCCCCATTTTTAATGAAGTGTAATATATATAGCACAGAAATATTTTATATTAAAGAAATAAAAGCATTAAAGCATGAATTTTTCTTTTACAGATAAAACAAACTCTTTTCTCCTGTTCTTACTGCAATGAAAAATATTAGGAGTGTTTGGTTTATCAGTGGTGAACCCTTCCAGCGGTTTCACCAATTTAATCTCCCAGACCGCTTTTTCGATCTCTAATAGTGTATTGGACGATTCTGATGATATATGATTCACTGAAGGGTGGGATTTTAGAAATGGTATTCAAGCAAATTATTGACATAAGCTTTTAGGATAGTAAGAATTACATATAAATATTTGCATCGAACAATGCTCTTCGGCAAACAATAAGAGCAAAGCCAATTAGATTAATTATAAGGTAACAAAGCGTCATCTGTGTATATAATAAATAATTTGTTTTATGTGTAAAAGGAACATTCGTGCTTTAATGCCTTTATATATAGATAGCGCGTTATAAATATTTTATATTTGTTTGATTGAAATGAAAACCATAAAATTATTTATATAATAATATATATAAAAGAGTAATTATGTACGCATAAAATAAATTTTAAAACGCTAAAATAAAGTGTAAAATTAACAATCATGGTATAAAAATATTTAATTAAAAACTTTAGAGCATTTATTATTTAAAATAGAAGTAAAATTTAAATTTACAGCACCTTATATATATTTCGCAAACATCATGTATGTTGGAAACTAAAATTTTATTTACGCCAATTGCATTTATATTTCCTCAAGCTGTATTTGTATTTATGAAAACCCTAAAAAAGACAACAATTTACATACCTAACTAAAAGGTATAAATATATTTGTGTATGAATATATATGTTATACAAAAATTCAAATATTAAAAAAATACATATATATATATTTAAAACATTTTAATTAAAAATAATATTTTAAGACGTTCAATAACCTTTTCCTCTATACCCATTACATATTTTTTATACAAACTTAATGGATCATATAAAAAAAAAGCCAAACGAATAAACCATCATCATTACTCTAAGACGAAATAAATAGAAAATAATCCAAACATGGTAGCAATAAAAAAATCCATGGAAGGCATTTAGTCCGCCAAATTCCAGCACAAGAACATACACATAAAAAACTTAATGCTATCTGCTCCCCTCTCTACGACATAATTTTTCAACACGAGGTGATAAAGCGTGTATGCTTGGTGTTTTAAAGACATGTTGCTCTAGCCCCTATTTATTTAAGGGGAGGGATGGGGGGAGCTCTCACTAATGGCGTCCTAGTCGATTGATTGTGGTAAATGTCGACTGGAGTTAGGGGATTTGCCCGATAACATCCCGAATTACCTTCATCCCTCGAATCATGCCTAAATCACATTACGTCAGTTCGTTAGGAGGAACGATCGCCTGCCAAGCCACTTAATCGTTTGGCTTTGGCTATTTTACCTTATCGTTTGGTTTAGGCTAAATCGATTTCTGTTATCTTTCCCTGGAATAAATATATTTACATCAATTATATATATAAATCGTCTGTAATGTACGTTATTATGAGTAAATATCTATTTTTAGCTTTTAATTAGCTTTATTATTACCATTTTCAAATGGGTTTATTTAATCTTTATGAAATATCATCAAAAATGTATAGATGTTTAATCGTTAAAATTAATTATTATTGATGTCGTGTAAAATATCAATTAAAATTAAGAAAATAAAGCGAATATAGTTGTTTTAAAAATTATTTAAAATCTATACCGTATATTCAAAATATTTATTTATTTTAAAATTGTTATTATTTAAAAAATATATAAGGCTATCTCTATGCAAAATATAATGTTCTTAAAATTATTGTGTAACAACTACTTCAAATTTTAGATAAGATTTTCATAAAATTGATTTTTTTCCCTTGAATTTCAAGCGCATTATCACACACAATCTGTAGTCTATATAAATATACATAATTAGTATACGTTTAACTTTAAAAGAAATATAACTCTCTTTTTTTTTAAATTGAATAATATAAATATTAGAGGCAAAAACGAATTAAATGTTATATTAGACACATAAAAAGGCATTTAAAGTAATATATTTTCAAAATATAGTAAATTTAGTTTTAAATACAGTATAAAAACTCTCTAATGGACGCCTAAGGAAGAGGTGTTAATTAGTAAAATAGTGATTTAGGCGAAGAAAATTGTCCTTTATAGAGAGATGACCTTTAGCGGGAGTGTCCGCTCTCATGGAGGTTCTATTATATATATGCTCTTTAAAATATTTAATAGAATAATATGAAATTACATTAAATGATTAATTATTAAATCGTACACAAAATAAATTATATTCAATATGACCCTTTTTTTAAATAAAATTTTATATTTAGCATTTAAAATACCTTCAATATTATTTGCAAAAAATATATATACTAGTTTATTGCAAGAACTATAAATACAGAGATATCGATATATTGAAAAAAATCAATATTAAACAAATAAAAATTACCTTTTTTATGTTTTAAAGACACTAGAGTTTAAACATGTAAAAATAATATATTAGACAATATTTTATTAAATGCAATATTCATCTCTAAAATATCTACATATTTATAAAAATCGAAAATTATATAATATCTTAAATACATAGAACACATTATTCCTACATTGTCATATTAAACACGCACAATTTGTTCTATTTGAATTGAAATTAAAGTTTTACATATTTTTCTAAAATGGGATTGTTTAACGCGCATCTTTGATTCAATTCTAAAATCAATATAACATGAAAATAAATTTATTTGAGGCTAAACACAAAAAAAATTCGCGCAAAATAAAAAAATAATTATATAACTCTAAAAGATATAACAAATAATATTTTAAACAAAATAAATTCATAGATAGATAAAAAAGCGGATATATTAATTTTATAATAAAAATTAACTGAAACAATTCGAATATACAAATAACATATTTAAGATGAAAAATATATTTAATAATATTACATGTTGTGCCTCACTTCAAAAATTAACAAATTAATTTACAATTGTACTAATATTCAAAAAGCAAAATATAAATATACATAAGCTGTCAAATATTTGAAGAACAAAAGATTGCGCCGTTTGAAAAAAAAGTAATAACAATGAAAATATTAACTAAAGAGCATTAAAAGTATAATTAGATGTTTAAAAACGACTCTCCATAAAAGCAAGCCAAACGACTACAAAGCATCAATTTGTACAAGCACCTGGGGACATGGAAGACAGATTTCATAAAAGGCAGACGACAAAATACAGACGCCAAGAAGGCTTAGGAATGAAAAGGAGCAGGCGGATGAATGGAATGAGATGACCTCTCAGCTATTGGTGGCTCTGATCTTGAACTTGGGCCCTTTCTTGAATATCGAAGCCAGTCATTTTTGAGCAGAAGAGAGAGAAAAAAAAAAAGGTGTGCGATGATTACGAGTCGTTACTTTATCGCTACTCATTATGCTTATAGCATCCCATTTTGTTTACAAAGATTTACCGCAAGAAGGAAGTGAAAGAACCACACATATGGCTTCGTTTGGAAGCGCCGCCATCATCTAAATCCAGCCGGAGAAGGTAAGGCAGGAGGAGGGAGAAAAGAAATAAAAAAAAAGAATAAATAGGGAAAAGAAAAGAAGACGGCGTGGTAGGAGAAAAGAGGGGGGAATGGGGAAGGGGGGGAAGAAAGAGGGGAGACATTTTTAAGAGCCTTCAGGAAATATGTAATGGTAGTCCTGCCTCCTTGGCTCCGCCTACCGCCTCGCCATTGGCTGGCTAGATTTATGAAGGTTGTGACGTCACAGGGCGCGCCCAATTCGGCGACGTCGCCATCGTCTGAGAGATAATTGGCAATTAAGGCAAAACTTAACAAACATCAAATAATGGGTTTAAGGATTATCGATCGATGCTGGCTAGCTAGCCGTTGACTAGCAGTGCCATTTTATCTGGCCTTCCCCACGGATCGAACCTGCCGGAAGATCTTTTTTATATTATTATTCGCTTTTAATTCGGCACAGCGCGAGGTTCCTTGACAGGTTGCTGCTCCCGAAGATATACAGGATCGTACTACATATCTACCCATCCTTTGAGAATACTGAAATATCGACAGTTAGATTGAAATGGAAATTTGTCCTTACAGGAGTGGCCATTTTGGTAAATAGAGCTTGCGGACATTAATAAAAAGGATGAATCTGTTTATATGACAATCGTACTTATCATTTTAAACGCTTTTTGGGTCAAAATTTATCTTCCGAAAAAAATATATTTATTTTTGAAAACTTGAGTAACAGGTTTTTTTTTCTTCAATGGTACTGCATTGCGATTCCAAAGAAAACAATTAAAAGGCGTCGAATCGATAATTTTAAACAAAAACGTGTTGGAATTTGGCTAGATGTATTGATTTCCTTTTGCGCTCAAAGAAGGATTGTCTTGTATGAAGAAATTATCTTGTAGCTCGTTCTCTTCTTTTAAAATACCCGTTTATTCATTGTTTTGCAAATGTTAATTTTTAATGACGC
Source organism: Cordylochernes scorpioides (assembly GCA_030710605.1). Lineage (NCBI taxonomy): Eukaryota > Metazoa > Arthropoda > Arachnida > Pseudoscorpiones > Chernetidae > Cordylochernes > Cordylochernes scorpioides. The sequence continues at coordinate 42,323,822 of CP092864.1, forward strand.
GAATATTTACTCATAGATTCAAGAATTCTTCAGAAAATATGAAGCTGCTTTAAGATCAGAACATGCTATGTAGAAAGGAAGTATTTAGAAATATATTGATTTTATTTTAAATTAATCTAAATTGACATATCCACCATTTTAGAAATATCGTTGGTGAAAACCAAATGGCATATACAAAGTAATATCGATTTATATTTTCTTGTATATAGTTTTCTATAATTGCAAGTCAACTTCACTTAAAGATCTCTATAAGTAAAATATTCCGCCCAACAAACACCTTGGACAATGCACCCTCTCTTTACAAGATTTCTAGTTGTTAAAATGCTTGCAATACGCTTCAAAACATAATTCCTTCATTTTATATTCTAACCATATATCAAACATCTATCACAAAGAGTAATTCGAAAAGGAACTATCAAATAGCATTTTGTAACATACATGGATTAGAGATTTGCCTAATAGACCTTCTACGGATTTTCCTTCATCCTTTGATTGAATGCTGAATAAGGTCGAGTTGAAAACACAGAGTAGCATTCAGCGAATTCGACGTATGAGGAGCTAATTTTCCATCTATTTAAGAATAAAATTTATAAATAATCAAATTAAAATTTAAAAATTAACAGAGAAATTTACAATAATTTTTGTTACTCTGAATAGAGACTATAAATAAATCTGTTATTTCTTGCTCCAAACCTGGAAAAGGGAAACAGCAACAAGTTTTATATAAAAAAAAACCCTGAGTTAAGTCGGCTTGGCTCAGGATCCAGGGATACCTGAGAGCAGTGTCTGTATACCAAGTTAGGATAGATTGCACAATGTGCTTGTCCATCTTGTTAGAGTTTGCCATTTGATATTGGAGCTAGGTCAGCCTGTTACTTTGTAATGTTCTAGTCTTAACGACAAAACCAGACCAATTTTAATATTTTCAATCATAAAGCCCAAGATCCACTGACTTAATAGCTTCAAATAATTCAAGAAATTTAAGAGAAAGAATTCAAAATATTAATATAATTATTACAAAAAAAAAACCAATATGGTTGATTTCTCAAAATTTTATGTTTAAACAAATAATGATACACAGAGATAAAAGGAAAATGAACGTGTCAATAAAACGGAAACAACAATGAAATACATATAGAGCAAGTAAAACAAATTTTAATGGCTAAGAGAACATGATAATCTAGCGAAGAGAATATTAAGACAGACATATCAATGAACAAAATAACAATAAAGTGAACATAACAAGAACAATAGTATGGCAATAGAACAAACACCAATAAAGCGATCAATAATTCCCTTGAATACGCCGTGCAATAACCCTATTAGATCAATAAATAAATCGGACATCAAGCAAACACAAAGTTGATATGTCAATTAAAAGCAAATAGAACAAGGTTAGATATCACAATAATAAAACATAAACAAAGAAAACAGCAATAAACATAACAGCAGACAAATATCTGTACATAAGGATACACAAAACAAAGTAATATATTTAATTTATAGGAATGAATTATGGTAGAATCTTGCTCTCTCTTCGAGTACGCCAATAGAATCCATGCACAACAGGTCGCGCGACATCCTGACCAAAATTAGAATAACCGTAAAGTTCCTTAACCATGATAGAAAAAGAGAGAGTATCTTCAATCAAAATATATATCTTCTTCTCATCCATTTACATTAGTGTGACAGCATTTCATATGAAAACTCTTTCATAATAGATATATACTTCGAAATTGTGTAAATAGAAAGCAAATCCTAATCAATTCTTTTTAGACATTCTTTAAAACGTTTTTAAACTATCTGGTATTATCAAAATCCTCTAGAACAGCAGCCTGCCTTCATCAAACAGAATTGTCTCGAATTTCAAGGCCATAGATGATATGCACCAAACTAAATAGGTGGTAAAATTCTAATAGCAATATCATGATTGTCGAGTGATCATATTTGAAGGAAATGCTTTTCATGCACAGGCATTTCATAAAGGAACAATTAATAATTCTTACATACCTCAAATAATCAATGCATCGAGTTTATATTCACAGGTAGATACGGTTTAAGTTTGTAAATATAAACGATGGCACTACATATAGAGTAAAATTTCAGTAGATTAAGCGGCAATAGTATGAGGAAGATTTAGACTGAGAGAATAGAGTGACAGTAGAACATAAAAGGGAAGGAAAGTGTATATTAGAGCTTAAGGGCGTAGTGAAAGTGATGTGCAAAGTTGAGCTACATGAAATGAACAGAGTCTTCAGCAGTGTTGAATTAAGATTAATAAATGTAAATTTGAGTGCTTTAGTTGTATAGAGCTATATCAGTGTGAACTAGAGCTAGACGGAGAGTGTCAGAAGTGTAAACTAGGGATGCAATAAATGCAGAAATAGAGAGCTATGAGTTGGGTAGAATAGAGCTAGAGTGGAGCTAGAGCGGCGAGAGCTAGATTAAAACCAGCGGCGGGAGAGTAGATAAATAAGAGTGGTAGCTCCCCAGGAAATGGCCAGGATGTCGTATTGATTAGGTAACAGGGAGTTCCTGAGATGGCCGCCCACATGCCGGCCCAGCTCTTCTCCCAAACTACACTGTACGTCGCTGACATTCTCAGTGTTGGGTTGTTCGTTACATTGGTTGTGATTACTTGGAGTTGTCCTCTTTTCTATACCTACACTGTAGGTCGCTGACATTCTCAATGTTGGGTTTTCCTAACATGGGTTGTGCTAACTTGGAGTTGTCCTCTTTTCTATACCTACACTGTACGTCTCTGATATTCTTAGTGTTGGGTTGTTCCTAACATAGGTTGTGATAACTTGGAGTTGTCTTCTTTTCTATACCTACACTGTACGTCGCTGACATTCTCAATGTTGGGTTGTTCCTAACATGGGTTGTGCTAACTTGGAGTTGTCCTCTTTTCTATACCTACACTGTACGTCTCTGATATTCTTAGTGTTGGGTTGTTCCTAACATAGGTTGTGATAACTTGGAGTTGTCCTCTTTTCTATACCTACACTGTACGTCGCTGACATTCTCAATGTTGGTTTGTTCCTAACATGGGTTGTGATAACTTGGCGTTGTCCTCTTTTCTATACCTACACTGTACGTCGCTGACATTCTCAATGTTCGTTACATGGGTTGTAATAACTTGGAGTTGTCCTCTTTTCTATACCTACACTGTACGTCGCTGACATTCTCAATGTTGGTTTGTTCCTAACATGGGTTGTGATAACTTGGCGTTGTCCTCTTTTCTATACCTACACTGTACGTCGCTGACATTCTCAGTGTTGGGTTGTTCGTCATATGGGTTGTGATACTTGGAGTTGTCCTCTTTTCTATACCTACACTGTACGTTGCTGACATTTTAAATGTTGGCTTGTCCTTAACATGGATTGTGCTAACTTGGAGTTGTCCTCTTTTCTATACCTACACTGTACGTCGCTGACATTCTCAATGTTGGGTTGTTCTTAATATGGATTGTGATGACTTGGAATGGTACTCTTTTCTATACCTACACTGTACGTCGCTGACATTCTGAATGTTGGGTTGTTCGTTACATGGGTTGTGATAACTTGGAGTTGTCCTCTTTTCTATACCTACACTGTACGTCGCTGACATTCTCAATGTTAAGTTGTTCTTAATAAGGGTTGTGATAACTTGGAGTTGTCCTCTTTTCTATACCTACACTGTACGTCGCTGATATTCTCAATGTTAGGTTGTTCGTTACATGGGTTTTGAAAACTTGGAGTTGTCCTTCTTTTCTATACCGACACTGTACGTCGCTGATATTCTCAGTGTTGGCTTGTTCCTAACATGGGTTGTGATAACTTGGAGTTGTACTCTTTTCTATACCTACACTGTACGTCGCTGACATTCTCAGTGTTGGCTTGTTCCTAACATGGATTGTGATAACTTGGAGTTGTCCTCTTTTCTATATCTACACTGTACGTCGCTGACATTCTCAATGTTGGGTTGTTCCTAACATGGGTTGTGATAACTTGGAGTTGTACTCTTTTCTATACATACACTGTACGTCACTGACATTCTCAATGTTGGGTTGTTCTTAATATGGATTGTGATGACTTGGAATGGTACTCTTTTCTATACCTACACTGTACGTCGCTGACATTCTCAATGTTAAGTTGTTCTTAATAAGGGTTGTGATAACTTGGAGTTGTCCTCTTTTCTATACCTACACTGTACGTCGCTGACATTCTCAATGTTAGGTTGTTCGTTACATGGGTTTTGATAACTTGGAGTTGTCCTTCTTTTCTATACCGACACTGTACGTCGCTGATATTCTCAGTGTTGGCTTGTTCCTAACATGGGTTGTGATAACTTGGAGTTGTACTTTTTTCTATACCTACACTGTACGTCGCTGACATTCTCAGTGTTGGCTTGTTCCTAACATGGATTGTGATAACTTGGAGTTGTCCTCTTTTCTATATCTACACTGTACGTCGCTGACATTCTCAATGTTGGGTTGTTCCTAACATGGGTTGTGATAACTTGGAGTTGTCTTCATTTCTATACCTACACTGTACGTCGCTGACATTCTCAGTGTTGGGTTGTTCCTAACATGGGTTGTGATAACTTGGAGTTGTACTCTTTTCTATACATACACTGTACGTCACTGACATTCTCAATGTTGGGTTGTTCTTAATATGGATTGTGATGACTTGGAATGGTACTCTTTTCTATACCTACACTGTACGTCGCTGACATTCTCAATGTTGAGTTGTTCCTAACATGGGTTGTGATAACTTGGAGTTGTACTCTTTTCTATACCTACACTGTACGCCGCTGACATTCTCAATGTTGAGTTGTTCCTAACATGGGTTGTGATAACTTGGAGTTGTACTCTTTTCTATACCTACACTGTACATCGCTGACATTCTCAGTGTTGGCTTGTTCCTAACATGGATTGTAATAACTTGGAGCTGTCCTCTTTTCTATATCTACACTGTATGTCGCTGACATTCTCAATGTTGGGTTGTTCCTAACATGGGTTGTGATAACTTGGAGTTGTCTTCATTTCTATACCTACACTGTACGTCGCTGACATTCTCAGTGTTGGGTTGTTCCTAACATGGGTTGTGATAACTTGGAGTTGTACTCTTTTCTATACATACACTGTACGTCACTGACATTCTCAATGTTGGGTTGTTCTTAATATGGATTGTGATGACTTGGAATGGTACTCTTTTCTATACCTACACTGTACGTCGCTGACATTCTCAATGTTAAGTTGTTCTTAATAAGGGTTGTGATAACTTGGAGTTGTCCTCTTTTCTATACCTACACTGTACGTCGCTGACATTCTCAATGTTAGGTTGTTCGTTACATGGGTTTTGATAACTTGGAGTTGTCCTTCTTTTCTATACCGACACTGTACGTCGCTGACATTCTCAGTGTTGGCTTGTTCCTAACATGGATTGTGATAACTTGGAGTTGTCCTCTTTTCTATATCTACACTGTACGTCGCTGACATTCTCAATGTTGGGTTGTTCCTAACATGGGTTGTGATAACTTGGAGTTGTCTTCATTTCTATACCTACACTGTACGTCGCTGACATTCTCAGTGTTGGGTTGTTCCTAACATGGGTTGTGATAACTTGGAGTTGTACTCTTTTCTATACATACACTGTACGTCACTGACATTCTCAATGTTGGGTTGTTCTTAATATGGATTGTGATAACTTGGAATGGTACTCTTTTCTATACCTACACTGTACGTCGCTGACATTCTCAATGTTGGGTTGTTCGTTACATGGGTTGTGATAACTTGGAGTTGTCCTCTTTTCTATACCTACACTGTACGTCGCTGACATTCTCAGTGTTGGCTTGTTCCTAACATGGATTGTGATAACTTGGAGTTGTCCTCTTTTCTATATCTACACTGTACGTCGCTGACATTCTCAATGTTGGGTTGTTCCTAACATGGGTTGTGATAACTTGGAGTTGTCTTCATTTCTATACCTACACTGTACGTCGCTGACATTCTCAGTGTTGGGTTGTTCCTAACATGGGTTGTGATAACTTGGAGTTGTACTCTTTTCTATACATACACTGTACGTCACTGACATTCTCAATGTTGGGTTGTTCTTAATATGGATTGTGATAACTTGGAATGGTACTCTTTTCTATACCTACACTGTACGTCGCTGACATTCTCAATGTTGGGTTGTTCGTTACATGGGTTGTGATAACTTGGAGTTGTCCTCTTTTCTATACCTACACTGTACGTCGCTGACATTCTCAATGTTAAGTTGTTCTTAATAAGGGTTGTGATAACTTGGAGTTGTCCTCTTTTCTATACCTACACTGTACGTCGCTGACATTCTCAATGTTGGGTTGTTCTTAATATGGGTTGTGATAACTTTGAGTTGTCCTCTTTTCTATACCTACACTGTACGTCGCTGACATTCTCAATGTTGAGTTGTTCCTAACATGGGTTGTGATAACTTGGAGTTGTACTCTTTTCTATACCTACACTGTACGCCGCTGACATTCTCAATGTTGAGTTGTTCCTAACATGGGTTGTGATAACTTGGAGTTGTACTCTTTTCTATACCTACACTGTACATCGCTGACATTCTCAGTGTTGGCTTGTTCCTAACATGGATTGTAATAACTTGGAGCTGTCCTCTTTTCTATATCTACACTGTATGTCGCTGACATTCTCAATGTTGGGTTGTTCCTAACATGGGTTGTGATAACTTGGAGTTGTCTTCATTTCTATACCTACACTGTACGTCGCTGACATTCTCAGTGTTGGGTTGTTCCTAACATGGATTGTGATAACTTGGAGTTGTCTTCATTTCTATACCTACACTGTACGTCGCTGACATTCTCAGTGTTGGGTTGTTCCTAACATGGGTTGTGCTAACTTGGAGTTGTACTCTTTTCTATACATACACTGTACGTCACTGACATTCTCAATGTTGGGTTGTTCTTAACATGGATTGTGCTAACTTGGAGTTGTCCTTCTTTTCTATACCTACACTGTACGTCGCTGACATTCTCAGTGTTGGGTTGTTCCTAACATGGGTTGTGCTAACTTGGAGTTGTCCTCTTTTCTATACCTACACTGTACGTCGCTGACAGTCTCAATGTAAATGATTGTTCATGTTTCATTATTAATTAAGTAAACACAAGGTAATAACAAAATGCAAATAAACAAATAGTGTGTGACGTTTCGGTAACAGCGTTGTTACCATCTTCAGACAAAAGTACTGAATGAGAAATTTTACCACAGCATGGTTTAAATAGTTACTTTTATCAAGTGTGTAAACAAGATAGCAGAAAAGAAGAAGATAGTTTTCTGAGAAACACAGATAATTATTCTTCGAATTAAAAATGAAAAAAAAAAAAACAACACTTTTTTAGATATAATTAAAAGCATATCTTTAAATATTATTGATATTTCCTCTTTCTTCCATTCTGTTAATTGTAGCATATTTATTTTGAATGAAAAAGGCCTCTTTAATTTGTCTGAAGATGGTAACAACGCTGTTACCGAAACGTCACACACTATTTATTTATTTGGATTTGGTCTTATTACCTTGTGTTTATAATCTATAATCCAAATTGTGCCTTATCATTATTAATTAAACTAATCCAGAGAGTTGTTTCTTTTTTCACAGAGAGAATATAATCACTTGTACCCATAGTTAAAACAAAGCTATACTAATAAACAGACATCGTATTTATAAGAAAAGGTTCATTTTCTCAGATGACCCTTGCTTAGTTATAGATCACAGCATTCACACTAATATAAAAATAAGAAGTCCTGAAAAAATGTCCCAAACAGATACAGAAGAGTTTACAAAAAGAGTGAGAGAGAGAAAATCTTCAAACGGCAACAAATCAAAAGCCTCCATGATTAAAACGAGACCTTTCCAAATCGCATCGTTTGAACTAATCAGAAAACTAGATCGTTGGGCGGAGGAGAAATTAACAGGAAAGAATGGGTGGAGTTTGGGGTGCCGCAGCGAGATATTTATTTGGATAATTCTACCCTGGTCGATCGGCTGTCGTCGCCACGCGCCGTTTTTTGGTATTCATTAGGCGGGTGGCTTTGTTTGGCCAGCTGGGCCAGCAATCAGTTGGGGACTTGATAGCTCGCCAGCCGGGAGGTACAACTGTGGTGGAAGTGCCGGGTCTGTGGTGGTAGAATCGGCTATATGGTGTTAGAGTCAGGTCTGTGATGATAGAGTCAGGTCTGTGATGATAGAGTCGGGTCTGAGGTCGTAGAGACGGGTCTGTGGTCGTAGAATCTGGTCTGTGGTGGTAAAAATCGAGTCTGTTGTGGTAGAGTCGACAATTATCGTCGGATCTCTCTGATGGTATAACCGGGTCTGCCTTGATAAAGCCGGTCTGTGGTGTAAGAATCGGTTCTTTGGTAGTAGAGCCGGGCCTGTGGTGGAAGAGTGGAGAGATAGAGTCGGTTCTGTGGTGGTATAACCGGGAGAGAGAGCCGGATCTATTGTGGTAGATTCGACCTGTGAGGATTGTTTTACTAGAGGTATTGTGCCTAATCAGTGGGGATTGTCAAGATGCTCTAAAACATGTAAACATTTGTGTTAAACTGCTACTTTTGGTTAACAGGGTCATGCCAGGAGATGCAGATAGTTTTGTCAAACGATCTTGAGGTGAAAATGTGGGTCGTTGATGGATAGCTTGTATCTGTTTCAAGAATTAAAACCTATTACCAGGATGTGAATTTAGTCTCATGTCCAACTGGGTTTAAAGCTAACACAAAATAAGTCGTTGATTAATTATCTTGAATAAGTTTTTTTAAATAGCGTTGTTAGTCAATTTTGCCAGTTAACGTATCTCGATATTGAAATAACGCTAAGGTGAAAAGGAGTTCGAAGCTTAATCAGCTTCACGGTATTGCTATTAATACCTATATCGCTACGTAAGTCTTGAGGTGTACTAGAAGGTTAACTCCGCCTTTACCGCCGGTCCCAAGCCCGGATGAAAAAGGGGGAGCTGTAACAAGTTCGCTAAAAAACCTGGGTTCATCTGGTACCCTGTAAGGGCTCCTGATCCAGGGATACAGGATGAACAGCGTTTGTACTCCATGTTAGGAGCAGCTGCACATGGCGTCTGTTCCTCATGTCAGAGGCGGCCATTTCTTTTGGAGCTAAGTCGGCCTGCCACTGAGTAGTGCTCCCAGTCTTAATGACAAAGGCAGACGCATTCTACTTCACCCAGTCATGATGGTTGTCAAACAGACACCATCAAGGGTTACAAATTGATATCCTAATATGATTGAGTGAAGATAAGAAAGAAGAAGAAGACTAGAAGGTTGAGGCACCATATCGGATTCGACGTCGACCTTGAAAAACTTATAACAGAATAGGCATATCCTGACAGCTAACATAAGATTTTTAAATGGCTGAGCGATATTTATTGGAACAAAAATCAACTAAGAATTGATTTAGGGTTGTTCAATTATTTTTGGCCAACAAAACTATGGTCTTTAAAGTACAACCTGCACCACGTTGACGAGTCCCAACAACCCTAAACGCATTCGTGGTTGGATTTTCTTGATTTATCAAGAAATAGGTTGGCCAAATAATATGGAACAAGCCTAAATCAACTTTTAGTTTATATTTTCCCCACTAAATGGCCTCTGCCATCTAAAAAGCTTATGTGAGCGGTGTAGATATGTTGATTTGTTTTTAAGATCAACACCTGATATTTTCTTTAATATATATACTATGTGTGATGATTGAAAATATTAAACTTATAATCCTTTATCTCTATCTCTTCGATATTAAAAACAGATATGTAATTATTTTCTCTCTCTTGGAATATTAACAAGGTTTCTATCATTTCTCACTATTCTACATGAAAATATATTTACACAAGAACTTATTTGAATGTTATCTAGCTCAAAAACAGCAATTGCATGGATGACGTACAGACAAATATTATATGTGAATTACATATAACATTTGTCTGTGCGTGATCCATGTAATTGCTGTCCTAAAAGCTTATGTCCATAGAGTTTGCTTAAATACCATTTCTGAGATTTTACACTTAAGTGTAGCATATATAATCAAAATGATCCAATACAGTATTAGAACTCTAAAGAAGCGGTCTGGTAGATTAAAAATTAGCGAAACGGCTAGGAGGGTTCACCACTGATAAACCAAGTCCTCCCAAATAATTTTCATCGCAGTAAAGACAGTAGAAGTTTGATTTATTTGTGAAAGAAACATTCGTGTCTTAATGTTTTCATTTGTTACAAACAAATATGTAAATATGGTATTCAAACTATCGTCATTTAGTCTTCGCTTCTTGCTGCAAAATTGCATATAGAGGGAGGTGGTTTGCGTGGGAAGATATGTGTTGAATCACCATGGGTGGGTTTCTTCTATCATTCTAAGATGTCATACTTCCCCAAAGCTCTGTCGGTACTTTTCAAAGGAAAGCTGTCGAGGACAAGCTTCTGAAGGTGTGATTGGTTCGCACCTGTGGACATCATGGCTGACAAGCTGACCCCGCGGTATATTGTATCGTCTGATGACATAAACGATACCGCCATCTTTTCTCTAATCTTCTGCTTCTCACTTTTCGGCTGCTTTAGAGATACCGCTGCACACTTTACACAAGAAAAGAATCTGACACCTTCTTTTATTATAGAATTGCTTATACAATATATAAGGTATTTTTTTTATGTGTAATCTATCTTTTTGTGTGCCTGTCTATGTGAAATTATCTTCACTTTCCATTTAGTCATCGTATTATTTTATCGTTTTTTGACTTGTTTGAAAGTAAAATCGTTATTAACGAGAACTATATTCAGTATATTATGAAATAATAGTTTTTTTTATTGCAATATTTTTATTACAAACGAGTAACTTTAAAGATTCTCTCTTTATGCAAATATTAAAAGAGAATTTATTCTGGTAATTTCAAATTTCTACTTTTCTGTTTTCGTTCAAATTTTTCTTTAAATCTGGGAAATCGTTGAATAAATAACACTTTTCTTTTCAAGATAAAATGATTCGATACTAAGATAGGTGAAACAATGTTACATAATAGCCCTAAAGAAAAATACAAGAATTGAGGTGAATTATTGTTCAAAATATTGCCACATATGTGTGTGAGCCCGTGCTTATTAAATATACAAATAACACAGGTCTACAAAAAAAACCTTTTTTTTTGCACAAGAGAACCTGATGGTGTTTCTAGTGTAACTTTTCATGCTGAACTCAAAAATATAATCAGAAATTTCCCATCACCCATGGTTTTTGCCTGACGGTCTTTTTTTAGTATTGGGATAAATACATGCATCCAACATGAAAGAGACTTACGAAAACATGAAACTGCTTTTGAAAAAGATAGAATATGAAAGATAGGTTGGAAAATATGCAGCGATTTGAAAGTCGTTGCTCTCTTGCGTGGATTACAGCTTGGATATACAAAATTTTGTTGTTTTCTGTGTGAGTGGGATAGCAGAGATAGGGAAAGGCATTACATTAAAAAAATCTGGCCAAACCTTAAAATCGTTACTCTAGGATATAAAAATATTGCAAATATACCCCTGATCGATTCAGAAAATATTTACTTACCACCATTACATATTGAACTGGGATTAATGAAGAACTTTGTCAAGGCAATGGATCGAAATGCCAGTGGATTTGCCTACCTAAAACAAAATTTTCTCGTATAAGTGAAGCGAAGATTAAAGAAGGCATTTTCGTTGGACCTCAGATTCGAGAATTGCAGCAGGATGGAAATTTTCAAAATAGTTTGAATGAAGTTGAAGCAGCAGCATGGAATTCCTTTGGAAGCGTTTGCAAAAACTTCTTAGGAAGTGTCAAGGTTGAAAATTACCGAGACATAGTTAATGATCTGTTGCTTTCCTACAAGGCACTGGGATGCAACATGTCCCTCAAGATCCATTTCCTGCATTCACATCTAGATTTATTTCCAGACAATCTTGGCGCAGTTAGCGATGAGCATGGTGAGAGGTTTCATCAAGCTATATCAAGCATGGAGAAGCGGTACCAGGTAAATGGAGTCCCGCTATGCTTGCCGACTACTGCTGGACACTCAAGAGGGATCTACCACAAGCAAAGTATAGAAGAAAATCCATTGTCACTGCTTTTCAATAAATAAATATGTTTCGTGCATATATGCCTATATTAACAAGATTTCCAAATTTCAAGTAGGTGTATCTCAGAAATATTGCGTAATAGAAAAAAACTAATGGTATATTTGGATTCAGGACATGTAGATAAGATGCTATTTCTTTGTGGACAAAGAAAAATATTTTTTGATAAACCAGTTACGTGACATTGTTTGCATTTTATACTGTATTTATCCCAATACTAAAAAAAACCGTCACGCAAAAACCATACGTGATGGGAAATTTCTGATTAGATATTTGAGTTCAGCATGAAAAGTTACACTAGAAACATAATCAGGTTCTCTTGTGCAAAAATCTTGTTGACCAGTGTAATTAGTATATCATTCGCTAAATCGGAGGAATCAATCGTTAAAGGTTAATTTCAATAATTTTTTTTATCGAAATAATATGAACATCAGAAAATTGAACAATTTTTCAAATCAAAGATCATTTAATTAAGAAAAAATAAAAATGGTCAGGTGTTGTTGATATTAAAAATGCAGTCTAAAATGCTCATGTCAGCCGTCAGGGTATACCTTTTTTTGTTTTAAATAAATATAAATAATGAAACATAGGCATGTTTTCTGAACCCGCTCACATGAGCATATATATATATATATTACATAAATATTTTCTTGTTGAGATTTTAGAGGATTTTATATAGATTTATTGATCATTTGCTTGATCCCGGAATCCATGAGCATGTGACACATGGCAATAATTAAATAATATTAGTTATCAGTTAGCTTTAATAATAGTTAGCTTTAATTGAGCTAAAGGAATATACAAAAAAAAACATAATTCGATAAAAGTACTACCTGGCTTAAGGCGTAAGAATCTAAAAAAGGAAAAACTTATTTACATAATTTACAATAGTTTGAGCCGGTCATCGAGAAACAACAACAATCGGTCCCATATAGGGAAAGTCCCGACATCTGGTGGTAGATATAAACAGAATATTTGGTTCTATGAAATATATTCGAAAAAATATTTTTATATAACACACACATATATATATATGATAATAAATAAAGAAATCGTGTACACTTATTCAATAAAGATGAATGTAGTAAACGCCTAAGAACAACATGCTAATTTTCATAACATACTACCTTTTCAATGAATATTCAAATCTACAGAATATTTGAAATTATATTCAAAAGAGCTACAGAAACCTCATAATACAATAATACTAAACGAACCTTTCCATTAATAGTATTTGCTTCTAACAAAGATCCACGTAGATTAATATCACAAGACTCTGGAATCATAAATAAACCTCACACAAAGAATATTTCTCAATCCATTAATATTATCACACAGAAAAACTATCAAAATCTCACCCTTGAAAAAAAAATCGTATAAAAATATAATTCTACTATCGTTTATGAAAAATAATCAATTTAGATTAGGCCTTTTAAACTAAGAAATGATAGGGTTAAGTGTCTAAGAAATGGCAGGGAACTTTTTCTTGGATGGCAGAAGTGTAAAAAAAATTATATCGAAAAATGGAAAGAAAAATGGGGAACCTGCCATTAACAAACCTTTTTTCCCAGTCGATGTTTTTCCCAAGTTTTTTTTTTTTACGTTATTTTGCCTTGAAAAATTGATTCGAAACCTCTTTGTATACATTTTCTTCTTTCTTGAGTTTATTTTCATATAGGAGTCGCGTCTTCTGTTTTCTTTTTCTTTAGGCCGATCTAGGTAGCTGGTGGGTTATTGAAAAATAATTTAATTCCGTTACCTTCAACCTTCGATTATTGATCTTTGTGTTTACAACAACAACGGCAACAATAACTAGAGACAATACTTATAAAAATTATATAAAGTTTCAATTTAGAAATGAGTAGACAGAATAAAATATTTGATAAGTTTACTAAACGTATTTTAGAGATTTAGATTCAATGATATGATGTGTTGTGTGTTCAGAAATGTAAATTATTTTAACACGAAAATGTTTCCTTCGTAAATAATACAATATCCCTATTTCCCTCACTGCAATGATAAAAAACAATATATATTGGGGGAGGATTTCACTACTCACCAGAGCCCTATGTGCTCCCAATATTCTGACCATTTCAGTAAGAGCAGTAGAAAATGTGTTATATATTTATTAAAAAGAAATTGTTATATCCTCGATATGGCGTGAAGGAATTAGAGAAATCCAGTAGGTTTGACATATCTGATTAGAGCTTTTTATCAGAAGTAATTATATGTTATATAGCATATGCTTTAACAAATAACATACATGATGATAATAAGAGAGGACATTATAAACGACAACCATTATCTACCGCCAAGAATGATAATATTCCTGTTCAAATAGTCACCATACAGATGACCTACTAATGCATATTTCATTCTAATGTTTGTTTGAGAAAGATTTAAATGGCCAATCTTTTCACAATACTTCGTCGGATACTTAAGGACAAAATTAGTTTAATTGAACTATTAAAGAATATAATATTTCAAATATATTTCAATCTAACGACATGGATAAATATATCCCGATTAGGAATATTCTAAATATTTTATCTTAGTTTCAGTAACTTATTCAGACTTTTCATAGTTTAGGCGTGACAAATAGATTACCCTTTTTCGAGCAAATGAATATATATATTTTCGTATAGCCAACACTTGGTTCTGTACTAGAGTGAGGACCTAAAGTTTATTGTTTCAAAACAATTCACTTTGGCTCCTTAACGTAGTATGATACAGCATCGGTTATAGGCAAATTCGGACAAAAGCCTTCTAGGATGTTATAAAATCTAAGCTGCACCCCCTGTGTTGATGAAGGAATTAAGAGAGAGAGAGAGAGGTGATAAACTAAAATGCAATTATTTAACACATCTTCAAATGTAAATGTGCCTTTTTGGACAAATACACACACCTATATATTATAGATCCTACTTAAGATTCAAAGTTACATTGAAATTGAAAATGTGTTTAGAGTATTACAAAATGAGGGAAGAGGAAGGTTGATGAATCACTCGACAATTCTTCTAAAAACATTTACATATAATACAGACAAAGAGATAAAGTACGAAGTGTGTTAAAGATTTATTCATTATCATCTCATAAAGAGATCGTTCTGCCAAGATCTAAGTATGGATAAGTGTGAAAACATACGTACCAAAGGTACAAAAGTACTGAGCCTTCAAATCATGTTAGCCGTTTGGTGATGGCAAAGATATGTATGTAATGTCAAGGTACGACGAATGATTCAGAGTATGCATAACGTAAAAGTTATTTGAAGTATGAATTGATTAAAGTAAATTTATGACCTTTGCTGATAGAAAGTATAAACCGCGTGGAAGAATCGAAACGCAAATTGTAATTTAAGCAAAACATCAGTTTCGAAAGCCTCCAAACGACCAAAATACCAACTGTGGTAAGTAAGTCTAGGGGATGTCTGTGATGTATTGAGATATAAGTAGATGTAAGCTGATTTCAGCGAACACACACATGCTAAGAAAGCCTACAAACAAACAAAGTGCCAATTGTGATAGCTTAGTATTCAGTCGCGTATTAGGCTATCAGGACACGAAGTATTATTTTTTATCAAACTACATAACGTTAGTAAGAGTACAAACAACCAAAGTGCTAACTGTTTTAAGTAGGTTTTGTGGATGCCTGTGACGTATTGAGATATAATGAGGTGTGAAGTGATTTCAGCGAACACACACATGTTAAGAAAGCTTACAAACAACCAAATTGCCAATTATCAAAGCTTATTATTCAGCCGCGTATTAAACTATCAGAACGTGAAGTGTTCTTTCAGCAAACACATAACGTTAGAAAGAGTACAAACAACCAAAGTGCACTAACTGTTCTAAGTTTTCAGCTGCACATTTCCAGATGTCAGGATGTGACATATGATCCTAGTCAATACATGCCGTTAAAGAGAGCTCAAACGATCAAATTATAAATTGTTGAAAGTTGATTTTTGCGTCAGCCATCGTGGCATCGCGTGGTGTGATTTAATGAACTCTCAAAGGTGGCGCGGGTTGGGGGAGATTCAAATTTGAATCCGAGCAGGGACCAACGTTCCAAAGGGGAGGGAGGGGGCGACAACGGCTGGTCCCTTTGTTGGTCGTAACGTCCCCGACTGGGGGACACCGCGACCCTGGAGTCGGGGGACGACCCCTCACGATGGCACAGACTCGGAACAATGTGTGATATATTCTGAACAAATATATTAGCGCTTGCTCTTGGAAAACGACACAGAGAAAAGAGAGAACTACAACACATATATATATATATAACCTTTCAAAATATAATTAGAATTTTAGAATATCCACTTTTTCAACACCATGTGAAAGAGCATATCAAAATCTCTAGGAGATTCGAAAACAGCGAGATTTTTATTAAGTGCAAAATATTTAATCTCGTGGGTATAAAATAGTTAATAAAAAGAAGATAACAGTAAATCGGATCAAAGAATAGTTAACCAAATGCAAATAATATTTAACCGAAAGCACAAAAATAATAGTTAACTGAATACAAAGAATAGTTAACCGAAAGCACAAAAAGAATAGTTAACTGATGGTCAAATAATAGTTAACCGAATGCAAATAATAGTTAACTGAAAGCAAAGAATAGTTGACCGAAAGCAAAGTTGAGCAAAATCAGAACAAAGAATAGTTAACTGAATACAAAAATTAGTTAACTGAAAGCAAAGTTAAGCAAAATCAGAACAAGGAATAGTTAACTGAAGGCAAAGAATAGTTAACTGAAAGCACACAAACCTAAGCAAAATCAGAGAACAGTTAAACAGAGAAAAGAATAGTTAAGTTGAAGAGATCTATTCATCATATCAGTGTAATGCAACTTTATTATTTTAAATATTTGTTAATATACGCGATGTCAGTAAACATTGATTTTTGTGTAGTTTTGTAAAGAATAAATGCTATTTACCATATGATTGAAAATACAGTAAAACGTCACAAGAATGCATTTGATGTTAAATGTATCAATTCTTATATATGAACGAAGATTTCTTCAACTTCTACCACCGTTTATATTTATTTGAGAGACATACCATCGATGACAGCCATAGGGAAACTACATCTTTTATCATAGTCATTTCAGGATGGAACTACCTGAGGCTTATCCATCACATCAAAGACCAATATAGAGTTATCGTCATCAGTCAATAAAGAATAATTCATCTTCAGCTCTACTGAACCTCATTCTATCTCATCTAGCTGCAAGAACTGGAGATGATAATCGATTATAACCTATCCTGTGAAGATGCTACATTTTTCTTCCATAATCTCTTCAGGATGAAACTACCCGAAACCCGAATAGCCTTCATATACGAATAGATATCGGAAACAGTCCTAGAAGAATAATTCACTTTCAAATCTACTTAACTTCTACAATCAAGTTCAATCTATCTCACTGGAGATACTTAGCTGAAAGACCTATCGATGCTCACCAATGCCGTGACATGTTTGACTCGCCTCAGAATGGGACCATACAAGAAAATAATCAGATTCGAGAAGAGAGTACGAGTCTTCCCAACTTGTATTATCTACTTTAAATTGTGAGATCTAAAAGTACAATAATAGTACATTTAGGTTAATTTAGCCTAAAATTGGGATAGCTTCTGAACGAATCGTTCTTAATTAGGCCCCTTGTACCATCTTCAACAGGAAGGAGAGAACTCCAGACGTTCATTCATCCAAACCGCCAGAGCCTACAATATAAGACAAAAACCTAATCGTCTCCTTAACTTAATATGATAACACTATGAGCCATAAAAAAAGGCTTTTCATATTTGGTTTTGAAGAATTTCTGGCAGAAAAATAAAAAAAGAGCGGGTTTAAAGAAGCGTGAAGTGTCGAGTGTAACCCCATCAGGACAGAGCTGAAAGAATGATAGATGATCTCAGGAAGTCTGAGGTCGTTATTCCCTGCAGCAGCTGAGATTAGCTGATTCGGATGTATCCTTCTTACAACCTTTGGATGGGCCAAGTGGGAAATTTTCACAATATTCTTCCTATGCTCTGATACCTTAGTTTATTCTTCTCTCGATCTCATTTGGATTCGGAATTCAGGTACATTAAGAAAATACTCAATATAAATTCTAATATAAGTTTTAATGTGTGTGTGGGTATATATTTTTAGCATGTGAAGAGAATGCAAATGGTTTTATTATTCCAAAAGTTAGTTTCCCCTTTTTATGGAAGATATTTTGCATTGAAAATAATGAAATTGTAGAAGATTATTTATTAAATAGGTGAACTTTCAATGATATTTTTCTTTAATAAAATATTTTACAATAGTACGAATTGTCTCACACTTTTTCGAGCCAGGTTTAATTGAGAAAAGATTAGTTGAATAAACATCAAGAGTAATGCTCTTTCGCAAACAATAAAGATAAGGCCAGTTAGGCGTATGTTAATTATAAGGCAAAAAAATGCGTCATCTATAAGAAATGAAAACTTTAAATCATAAATTTTTCTTTTCAAATAAAACAGGCATAGAGCTACTGTCCTTATTGCGATGAAAAAATATTGGAAAGGCAAACATTTTGTGTGATGATAATAAAGTGAATAACTTTGTTTGAAATGTAAGATTTCTCGCGATATTCTTTTTTAAATTATAAAACCTTTTGAAAATATTGAGTAGATTTAAAAGGCAAAACACTATACAAGATCACCGATGGTCACATATGGTCACCATGTTTATCCTTCCATCTTCAAGGGCTATTGTTTATTTAATGTCGTTGATCAATCGTCACTTAATTCCTGGCAGAGGTGTGGTGGTGGGAAATTGGTCTCTCCCATATACTTTTATTAATTCAATACTTATTAATTCAATATACAATGACAATATTGATAATTTGTTCTTTTATATACACTCATGGACAAAACTTAAGGAAGTGAAAGTCGTTGGTGACGTCTGTCGTCTATTTTTTTCGGGAACTAAATAAAAAAATGGTTGATGTAGATATATAAATTGTTATTATCATCTTTAAAAAGTACCGACTCTAATACTATCAACTCTAATCGACTCTGACATCAAATATTAAAACCATATGCTGAGATCAATTTTAAAACACTACAAATTAAAGATTATTTATAAACAGCTAATGAATAATTCTCAGAGTCCTGTTCCGAATATTATGCAAGTTTATACACTCCTACCATCAGAAAGTATCGAATAAATACATATACACTCATGAACAAAACTCAAGGAAGTCTCATATTTTGATTTCGCCATCATCTGTTTTCTTTTTTTAAGGAGACAGAGGCATTTTTTTCACACTTGGTTATCTCGTGTGTCTTCAATAAAGGTCATTGTGTATCAAATATCTTTCAGAGTTATTGTCTGAATCCCAAAATCCATGCTAAAAGGTACAACTTCCTTTTGTCTATGAGTATATTTAATAAATATATTAAATGAATTTAGAATTTTAAAATCTTGATCTTAAATATCATTTTGGTCTAAAATAAAATTGTTCTTATTTCCAATAAATAATCATACTCGAAATGTTTTTTGGATATTGGGAAGAGAGAATATCGAACTCAAAAAAAAAAAAAAAAAAAAGCGGTTGGGTCTTAAATCTATTAAATTTTAAATGGGGGGTCGGTGGAAGGCTGGTATAAACCGTTGGTTTACGACCGCAACGACCCAGGTTCGATTCCCGCATTGGGCACTTTTTTCTGATAAAAAAAAAATGCTCCAATGTCCCCCTATTCTTGCAAAAGTCCAACCCCACCAGCGAGTGCAAGTAACCAAACGGGGCTATGGCATATCTATTTGTAAGTGCAAAGTCGAACTGCTTTTTACGTGTATAGACATGTGGTGCACTTACAGTAAAAGCAGTCGCCTTCTTCTACCCACCATGATTATCATGGCCTGTACCACGTGTACTAGGGATAAGCAAAAAAAAAAATTAAATGGAGAGATTCGTCTGAATATATATATTTAAAAGAAAACCCATCGTGAAATTTTACATTTTATTTTGTTACAATATAACTAGAAGAATTATATACTTAGGAAAGTATGGACGAATTGTGCCAGTAGCGCCCTCAATCGGTGGCCACATGAACTACTTTCTTTCTTTATCTTTTGCATTAAAAATCTATAGTTCGTTTGCTTAATAAATATGGATAACTTAACATATCTATAGGAACTTCTATGTTTAACTATAAATAGAACTTAGAGTCATTGTTTTCTCCTCCACTACATGATGGTGATTGATCATCGTGAGGATATCGTTGCAAGCCGGCAATGAGAGAGGAGAATCTGTATAAGACTGTTGTCTTAATAAATGCTTTGTGTATGTTTAATGATAAATATTATAATATAAATTGTGTAAAATAATACACCTCTTTATTCACGTTATTTTTCAAGTAAAATATAACTTCTTTGCGAAAAGTCGCCTCTTGGTTTTGTAAAATTACATCAAAACAATCTATTTTTCAAATCTATAAGCTTGAGGGATGAGTTTCTTTTGCAAATAAATTTATTTCGAGCTTTCGGGCAACGCCCTTCTACAGGAAAATTAAAAATAAAGTAAATTATATTACACTGAGATTAAGCAAGAGGCAAATTTATAACAAACTATAGAAAAAAAAATATCAGAAACAAACACACGTGAGACTACTCGTGCGTCAGATACATATGAATAAATCAATAAACTAAAATTTGATATTCGTGTATATATAATAAGGGATTAGCCTATTAATAATAATAATAACAATCTATTTTTGTATTCTTTACACAGAACATCCCAATACACAGAATATATCACACCAGCTTTGTAAAATTTAAACCACTGAGTCAACCAGTATACCATGGTTTCGGACTATGTCCTCCATCAGTACAGTGGCGGTTTCAATTTCATACAATCCTACGAATTTTTTTTTACTGGGGGGGGATAAACATAAGGCAACGTTCTGATCCATAATTAAAGGAATAGATTCCTCTCTTACAATTATACAATTATTTTATTTCCAAAGCGCTATATCCCGCAAGGGATACTTGCGCCAAACAAGGAGAAAAGTTTATTTACATACGTTATTTACATTATTCAACGCATGAAAAAATTAGAGATCCAGATTTTGTAGAAAGTTTAGAATGTATTTACAAAATGATTTGAACTTTAAATATGATTTTTTTTATCGGAAATCAAATCGTTAAGTTCACAAACAACTAGTTCATTCTTCATTCTATAATCTTGAAATGCTGGGCAATCGATCAGTAGATGTCTTGAGGTTTGTTCCTCAATACCACAAAAGCAACTTGAATCCTCCACTGTCTTTATTCTATTTATTTAAATATTTCTCTCTTGGTACATGAATATCATCCTCTCGCAATTAAATGTTATATAGGTGGCACCTATCTCTCTAAAGTACATTTAAACAATAAATTTGGTTTTATTGATCCAGTACAAAACATAAAGGTGAGCACTGATGAGAACCATAGCCCAAAACCAAAGTACACCTATCCCCCGATTTACACGGTAGATACGTTCCTGAGAAAAACGTGTAAATCGAGGGATAGGTGTATATTAAACTGTCAAATCTGAATAGGTGTTCGTCCCCTCATGAATCAGAGCCTCCCAATATTCTTTTCAACATAGGTAGTATAGAGTAGAATATCGCATTTTAGTATAGTGCGATAAAAACAAAAACTTATTTGGAAAACCGTGTAAAAGCGAAAACGTGTAAAATAAGTACCGTGTAAATCGGGGGATAGGTGTATACAAGTTAAGTTTTTTCTTAATTTTCCAAAACTGGTATTGAGATTATTCTTTATCACCATCATTACGTTTTATAATAAAGTGATACACCAAATGCATTGTTTTACACACACAAAGCTTTTAAGACCACCGGTCTTATACAGATTCACAACAGGAAGAAAGGAAGCATAGATGGAGCTCCTGTACACTAGGCAGCGCAGCACCCAACAACAACTTCCAGGTCCGACGCATGTCCAATGGCCACATGTTCCTTTGTGCATACGTCATGGTTAGCGAATCACTGAACAGACTAGTGTAGAATCAGCCGCGTTCTAGTCTTCGCTAAATGCATTGTTTTAATGTATTTTAAAGGTAGAGGCCAATTTAGGTACATGAATAGCATATCCTCACGCCACTATATATTATCTCTATATATATCGCATTATATAATTCAAGTTCAATCGATACCTATAACAAGATAAAGGAAGATTAAATACAATTAGTTTTATTATAAACTAGTAGTTATATATTAGATTAAAACTCTACAAAGATTGTAAATTCAATCCATGAATTCCCCACTCCTTGACCTTGTATAACTATACAATGGGTGTTGTGTTTTATTTATCATTGATTTTCTATTTTCATCCCATCCTCGTCTCCAAAAATTGTTATGTCTTTATATTTAAATTAATGATAATTGTTTACACACAATAACAAAAACAATTTATCCTCGAAACATCTTTTGATTGGAACTTGGATGATGATAAAAAAGAGAATATAGAAAATCAATGATAAATAATACACAATGGGTTAAAAACTATTAGTTATATATAGAATATCTATGCACAAATCACATATAAATTGTAAGAATATGCAAAATAGGATTGTGTGCGTGTAAATTTGTATAGCTATCTTTTATATTAGTAAATAACTCCATGACAGTTTTTATATTTAAAAAAGAGGTCGTATTTATAATGAATGAAATTAATATTCATATATTACTTGAGGATATTTATATGTCAATATAAAGATATGCATATAGGTATTTATATCAATATTTGTTCAAAGTATTTTACATCTATTTACAATTAATAACAGTGTACTTATACACAATTATATAATATTTCTAATCAACTCTATATTTTTGCTGTCGAAAATATTTAAAAAAATATCTTCTGGGAGAAAAAAAGAGAAAAGGCTTCAGGGCATAGAGTTCTTAGATAATTTGGTATGGCAGGGCGCTTGGCGTTTTTATAGCAATTTTTTCTCTTTTCGAAACAATTTGAAGTTTAAAAAATATTAAGCGCATTTAAGGAATAGAGTTGGTGTTTTATTGGTATACATTATTTATATGTTTCATATTGTTAAATATTACATCAGAAAATTTATATTTCTACGGTGAAATGTTAGGACTAATAAGATTGTAAAATTTGCAAGTCATAATAGAAATTATTAGTCTTTTAAGTTTTGATTTTTAATAAAATATTTTTTTTTGTCAGCATAAATGTATGGGATAACATTAGGATAAGCTATTTTTATTTTCATGAAACCCTACCAATATGTATATATCAAACAATTAGAAGCATAAGATGCGTAAAAGCTTTGATAAATGGCACCAAGAGTCTCATCCTTTTTTTTTTTTTTTTTGAGATCGTAAACCAATTAAAAGAGTGTAATGATCATAATTAACTAGACTTAAAGCAGGCTACCACACAAGACTAACCATAGAACTGTTTAAAAAAATAGAAAGACTTTCCCAATCTGAGCTGAATATCATAAGTTGAAGGTTCCCTCGTTGATTACATCTAACAGTCAGTACATTGGAACACAAGAGAATTACTCCTACCTCGGTACATAGCAGAAAGTAGAGAAAAGTTGGACCATTATGACCTGATGTAATAGCCTCAATGTATTTGATCTATTTTATCAACATTAAGTAAGGTACGCTTTTTTAGTCTTTAACTCCCATTTCTTGATTTTTCAGGAAGCCTCTAGGTCCAGCTTATTTGGTCGTTGATATAAATCCTACTCTACTCTGAAGAACAGCCTGAAACGTCTATGTGGATGAGTTTTCGTCATTTATTAAGAAAGAGCCAATATTCTGGAATATAATTTTTTTTTTAATTGACGACTAATCGATATTTATTTCGCTTAATGGTGCAAGCCAACAGCAGTGTCCTATTAAACGATCTGAATAGGTTCTTAATTAGCCAATGTGTAAAATGAGTAATTCAAGTTTTGGCTGTTTATTTTTATAACAAGCTTTTTTTTTTTGAGTCTTCAAATCGAATGAATATAACTTAAGGTTCAAAACAAAATGAAATTTAGATATCATATTTGTATACATTTTTACATAAAGCGTCAGTCGATTTTACCAACAGTCTGACATTTAGACAATTGACAATTTTATTGACTTCTAGTTAACGGAAAAAAATAAAGTTTTGATAAATTACTGTCATTTAGATATGTAGAAGATTATCTCTTAATAACACACACACAAACATTCTGAATGAATATATACCTCTAATCAAAAGAGGAAAGCCTCAATCATAAGAGATTGATCTCAAATTGAAACGTTTTCTAGAGAAGTGGAATTTGAGGTTTATATACAAATTGGTTCGGATTTTACCAACGAAATTGTTGAGTTCGAAGGAGCTTTATCTTTAGAGATTTAAGTTGCGTTTATCAATATTTCTGTTTTGAGCTGAGTTTTCCAGCATTGAGGAATTTACCTCAGTGGAGTGTCTATGTGACACAGTCGCACCTGACGCACGTGCGAGCTCCCCGAGGCAAAAAGCGGGAGGCGAATGCTGCTGCTGCGGGAAACGGCGATAAGAGAGAGAGATAAGTCCTGGCAGGAGATAAGCTGGCGGGAAATAAGAGAAAAACCCCGCGCGGGGTGTGGAAATCAATGAACCTTATTACTGACTGGTGACTGATGCGACAACAGTTTTGTCTCTTTGGCCCTCCTCGAATACTGTCTCTCCGGACGCTTTGTTTCTTCGACTCTCAAATCTCTTCTGTTCGCACATTCTCAGTTTAATTGGCTCTCTAATCCCGACTGTCCTGACATTCTCTGTCTCTCTGGCTCTCGAATCCTGTCTGTCCTGACATTTTCTGTCTCTCTGGCTCTCGAATCCTGTCTGTACTGACATGTTCTGTCTCTTTGGTTCTCGAATCCTGTCTGTCCTGACATGATCTGTCTCTTTGGTTCTCGAATCTTGTCTGTCCTGACATGTTCTGTCTCTTTGGTTCTCGAATCCTGTCTGTCCTGACATGTTCTGTCTCTTTGGTTCTCAAATCCTGTCTGTCCTGACATTTTCTGTCTCTTTGGTTCTCGAATCTTGTCTGTCCTGACATGTTCTGTCTCTATGGTTCTCGAATCCTGTCTGTCCTGACATGTTCTGTCTCTTTGGTTCTCGAATCCTGTCTGTCCTGACATGATATGTCTCTTTGGTTCTCGAATCCTGTCTGTCCTGACATGTTCTGTCTCTTTGGCTCTCGAATCCAGTCTGTCCTGACATGTTCTGTTACTTTTGGCCTTCGATACATCCACCTGTTCAAACCCACCAGTAAATGCAAAATAGGTTAAACGAATATCTGGTATTTTGTGAATGCTAATGTGTAGACATGTGGTGAACATACAATGTAAACAGTAAAACCCCTGCGAAATTGAAGTGAAAAAGACCTATATGTCTCAAAATATTTGAACAAATATACTACATAAAAATGATCATAGATTCCTCCTATATAGATTAAAATATACAAGTACATTAATGAGTTCAGGTAGATTTTGTACAGATCTAAACTCGGGTCATCGCTTCCCGGCCTTTTGGCTAAGAGATCAAAATGTAGTAACTAAACTCTAAACTCGGCCAAAATCCAGATATTGATAATCTGCCGATATGTGACGTCGTTGAGCGTCTAGTTCGTTGCCAGAGTAAAAAAGATTCGTAAAACAAGCAATCAAATAGTAATCTAAATTATTATCTTCAAAACACTAAATGTTCTTGATCTATGTTGATAATATGGTAGAAAATTTCTTAGTCGTTGCCAAAGAAAAGAAATAGTTTATTTTATTTGGAATCGAACAGGCCACATCATAACGCCTTTAAAGCTATTGCTCTTTGCTTTTGTAGGTATGTATAATCTCTATATAGCTGTGATTTTGTAATGTTGTAAAGGTTTTCCTTTTCACGAAGATATCAATTTTCATAGCCTCAATATGCATATATTCCGAAGCTCATCAATGCCGAGATGATCAGATTTTATCTCTATAGATGGCAATCAGCCACCATAAACGTTAAGACACATGGTCATCTTTCCTCATGCTGCTATTCTGGTCTACTTTTTTACTTCCTCCTTCTTTTTCACTAACTTATATTTGACCTTGAATATCCTTTCATCATTTTATCGAAAAGCCTTTATGGATATCTTAATGAATAGATGGACTACAGTCTGCACTTCTCCAACAGTCTCTTCCGTGAGGGGAGGGGTTGGATTTTCTTGATTTATCAACAACATTTTCTGGCTATATTCGTATATTAAAAACAAATTTTATTTTTAGATGGATGAGTTCTAAGGCCGGTATGCCTACTCATATATATTTCTCCAAAGTGGTTGATCTATATCGGATGGTAAAGACGCCTTGGTTCAATTAGCTCATTTATTAACGATTTTCATGGAAAAAAATGATGCGATACGAAATATTACAATCCCTTTTATCATACCATTTGGGAAGAAGTCCCCATGAATATATTTTCTTGTATATTATCTTTTATTAACTCTAGCTTTCGGAGCTACAGGAGTATTTTTTTTCTGGCCAACTATAAAACTGATGTGATGGTTTTCCCCTGGTCTTCCATATAAATAACGTATATATAGGTGATATCTAGCCTTTCAGTGATACGCTAACCTTGACGTATGCACGAAGGAATGTGTGATCACTGGACATGCGTCGGACCTGTTGGCTGTTGCGTTGCCTGGAGTACAGGAGCTCCATCTATGCTTTCTTTATTTCTGACCGGTGGTCTTAATGTGTTGTTATTGTATATATAGGTGATATACATTTCGTTTAATTGTGCACAGAAATTTGACAATGATGATCCGATTTGTATGTTTAAATTGTTGTGCTGCAGCAGTGAATCTCTCGGGTGAGATTACCACAAGTTGGATGATGGGAGCTCGCCATTACTGTAGCGGCCACTCCAGCACGCGGCGTGCGGCGAACCACAAATTGGGAGGGTGGCGAAGCTAATGAGGAGCTCCTATTAGCTAGGCCTAACGACCGGATTATCCCTCTCACATTGATCTCCCTGGGCTCGAGATTACCACGGTTAGACACGCTGGGGACAAAAGTATACTGGATTACAAGCGAATGTTCCAGATTGTCATTGAATTCCAGTAATTGAAACGTAGTCATTTACACCAGAAATTAGCAATCGCTATGATTCTTGACCATATCCTCTCTCTGTATGCTTACCCCGGCCTCAAGTTGAAAAGTAAAAGTTTTAATGGAAATGCTAACGATTACAAATCAAATTCCAAAAATGTTCTGTATGTAAGCTCGAACACACACTATATCTGAATTTTATATTCTAACCACTTTATAGATACTCAAGAATAATCCTCAGAGTGAGTCTATTTATTCTAAAATAAAAAAATCAGGTAAAATACACTCATGGATAAAACTTAAGGAAGTGAAAAATCTTTGATGTCGCCGGTAACCTTTTTTTTTTTTTTTTAAGAAGACTGGTAAATTTTGTTACACTTGGTTATCTCGTGTGTCGCGTATCTTGTTTTATCTCGTGTGTCCCTGTGTATCAAATATCTTTCAATATATTGTCTGAATACCAATATACATGCTAAAAGGTACAACTTCGTTAAGTTTTGCCCATTAGTGTATTTTGGCAATTCTTACAACTTTTGGCCCGGAAAAGGAGATGCTCAAAGCATAGTCTAGTTTTGTCTTCAATTTATTATCATCATCTAAAAGTATTCTATCTATATTAGAGTGAATAGCCGAAATGTTATGATCACTTATTTGAGAATTTCATTGCTATCAGAAATATTGACATTTTCAACGTAAACTTTCGTGTATTATTTTCCGTATTTATTTTTTCTAACAATAAAGACCTATTGTGAAAAAACAAAAGTAAATATTAATATATTAAGAAAAAGGCATCTCCTTATCGTGCAACTGAAAGTTGCTGATGGCTTGCGCCATCTATCGGAATAAATATCAACTATTTTCGTTGATTTTTAAATATTCCAGAATTGACCAAATACCCATTCTTGATTAATCAAGAAAAGCTAACAACGGACGCGTTTAGAGCTGTTGGCCCTCATAAGCGTGGTGCAAGCTGTACCTCAACGACCAAAAAATTGAACGAAACCTACTAAATTAAAATAAACATATGAGCCACATTAGACATTTGTTACCAATCATATATATAAATCAACATATACTAATTTAAAAATGAAAACTACTATATATAAATATATAACTTATACAGAACGCGCCGAAAATTTAAACCAATACAGATTAAGTACATGAGTAAAACCTATAGAATCATATACCGAGCATATATTCAGATAATATAGATTTATTGTATGAATAAAAAACTTGTAAATCTCACACTGAACATTTGACAAATATAAATTAAATATATTTACGAAGACCTACTGAACCCTTTGACAAAGAGATTTGAAATGATAATACTAGTCTGTTAGCGACGTACAAATGTATCTTATATTCAACGGCTATCATACTGGTCTGTTAGCGACGTACAGATGTATCGTATATTCAACGGCTATCATACTGGTCTGTTAGCGACGTACAAATGTATCGTATATTCAACGGCTATCATACTGGTCTGTTAGCGACGTACAAATGTATCGTATATTCAACAGCTAACATACTGGTCTGTTAGCGACGTACAGATGTATCGTATATTCAACGGCTATCATACTGGTCTGTTAGCGACGTACAGATGTATCGTATATTCAACAGCTAACATACTGGTCTGTTATCGACGTACAGATGTATCGTATATTCAACAGCTAACATACTGGTCTGATAGCGACGTACAAATGTATCGTATATTCAACGGCTATCATACTGGTCTGTTAACGATGTACAGATGTGTCGTATATTCAACGGCTATCATACTGGTCTGTTAGCGACGTACAAATGTATCTTATATTCAACGGCTATCATACTGGTCTGTTAGCGACGTACAGATGTATCGTATATTCAACGGCTATCATACTGGTCTGTTAGCGACGTACAGATGTATCGTATATTCAACGGCTATCATACTGGTCTGTTAGCGACGTACAAATGTATCGTATATTCAACAGCTAACATACTGGTCTGTTAGCGACGTACAGATGTATCGTATATTCAACGGCTATCATACTGGTCTGTTAGCGACGTACAGATGTATCGTATATTCAACAGCTATCATACTGGTCTGATAGCGACGTACAAATGTATCGTATATTCAACGGCTATCATACTGGTCTGTTAGCGACGTACAGATGTATGGTATTTTAAACGGCTTTCATACTGGTCTGTTAGCGAGGTACAAATGTATCGTATATTCAACGGCTATCATACTGGTCTGTTAGCGACGTACAAATGTATCGTATATTCAACGGCTATCATACTGGTCTGTTAGCGACGTACAGATGTATCGTATATTCAACGGCTATCATACCGGTCTGTTAGCGACGTACAGATGTATCGTATATTCAACGGCTATCATACCGGTCTGTTAGCAACGTACAGATATATCGTATATTCAACGGCTATCATACCGGTCTGTTAGCGACGTACAAATGTATCGTATATTCAACGGCTATCATACTGGTCTGTTAGCGACGTACAGATGTATCTTATATCCAACGGCTATCATACTGGTCTGTTAGCGACGTACAAATGTATCGTATATTCAACGGCTATCATACTGGTCTGTTAGCGACGTACAAATGTATCGTATATTCAACGGCTATCATACCGGTCTGTTAGCGACGTACAAATGTATCGTATATTCAACAGCTATCATACTGGTCTGTTAGCGACGTACAGATGTATCTTATATCCAAGGGCTAACATACTGGTCTGTTAGCGACGTACAAATGTATCGTATATTCAACAGCTATCATACTGGTCTGTTAGCGACGTACAGATGTATCTTATATCCAACGGCTAACATACTGGTCTGTTAGCGACGTACAGGTGTATCTTATATTCAACGGCTATCATACTGGTCTGTTAGCGACGTACAAATGTATCGTATATTCAACGGCTATCATACTGGTCTGTTAGCGACGTACAAATTTATCGTATATTCCACGGCTATCATACTGGTCTGTTAGCGACGTACAAATGTATCGTATATTCAACAGCTATCATACTGGTCTGTTAGCGACGTACAGATGTATGGTATTTTAAACGGCTTTCATACTGGTCTGTTAACGAGGTACAGATGTATCGTATAATCAACGGCTATCATACTGGTCTGTTAGCGACGTACAGATGTATCGGATATTCAACGGCTATCATACTGGTCTGTTAGCGACGTACAGATGTATCGTATATTTAACGGCTATCATACTGGTCTGTTAGCGACGTACAGATGTATCGTATATTTAACAGCTATCATACTGGTCTGTTAGCGACGTACAGATGTATCGTATATTCAACAGCTATTATACTGGTCTGTTAGAGACGTACAGATGTATCGTATAATCAACGGCTATCATACCGGTCTGTTAGCGACGTACAGATGTATCGTATATTCAACGGCTTTCATACTGGTCTGTTAACGAGGTACAGATGTATCGTATAATCAACGGCTATCATACTGGTCTGTTAGCGACGTACAGATGTATCGTATATTCAACGGCTATCATACTGGTCTGTTAGTGACGTACAGATGTATCGTATATTCAACAGCTATCATATTGGTCTGTTAGCAACGTACAAATGTTTCGTATATTCAACAGCTATCATACTGGTCTGTTATCGAGGTACAGATGTATCGTATATTCAACGGCTATCATACTGGTCTGTTAGCGAGATACACATGCATTTTACTTTCAAAGGCTATCATACAAGCATTGAAAACATGCATTACATCTATTGATTCAAAATCGGTTTTGAATTAATGTAGAGATATCTCGCGTTAGGGAATTTACTTGCAATATGATGGCTATAGTGAAAAAATAAGATGTCTCTAATAAGAATATAACTGAATTAGTTTAAAATATATATACTAATTTTAAAGATAAATATATATTTTTTTACTAGCGTGTTTAAAATATATAGTAAAAAGAGAGGGGTGATCGTAAAGAAAAAAATCGATACAGAAACCAAAGAGTGAACGTCAAACCACAACCAAACAGACGCCAAAATATAATCTACAGCAGAAGACCGCACACGATACGAACCTCGAAGAGCAAGAGAGAGAGAGAATCCACACGAGCAGCTCACTGCACCAACTGCACGGAAAAGGTTCTGAAGCTTATCTGAGAATAGCGAGCAGTGTGACAAAGAGCCGCGGCATTGTGCGATCCGCAAATGAAAACGACGGGAAGGACAAAGCAGGCGGTGTCAATAAGTTTCCAAGAGTGATATTGTGCGAGTCGGAAGCTATATCAAAGGAGGTCGCGGGGCGTTCTGTGAGGAAACAAAGGCCACTGAATCAGCAGCCCCTACCCTCCACAAAGCCCTGCCAAGACTATTCTAATGAGCCCCCAGGCCACAAAGAACGTCTGCGGCGCCCAGCTCAATGGCGACCACAATTGACGCTATATTGATTCACCCTTGAACTCAGGCGTTGACCTGACTGTCACCTAAAGACAGCTTCTTCTCTTTGCTCAACCCCATCGGACTCGCATCCTCAACAATATTGCCACACAAATCCTATTTCCATAGTCTCCTACTATGTCTCCTACTCTACGTCATCGAAAAGAACAAAACAAAACACTTTTTTACAGACACCTGATTCCTACATAATTTTAAATATAATATATTTTTATATAATATATTGTCACACTGTATAATATTTGCATAGTGTCCATATCTCTATTTTCAAATTATTATGTAAATTTTCTTATAATAATTTTTATGTAAATAGATAGCCAAAATTTTGACTTTATAAAAGAAGCTTGTTTTTGGTATGTATAGTGAATAAAGTTTAGATAGAAAATTGTACTTCGCGTGATTGTTATTGGTAGCGCTAATCATAGGACCCATTTGACAAGGTAAATCCGTAAGACAATATATTAATAAAATAATTACATAACAATAATATAATTTGAAAAAATAGTACAAATGTGATTTTGAACTTAAATTAGGTGCATAAATTATGAAAAAAGTATCTCCTTATCGTGCAACTGATTGGCGCAAGCCATCAGCAACTTTCAGTTGCACGATAGGGAGATGTCTCTTTTCATAAATAATACAATTTTTATTTTCATCCGTAGATTCTTTAAGGTGAAAACATCAGGCTTCTACGTATTATTAGTTTCTTTTGTAAAAATTTTGATTCAAATCTCACACTTTCAGACATGATAACCCTTCTACAGGAGAAACACAATATTGTCACCTAGAAAATTAGGAAAGACAAACTAAAGAATGACACAGCAATTTATTTAATGCAAGAACAAAATGAATACATAAGCAATGAGTGAAGTTTCCAGAGCAGCAAAATATAAATAATATAATTTGATTGGTTTATTTAGCTACCAATTGTTGATCTATTTGGTTAATAATAATTTCTTTCCAGTAACTGGTTTATATATAGGTGTGGGGATAGATTCTATATATTGCTTATATTATATGATGTTGGCTGGGGAAGGTTGGTTT